>JAHRHJ020002675.1:0-600000 GCA_019776745.2 Taxus chinensis | reverse complement strand
GAGAGACCGCTAGTTTGTATCAACAACATAGTCCATAAGAATTCCAAATCTATTAGACATGGGTAATAGTTCTTCTTGTCTCTGACCAATGGAAGAAAATTCATCTAACAATGGTCCACAGGCTACTTATAGAGCAAGAGCATTACCTTCCGAAGCTTGAATTGACCCTTCCCCTGATTCAAGAATCCCCTCCTCAAAGTATAGGTTTTCATTTTCATTCTCATTCTCATCTTCAGCTTCAAAGTTATTGGCTTCAAGGAAACCGGAGACCACCAGTTCCTTGCAAGGGGTGTTATGATGACTCAAGGGAATCACTTATTTGACCACCTTCTAGATGTTAAGAGGATCCTTTGTCTCTACAACTTTTCCATTTTTTCCAATCAACCTCCATTCCTTTGCCTCCTTATTATTTTTCTTTTGTGGACCGACTATGGGATCAATTTTTTTCTTATGAAGAGAACAATTCCTTTGATCATGACCCACTTGTTTACATTTTCTATAGGAAAAGGGGGACAAATCATAATAAAATATCTGCAACCAAACCCCTGTGGAAGTCAAGAGTTTGATATTACTTTCTAAGGGAGCATCTTGACCATATTGACACAGAATATGGCGTGGGTTAATCTAGATTTAGCCTTAATGACTGGATCTAAACCTATCGGCTTTCCCAAGCTTTTAGCAATGCCAATAAGGACTTCCGGCTCCCAAAACTCCAGGGGTAAGCCCGGAAGGTTGACCCAAATAGGGAACTCAGAATATACGTCACAAACAGGGTTAAAAGTCGGTTCCCATTTCTTAACAACCACATGAGATTTTCCAATAAACTAGGGACCTCCAGAAAGAATCTTTGCCACCTGATCTTTACTAGGTAAATAAACAAGGAAGAAACCATTTGTGTAAGCGGAAACCTCAACATTTCCATTGGATGCCCACCATCTCTTGAACCAAACCCTAAAGTAGTCAATATTTGGTCTAGAGCCAAGGCATTTAACAAAGATAACATTTTCCATGGAGGATTTTGTTCTTGCCAAAAGAGTCTCAGGGATTTTATGGGATAAGTTACCTTTCTCCTTAGATGGTTCCAGCCCCTCCAAAATCACCTTGTCCAAGTTTTTTCTGACCAAACGTTCAACCCACGTGCTTGAAGCCCCACCCTTTTCCTTATTGTCCTTGGGAGCAGCAATCACGTGATCGTTAACCTGGTGCAGGGTCCATTCAATCTGCTTCTCCGTTTGACCCATTGGGGATTCTCGCTCAAAACCTTCATTTGAAATTTCCAGCAAACTCCACTCCCGCTCCATCGTAACACTCTCACCTCACCACTACTATAAGTTTGAACAAAAATAATATATCTTTTATAAGCATTATAAACTATAATTTGAAAACCCATGTTTATCAAAGCCCTGGGTTTTGAATATAAAAAGATACCCAAGTTAACAAAAAATAACATGTTTATACTATAGTTTTATTTCAAAATTAATTTATTTAAATAAAGGGTACTTATAGATATAAATAAATATATTTTCAAATTCCAAAGAGTAAGCGAAATTAACATGATGTTTTACTAAGGGGGGAACAAGAAATTGACCCGACCAATGGAAAACAATTAAAAACTCTATTTTGATGGAGCTTTTCTCCTCTCTTTCAACCTTTATTTACTCTTGAATTTTACCTTGAATGGGTTTTATCCTGCACATGAAAACTATATTAAAATTGGTAATATTTCACAAATAGTTTATTCTTACCTAATCTCGTAAAAGTTTTTCATGTGCCAGTAAGAATCCAAAGTCACATGTGCACACACCAATATTAACAAAAACATGTCCTAGAGAGGGGGGGTTAAATAATTATTCCTAACCAACTAAGAAACCACCAAATGGACATTACTATTGGTTAATTAAATTAATAAGTATTACCTAAATGCTTGCATACCATATTAGGACCAAGATATTAATTAACTATATAACATATTAATTAAATCAACCAAACATTTAACATTTAACAAAGCAAAATGAAATAACACATTTACACAGAGATGCCAAATACAACATGGAAAACCCCAATGGGGTAAAACCCCATGGAATAATTTTCCATCAAATGAAAAATTATTAACTAGTCCAGTAACTCCCTTCCTCACTTTCTGCTCCATGTTTTTAACTCGGTGTAAAAATACAATGCCACCGATTATGGCCCATGACCATATTTAAATAACCCGAAGGGTTATAAATATTAACTGATGGGGTACACCCCAATTTAATAAATAATTATTTATTAAATAACTAATAAACCTAATATAAATTCAATATTAAATAATAAATAATATAAACTATATCCTATATTATTTAATTATAAACTAAATATTGTGCACACTTAATATTATGTTCTAACAAGTCCAACTCCCCATATTACATCTTTTCTTTTTGGGATTTGATGTATTTTGAGGGTTTTGCATATCATTATCTCTTTACAAGTTACAGGAGAATTCTACAATCATCCAGCAACATACATGTGACCAATATTGATTATCATTGACAACCTTACGACACCGAAAAATTCAGGTTCCGGTCATTTTCATATTCACAAGTACCCAGTAGTAGACTCCAATGACAATGTGCCCCTAACCCAGTCTAGATGCCCTAGTCTAGGCATATCCGATAGCTCCATATTTTATTGTGCACAGTTACGAAAGCCTACCCTTCCTATTCATAATTTTATCCAATCTGCACAACCCCAACATCAGGCGTAAATCATCTAAGTACTTTCCTCTCTCTATTGCACTAAGGGTTTTACATTTATCTATCTTATTTCTTGTGTCATATTATATATATTATATGCTTATCATATTTTACATCTATTACTTTTCAATTAGGGTTTATAAAAAAATTCTATTTTTGTTAAATCAACTTGAACAATAAAACAAGTGGACAAGAAGAGTAGAATTTAAGTTCTAAACACATACTTGAGACCTGGTAAAGTGAGTAAATTAATATTTAGGTTTTTCATGAAGAATATAAGGTGAATTTTATAGTTATAACTAGAGAAAATAATCTAAACCTTTGAAAAGGGAGTGGGGGAAGACTTAAAGGCCTAATAGGGCTAGTTGAAAAGGTAGAAATGGTGTTGGTAGAATTTTGATAATGAAATTAATCATGAAGAAATAACATCATAATGGGTAGTAGGAAAGTTAAAAATTCCATCATGAAAGTGGATGGTTTGTTTTAGGCAACAAGGTTTGTAGCAAAACAAGGCTACTAAAGAAGGGCTGATCGAATTCGATAAAGGAGAAATAAATTTAGTGTGACTTAGAGTTGGAACTTGAAAATTTTAGATAATCTATAATGCCCTAATGGGTGCCTAAATATTTTTTACTGTAAGAGATAATTCCTTGTGAAGTGTTCTAGTCATCAAGATTTTCCTTTAGGAAGGGCTACAAGCTAGTGTTAAGGTCTATAGGGTAAATGAGGAAAAATGAAGTTTTGAATCTTTTTGAAATTCTTAAACGTGTTAGATTGGTGTATTTGAGTAAGTGGGAGGGGAATATATCCTAGAATCACTCAGTTGAGCTACTTTGGAGTTGAATAAAAAATTTCCTTCTTGAGTTAAACATGTTTTGCATGAGCTTGAGTACTAACTTATTGAGCTGGTTGGTGGACTTGATATCTATTATTATCAGATTGGGTATCCATGTCTTTGTCAAACAATATTTATATATACACTTTTGATATATTATTTTTCTATCTTTACTTAGGAATATACCATTCAAATATGAGATAATTATATGTGATAACCCCACTTGTAGCCTTTTCCATTCATATTGTATAATTTATCCCTTCAGTTTCATCAAGACGTCTAAAACATGTATGGCTTTGCTTTACATAAAACATGGGATTGGTTTCCACTTTTGGATTTTTATTGAAATTTCCAATGAATTGTCCAATACCACACTAATTTTTCTCCTCTTTACGGTTTATAGTTTCATCCACACATTTTTTTATACAACTTTCTTGATTTTAATATATTATTTGGTCTTTGGACAAAACTCCCCTTTGTAAATGTTTATTTTAGGAAACATATCTTCTTTTAAGGAGTCATTAACATTCTTATAATATTTTCCTTGGCTAGCCTAAAATTACAACCCCTCTATATGCGATTCATGGAACATAGAAATGAATCTATCAATTGATGAATTAAGACTACTAATTTTAACTTTATTTTTGTGACCATCATAATAAACTATTTTTTCTAGTAATTTTTTAGTCAAGATCAAACTGTATTCAAATTTTATATATTCAACTTCATATTTTCCTTTTATATTTATTTGTTTTAAATATTTGAAAATAATATAGTTTGGAGAACCTTGTGGTACATCACACCTACCATCCTCTAATATCCTCCATATCTTAAGTGGTGCATATTAAGTTCATGATCATGAATTGTGTGTTTGAACTACAAAAATGGAGAGTCATCTGAGTCCCCTCTTAGTAGTAAATGTCAAGATATTTTCAAACCACTTATCTCATCCTTATTTTTGATTTGATAGGGTTTTATGAATCCCTCAAAGTCTACAACCTATTTAATAAGATATGGAGTAAACATCCTTGTGGTCTTGCAAGTTCTATGTATGTCCATCATTTGGAGAAGAGTCCACACATCGCATCCCTTTAAAGATGCAATTAAAGTTCCAAATGTTTCATCTATATATTCATGGGTATGATGTTCTCAATGGAAGCCAAATTTGATTTCTTTAAAATAACCTCTCTATATTATAGGTTATAGGTACTCGATCAAAAAATATTTGTATTCGCTAGTGGAAGATAAAAATTCATAAAAGAATGCAACAATAGAAATAACATTCAAAAGTAAAAAAAAAAAGTTTGTTGTAAACAATTTTTTATATACAAAGCTTATCGACCTCTAGCTCAAAATATTTGGTAAATAGGTAAGAATACCAGTACCTTTGAAAACTTAATATTGCAGTCATATACATCGAGCTTATGAAATTAGAGTTACATTCATAAGAAAATTCCAATATACAGAGTTTAAATCCCACTAGCTCTTAATATAGCAACGCATCCTATGAGCGCATATGTATGATAAAATATATATTATTCATATTTTATGTTATTATAATCCCTTAGAATATAATGCATACATTCATATAGAGCTTCATATAATTTGAATTTAGCACCCACTAGCTTGGAAACTTTAGCATACCACATGTTATCTTTGCAAAAAAACTATATACTCTATAATATTGTAAATAGTAATTTATTTTTGCTAAATTTTCAAGCAATTATAATTTTTTAAAATGATAAGTTGATCATAATTTCCATTATAAAGTGACCAATATAGATAATTACTAATAGTGACCCTTCTTATTACCTTCTATGTATGACTTAATATATATTAATGCCCTATTTTTGGTACGAGAAATAAAAACATAACATAATAAATAAATAATACAATCGATATTGATATGTTATAAATGGATAACAATAGCTTCCTATTTATTATAGCTAGATTAAAATAGCCAATAATCCAAAAACCATGAGTGGAGACTAGTGCCCACTAGCACTTATACAAGTGAGATTCTACAACATACGAAATAGAAAAAAAATCTTTACAACCAAATGACAGATATACATTTTCATAGAAAAGTAGTCATAGTGAAAATGAATATTATGTTTAATATAAATAAAATTATAATTGCATGAGAATTTAATCATAATATTTTCCTTTTGTTTGGATAATTGCATTATTTAAATAATAAATCATTATTTTTGTCTTCTAATTATTTTGGAGAGAAATATTACTGCTGAACCCTTAATTAAATTTTAGGTCAAATTAATTAGGACATTGAAACACTATTGTAGTCAATGTCATGATATATAATTGACCGTAACTCAAATAAAATGTGTAATAGAAGAGTTTTAAATTTACATGTCTATGAAGTAACAAGATGTAAACAAGGAAAAAATACATCTATTTGTTTTTCCTCTAATTTTTCTTGGATATTTGTATTTCTTGAGCTTTTCTTAAGGATTGGGGGTGATCAATCTTTAATATATGTCTAGGAGGAACCAAAATGTGAGGTGCATGCAACCTAAAATGGAAATGTGTAAAAGAGAGAAGAATAAATAGGTACAAATGCACCTATACGAAGGAAGAATAGTGTGTACCTATACGAATGAAAATTGACATGCAAACTTCAACCACACTCAACCCCCCAAGGTCATCCTGGAGCAACTGATGTTGAATGTGTGTGGATAACTATAGGAGGATCAGTGACTAAGATCTGGTAGTGTGATCTCCTGGTAGCCGAGTTGACAAAGGGGAGATTTAGAGGCTATGAACGGGTAGCGTAAATTCCCCATGATTTGTTTACCTAACTTGGATCTAAGCACTAAACTAGTTTGAAGTGTCCATGTAAACTAAATGAAATTAACAAGCTATGCTACTACTAAAAGGAAACTAATCTAAACAAATCACAGAACTGAAATATTACAATCACAAACAACAATTTGCCTTTATTCTAAATAGTTAAATCTACTTTTACACTAAAACTAAACAAGTGAGATAACTCGATGTGGTTATTCAACTGTGCTGAGTGTATTGAATCTAAACTAACTTAAAACCAAAAAATTTCCTAATAATCTATTATGTGTAGACAACCTCCTATAGATATTTTATCCTTCAAATCCACAGGGATGAGAAGAAGAGGATCTGTCACCGGGAGTTGCTATAAAAGATTCAAACCCTCTTGGAAATTAACTAATTACTTATAAATGAAAGGAAATTGATTTCTAATCTATTTGATATGATATAACAATGATAAATTATAGGAATGAAGGAAATAAAACAACACATCCAACCTAGAATTCACAAAACAGAGGTAAATCTAGTTTTGCAATAGTATGTCCCCTCAGTTTGTTCCTTTCTTTCTCTGAATGTTCATATGAGTCCAAGGGATTGGGAATGCAAGAATGGTAGTAGGAGGATGGAGCTTGAGTAATGGAAGCTTGATGGAAGTTTGGATGTAAAACAGGTAGAAGAGATATAGCACAAGAGATTAGAGCTTGGCTATGCAATTCCTAGCAAGATCGTAGCAGCAATACAATGCAAGATACACAAAATTCTCAGGCCCCCCTTTTGCTTGAACACAAGCATGGAATATAAAGGAATGGATGCTAGGAGGTTACTTCATGCATAAGGCAAGAAGAGCCACTTCCAAATAATTAAATATACCAAAAAAAACTCATTTTTCAATTCATTTGTGCATATCTACCTGGTGATTTTTAAGCTTTGGGCCCACGTTGACCGTTTTTCATTTTTGAGCATGGTTGGATTAGAATGGATTTGGGAATGGTATTTTGTGTTAGGCTAGGCCCTTTGTTGTTTGAATACTTTTGAGAAGAACTCCTAAGAAATTTGTAACTAGAACGGTCATAAGGGGCCTCAAAGAGGCGGATAGGCAAAGTGCCTTTATTTCTTAGTCTCCATTTTGTGAAGCATATATGATGTTTTGATATTTCGTACTCATTGCAAAATTTTGACCACACCTAGTGTGTGATGACATTGTACAAAAATATGACACACCATGATATGTACATATATATCTTTTTGGCTCGATTATTCCTTGCATAGAGTTGGCTTACATTGATGATTTGATTCATGTGTGTACTCTTAGATGTTTAGAATTTCTGTTTTTCTATGCTTTTCAAAATGCATGCAGTGGACATGAATGTTAATAGAATGATTTCTTTTTTTTTTCTAATGCTGATAAATGATGATGAAAACACGATGTGATGTTTGAATTTTAGTGTCCGTAAGCAACCTTCGATACCTCATATTGTCTTGACAAAACGTGGTGATAAAATGATATGATAAGAAGAATGAACTTTCCCCGCTCTTAACTCCACACAACCAGTAAGATGTGAGGGCTCATCACCGAGAGCCAGAAAGGGTGTGAGTTATGAAATTTGTTGAATGGTAATGATGAGGGAAAGACAATGGTTTGACAGGACCAAATTGAGACACTACAACCTCACCCTACTCAAGTTACCTCATAGCTTAGAATGTGAATTGCTTTGCAGTTTATCTAGACTTGGATCTGTAGATGGCTACTTGGTTGAAAAAATATGGGTTTGGGGTTTTAAGCTCTTTTGGAATTTTGGACATCTAACTCACTTTATTTTTTATTTAAGAACTCACAACCCAGAAGACTACCCATTCCCTTTGGTTTAAACAGGAGGAAGATCGGATCGTCACTTTCTAAGAGTTTCATAATTTTTGTTATGGTTTTAGTGGACACTAATTCCACATATATTGATTTATCCTTATTTGGGTTTACCACCTCAAATTTTTTTTGGTCAATGACTTCAACCTTTGGAATGTCTAGGGTGACTGGGACTAAATCTTTCATTAGAGGTGGTTTATTTAATTGATTCGCAAGAATCTCATACTCCATATGGACTCCTTTCTTCTTCTTGAGGTTTTCTAAGAGTGTATCAAAGGGCTTAGGATCCCCTTGAGCAATGAAGACCTTCCTCAAATGGAGGAATCTAATCTCCTAGAACAGGGTAGAAGGGATAACCTTCATTCGATGAATCTAGGGTCTCCCAAGGATTATGTTATAACTTTTTTCTCTGTCAATAATGTAAAACTCTATCAAGATGGTTTTTGGACCAATTTTGACTGGAATAACTATGGTTCTAATCGAGGTCACTTTAAGATTGTCATACCCACGTAATGTGTTTCTTGTAGAGGAACAATTTGTCTCTCCATATCCCAACTTATGCAAGAAAGAGAAGGGAACCACATTTACTGCAGCCCCATCGTCAATCATGGCTCTCTTAATGCAATTTTTATAAACCCATACTTGTAAAAATAAGGTAGGATCACCTCTTCGGGAAATTTCAGCATCAGATGACATCTTGTCTATATCAAAAACAAACCCAGTATCCCTATTGTTCTATCCTGGAGGATGTATGTCAAAGTCAATATGATTTATTTGAGCGCTAGGAGGTGGTCGTAACATGGATTAGATGACCAATACCTAGTCCATTGAGCAACGTAGATTGATGCACAGGTGAATTCTTTAGCAAATCTAGGAATGAAATGTGAGAAAAGGACTTGTTCAAATCCGATATTAAATCATAGGCTCCTACTGGTTTTGTGATTTTAGGAACGTCATCCCATGGGAAGGAAAGATTGGGTAGGGGTTGTGAAACATACTCCTTCATCTGATTTGTTGCATTAACTTCACACTCAACCTATAGCTCAACTAATCCCAATATTTTTGTATTATCATTTGAACCAAGGTTAGGAGTGACCCGATAGTTATTGGAAGTTGAGGCTTCATGGTCATTTTTTCCTATAGGAATGCCTTTATTTGTGTTTTGTGAATTCACCTTGAAATTTTTAGGATGTATAGGGAGTAGTAATTAAATATGCTCACATTATCATTTTGAGGAGCTACAGGTCTTGTATAGTCAGATTGTGAGTTTGTCTTTAGGATTCACTCAGAACATGTCTACAAAGAGATTCCTTTGGTTTTAGGGAAGTCTTTGTAGAAACTTGTTGCAATCGTAGAAAGTCCTATCATCATGACCTCAAACCTTATGGAAACCATAGTATAGGTTAGGGTCATAATCTCTTGGCCTTTGATAAGGGTCTTGTTGTTGTTGATTATAACCTTGGTTGTAGTTTTGAAATTGGTTGTTATAACCATGATTCACTACCCCTTGGCCAGAGTTTTGATACTGGTTTGGGCCTTGGGTTTGATTTTTTTTTGCGGTGGATGATTTACATCGACCATGTTGACAGAAGACACAGTGTTAGGGCCTCTTTGATTACCTGAGTTGTTGTTATTGTTATTATTTATGTTGTTTGGAAAACCAATTTTTTTGGCTTGATCAGTAGCACCATTTGTGGTAGCACCATGATCACGATTCACACCCTTAGGTCCTTGGTTATTGGCACCATTTTTTTGATAATTTGAATTATTTTGGTTTGGGGATACCAATTTTCCATTAGGACCATAGGTCTTATGCCCTCTATCAATATAGGCTTGATCAATCCAAAGTGCTCCTTCTAATACTTCCTCATAACTATGGAAAGGAAAGTTTTGGACCTCGTCCCTAGTCTCTCGATTGAGCAAATGAAGGAAAAGATCGTAAAGTTCCATCTAGTCCATGTTGGGTGCACTTGCAGAGGAATAAAGAACTTGTGCCATCTCTGGATGAAATGAGTGGAAGATTCATTTTTCTCTTTTCTAATATGCAGGAACTCCCTAATCCATGTATGTAACAACTTTTTCATGTCAAATACTTTTATGAACTCAGAAAAAAGTTGTTTAAAGGAATGTATGGAAGCTTCTATTATCCTATAGTACCAATCCAATGTGATTCCTTCAAGATTATTTGGAAATATCTTAGCCACTACAGCATCCCAAGGAAGAAATTCCATAATAGCAGTAGCGTAGGCCTTGATATGAGCATTCGGGTCTCCTTCTCCCTTAAATTTTTGGAAGATCCGACAATGGGCGTGGAAGCATGACACCACGTATGGTGAAGTCAAGAGGCTCCTTTAAGTACTCAATGCATGTACCCATTGCGTAAGATTCCACCATCGAAGATCCTTGATGAGGAGGTGGAGGAGGAGGAGTTGGATAAGATGCATTATAAGTGTTGATGGGAACATATGGGGTCCCTTGATATGGCATGTAGGGAGCAGGAATGGTATATGGGTCCATCTGGGGAGTTTTTGAATACATATGCATGTAAGGTGGGATAGTACCAGGATATGGACTAGTGGGCATAAAACCAGGGAACGTCACATTGCCTATTGTGGTGGAATTTGAGAACACACTTCCAGCAAGCCCTTATGTAGGATAAGCTTGAGAAGGATGAGGACCCATCCCTAGTGTGTCTAACCCTGTGAGAATATCACCTAGATTTGTATGAACTGGATAACCTTATTGTGATATTACATTAGTTGTTCATTGGAAGGGATGTATCCTTTGTTGTCAACTAGATACCCCGTGTTCTACCCTACTGCATGTGTTGGTTGTGAATTCTTAGTACTTTCTAGTTCTCTAATCCTCCCTACTAAAGTAGAAATGAGATCATTGGGAGAGGATTGAGTCCCTTGTTAGGGTGCATGTGGCATAGGGTTTGATTGAGCAGGCTCATGATACCCTGTCATGAATTGTTTAGTGTTATAATTCTTGTCTTCCTCGGAAGTAAGAATCTTAGGATAGGTATTCAAAATCTCAAAGGTTGAAGCCTTCATTCTATCCAAAGACTCATCTATCTGAAAAAGAGGATTAGTTATTCATGTAAATAGATCATCCTCTGTTGATTGCATGGAAATGTGAGGTCTTGACAAGACCCTATGGTAAGACCTTGTTCCATTTATGATAAAAACATGGTTTGCATTGGGTTGACCATATTTGATGTCTAACGGTTGATCAACCTCCTCCATCCTTACATAGCTAATGGGGTTTGAAGTGTAACTAGGGGAGGTTTGGATGTTTCTTGTGTAATTGTCACCCCACCTTGAAAGAGAAGGGGATTGTTGTGGTTACACGTTGGTGTAATATCTATCAGAGCCAAATGGCCCACCAAAATCTCTTCCAGACATATTTTAAAAGGTGTAAAGTACCTACCAAAATAGGGGAAGAAATGGAAAGATGAGGTAATAGCAATGAAAGAAAGGAAACAAGAAGGAATTAATCCTTCACATTGGGTTCACCAATTTTGTACGGATGAAAATTAACATGCAACCTTCAACCGCACTCAACCCCCTAAGGTCATGCCAGAGCAACCGATGTTGAATGTGTGTGGCTAACTATAGGAGGATCAGTGACTAAGATCTGGTAGTGTGATCTCTTGGTAGCCAAGTTGATAAAGGGGAGATTTAGAGGCTATGAACGGGTAGCGTAAATTCCCTATGGTTTTTTTTCCTAACTTGGATCTAAGTGTTAAAATAGTTTGAAGTGTCCATGTAAACTAAATGAAATTAACAATCTATGCTACTACTGAAAGGAAACTAATCTAAACAAATCATAAAACTGAAATATTACAATCACAAACAACAATTTGCTTTTATTCTAAATAATTAAAATATTTCTACACTAAAACTAAACAAGCGAGATAACCTAGTGTGGTTATTCACCCATGCTGAGTGTATTGAATCTAAACTAACTTAAAACAAAACTTTTCCAAATGATCTATGATGTGTAGACAACCTCCTACAGATATTCTCTCCTTCAGATCCACAGGGATGGGAAGAAGAGGATCCGTCACCGGGAGTTGCTATGAAAGATTCAAACCCTCTTGGAAATTAACTAATTACTTGCAAATGAAAGGAAATTGATTTCTACTCTATTTGATATGATATAACAATGATAAATTACAGAAATGAAGGAAATCAAACAACACATCCAACCTAGAAATTCATAAAATAAAGGTAAATCTAGTTGTGCAGTAGTTTGTCCCCTCAGTTTTTCCTTTCTTTCTTTGAGTGTTCATATGATTCCAAGGGATTGGGAATGCAAGAACAACAGTAGGAGGATGGTGCTTGAGCAAATGGCAGCTTGATGGTAGTCTAGATGAAATGCAGGTAGAAGAGAGATAGCACAAGAGATCAGAGCTTGGCTATGCAATTCCTAGCAAGATCGTAGCAGCAATACAATGTAAGATACACAAAATTCTCAGGCCCCCTTTTTCTTGAATACAAGCATGGAATATATAGGAATGGAGGCTAGGAGGTTACTTCATGCACAAGGCAAGAAGAGGCAGTTCCAACTAATTAAATCTTATTTAAAATAGAAGGAGCAAGGAAAACCAAGCAAACAAAGCTATTTTTAGCCAATTTGGCTCACAGATGCGTTCTAAAAGAAAACTTAAGTGAATCGTCACATGTTGAAACACACATGAAGAATCTAGAAAAAGTAGGTAGGACCACCACCCTGTGCAGGGTGGTGGTTTCTGGACCGCTGCCCAGCCTAGTGGTGGTTTGAGAACTGCCACCCAAGTAGGGTGGTGGTCCTGGTGCTGAAGGCCAAAACAAGCATAGGCGGGGAGATGGAAAAATGCATGGAAAAGTTAAGTAAGGCCATCTAGGCTACAAATATACACTGTGAATGGGTTTTGGAGCTCAAACACCTTCTTGAAAGGATTTTGAATCATCATTGGGGATTCTTGTAACCGTTTTCCCGACAATGTAGCACGTGTAATTTGAAGGAACAAACACTTTCATGCCCCCTTGTACTAATTTGAACTCAGTATTTATGGATATAAAATTTGCAAAAAACTTGTATTCATAGGTGAAAATATCAAAATGCTAAAAAAAATTCTAAAATTGCCTGTGGTAATAAGCATGTTGGGGGAATAGGACTGTACCATATGGTTCTAACCAAAGTGTAAGGTTTTTACTTTATGTTTATTTTACCAAAATTATATGTATGACTTCATTTTTGGGTTCCTATACCTTTCTTATACCTGCAACTACCCCCAACATTATGTTTATACCTATTGAAAAAGTATAATAAACTTGAATAGATTCCCCCTCTTTTAATAAATGTATGAAAACCATGCTGAGAATGTGGCATAAAATAAATTGATATGTACTACTAAAATATACATATGAGAATTTCATTAGAGTACTGAAGAGTGATGCAGAGAAAATTAGTTTCATACATATATTTAGTTATCAAGATAAATACAAACCTCAATTTTCACTTTCTCTCTGCATATGAGGATCCATAACAAGTTTATAAAGGCTAAAAGCTAGCAAATCTGACCCAATATCACCTATAATGGTTTCCAAAAAGCATATACTTGTTTGTACCATGTCTACACCATCAGTAAGTGCTAACCCTGACACCAATTTCAACTAGTTTTATTCAATTCTTCTTGTGCTTACTTACCTCCCAAACCTATTAACTTCTTGCTTCACATTTTTCCAACACAAATGAGAAAATAATTTTCCTTGACCTCCTTAGCACCTACAAGTTTTCTTCCCTTGTCCATACACTAATACACTATTAGAAACATCAAATAAATGCATTAGAGGAGGTTCCACACTCTAGTTCCTATGAACTTCCTCAACATGTCCTTCCTTTCTCTTTAGATTAAACTTTTTTCTCACACCTGGGTTATACACTTCTGAAGTTACCCACAAATTCTAACTAATTTCATTACTTCACTCTTCCATTCTCTGATATGCTTGCAAATTTTGAGAACTTTATTCTTTTTCCAACTCTCTCCATCTCACTTTTTGTGTTTTTGCTCTTAAACATTGTAATAGGTCAGAGACAGTCTTATGATGCACATATATCCTTATTTCCTTAGTAACCAGGCTTAAATTTGATGTTTTTTGGTCACCCGTTATGGATTTATTAATGTGTTACAAATTTTAGGAAATGAATCCAAGCATAAACTCTAGTTCCTTCACAAAGTGTCCCCTATAACTAGGTTTTCCTAACTGTGCATAGTGCTAAGGGAGTAATAAGAAAATAACAAAATTTCACCAATGAAATTAAAAAATCATTCTCTTAATAGTCAAGGATCCACCTGAGATGGTTTCTACCATTTTTTGGGATCAGAATCTCCCTTTGAATATTTTCAGCACTCTTTCTTTGTCAAAACCTTAACTGAGTCTTCCCCTAGCTCGAGAGACTTCTTTCAACTCTAACTTTCTTCAAACGTGGTTTCAAGGTCCTAAAAATTTCCCTCAAACCTATTTTTACTCCATGCACATGTGTATTCTAACATTGAAGCTTGAATTATGAGTTAACGTTTCCTTTTCTCCATCTCTCCACTATCCCAGGGTTCTAAGAATCCATAGTCATAGTTTGCAAAGGTCATATATACTTATACTAGAGAAATGCAACCATACACTTATGTTGAAACCCTTTTCAAAAAAAATCATGCACTATGTCGCTGATCAATGATACTTTTAATAACTCTATAATATTGTATTACCATATGAACTCAGTGTACAATCTAGGCTATATACAGTCACAAATTTTGAAGAGTTTCCAATATGCCAAGAAAACCATTAGGATACGTATCTTTCAAATATTAAGGAATGAAAATCCACCACTTGACTCATGTGGAACAACAAAAAACTCTTTGTGATGTCTCGAATTAAAATCTCCTTTTGCATTTCTTGTTATTATTAAAGACATTCACATAGTTTGTTTATGAGAAATCAGAGATTGCTAATCTTGTCAAGTTTCTAATGGCTACAAGAAAATCAAGTATGAAATATAATCAAGATCATGTCACACATATTCAATATTCTCAATCAAACACATATCAATACCATGCAATTATTTAACATCAAATAAGATTCAAATTCTTCATACCAAAACAAAGTTCTTATTCATAAGACTATAAATCACTACAAAAATGACACATTCCTTCACTCCCCAATCCTCCATCATGAGGAACCCCCGAAACTATCTCCATTTTTTTCCTATGTTTGAAATTTCATCCTTGAATGTAAGCACCACTCAAAGTGTAATTTCCCTCCTTCAGACTTTTGGGCTTCCATAGGGTTCCTAGATTCCTAACTTACCCTCTTTCACTAAATTAAGAATTTTGTAATGATTCACTCCCAAACTTAGGGTCATACACACACACTACTACCTAATAAACACTTAACAAACCTTAACATACCCTTAATCAACCTCTAGAACACTCTTAGACATCAATATCCCTCTCAAATTTATGACAAGTCATTTTAGATCCTTTTTACAATCTTGAATACAATTTGGAGGGAACCAACAATATTCAAATTTAAACTAATTGACCACCTATCTCTCATGATTTCACCACACTTACATGCACTAGAATGTTGATTTTCCAATTTTGGAGGTTCTTTAAGATGTTCATGCATCATACTCCCAAGGAGGATAAATTTGAGCTCTATCTTATTTTTCTTCTTCCAATTTCTTCTCTTTCCTGACTTCATCTTCTTACTTATTTTCTAAGTTTTCTGTCATTTCTCTCTTCTTCGTTTTCCTTCACTCCTTCTTTGTTGGATTTAGCTTTAATTTCTTTCCCTTTTTCTTCACCTTTCTTCTTGTTTATCTCTTTCACTTTCAGATGCCTCAAGAAATCAAGTTCTTCTTTATCTTCTTCACTCCATATCTTGCTCAAATTTGGTTCCACTTGTTCCTCATGGTTCCACTACCTTTGTTCATCGTTGTCATGTTCTTCATCTACACAAAAAAATCTAAAATACACTTTAGTTTACAAAACTAGAGACAAATCAATCTTCTCCTTGTCTCCTCTTCTTGTCAACTTGCTATCTTCATTCACTTACTGCTCTTCCTCTACTAAGAGAACTATATTTTTTGCTACAAATCATCATGTTATTGCTTGTTTTCTTCTTCTTGAATCTCTACCACACTCTCATCCTCATTGAATAATTAATTTACCCGTGCGTCTCTAACACTTGCCTTGCTTTTCACCTCATCTTATCCACTAATCCAGATCCACATGCTTTTGAGATATCTCCATGATCTTCTCATCGTACTAACTGTTGCATTTTCACTTTTGACTGATTCACAGTGAGCTTGAGATTTCTCACCAACTTGCTCTTTTTTCTTTTGTTCACTATTCACAAGAGTATCAAACTTATCCTTTTCATCCTTTTGAGAATTTACATTCAAAACCTGTCATTTTTCATTTGATATGGACCACATACTTCATTCATGGATTGATATATTGTTATTGTATCTTCATTTTCCTCATCCACCCTTTAAATGCTCTCATACACAACTTCTTTGACTATCTCTTTCTCTTTTTAGCTTACATGCTTGCTCATTTGATTTATACTCCTCTCTTATTCTCTAATGATATCTTTCAACGATAGCCTTTAGTTTATCTTGACAAGATTTCTTATGGGCCATTTGACTCTTCTTCACATCATAAATCCAACTTCTCTATCTTATCTCATCAATAACTCTTCTAACTTATTTACATCCTCTCTTAACTTCTTTAATTATTCCTCCATCCATGACTCTTGTCTTCTCTTCTCCTCTCTCTTCTTCTGGGTTTCTCTCTCTTTTATTTCTTTTTCCTTCTTGCTTATAAACTTCACCAACTCTACCACTAGTTCTTCTCTGTCCATTATTGTCTTTGTCTCTTCATCCATCACTACACAATCACAAAAAATTCATAATTTCTTGTTAGCAATCAACAATAAAATCTCAATACCACGCTCTGATACTAAATGATGCAAATAAAATATGAACAATCCTATATTTAAATTTTCAAGAGTTTGTAAACGACACTCAACTATATCTCTACAAAAGAGGATCCAAAATAAGCATAAATGGCTAGAAACTTACAAAAATTGAAAAAATAACATTTGCAAAGGTCTTACCATAACCTTAATCTCTCTTTTTCCATCATTCAACCTAAATGCATTCATAAAATTCACACCAAGTCATGTAAAATAACTTGCATTTATCTTCATTGATTGGATTTCTCTCTTCCCTTCACTATATCTAGGCTCAACTATCAACTCTTAGTATTTTAGCTACATGAAACCTCTCCACTACTTAGGAACCTATCTTTCACTCAAAAGAATCTTAGAACCATCCATAAAATGCATTAAAAAATACTCCAAACTCTAACTCTTACCATCTTCCTTATTCTGCCCTTTCATGCTCTTAAGAACACACCTCTTTCTGACACCAAGGTTGTGAAATTATAAAGTTACCCATAATGATTTATCACCTCCCTTATTTTCCTTTCACTACCCTTGATATGCTTACAAATTTTTGGCTCTTGGTTCCTTTAACAACTCTTCTTATCACACCCTTGCAACTTTTTCTTGTTCTAACCTAATGGCCCGGGGAAGTCCACTGCTAGCTATAATTCTCTTTACATGAGTTTTAAAACTACAACCTATACTTTTCTTTATACCCATTTGAGAGTTCTTCAATTTTGTGAAGTTTTATGATCAAATTCCAAGGTTATCACCCACTTTCTTTATAATTAGGCTTTTAACTGTGTTTCAGGACCTACTGGAGGACTTTCAAGAATATCTAAGGATTCTACCTGTGAAAATTTAAACTTCTTCTTCATTTCATTAAAGGACATGCTTACCATGATTTATACCAAGTTTTCAAGGCTTAATTTGATGTCTAGAGGGTTATAAGGCATTTTGGTCCAAACCCTAGCTGTGATGACTGTGTGTGCCCGAGAAGGTTAAATAGCTTATAAATTTCTTCTCACTTTGATTCATGGCTTCAAATATCTTGTGTAGGACTGTCATATGCTTGCTTTCATCCTTATTCTAGCAGTGATGTGTGAAAACCAAGTAATGGCATGTGTTTAACAAATTCTTTCTCAGATATATGTGATAAAAGCAGGGTACTCAAGGTTATTAGCCTCTAACTTGTTGGTATAATCCTCCTTGTATTCTATGATCTTCTTATCTGCCTTAAACAGAAATTTAACATGCACATAACTTAGTTTCTAGGGACATATACACCATTTCATGTGAACTACAAGAGTAAGCCTTGTTTATTTTTTCAAAACCACAGTCACCATGATCTTATTGTGATTGTTCAACATGCAAAGGAAAATACTGAAGTAGTTAATCTCTCATGCCTATCAAGGTCAATCTAACACATTACACACATATATCACCACCTCCAACAATTATTAAGCTCGCCAAATTCTTTTACAAAAGTCAATACATTCTTATCAATCTACATGAAAGTTCAGGACCCATGTACTTACTAGAACAAGGTAAATCTTGTCTCTACTACAAAAATTTCCAAACCAAGCCATAGAATATAATTCTTAATAATACTAGGATGATTTCTTACCTATATTAACCAATATTTTTCTTATACAAATATATGAATATGAAATATACTAACCAGATACATAGTGTTCATACCCCAAAAATAGAGTTCTTCATTCAAAGATGTCATTTCATACAACCTTGCATGTTTTTTATCCTCTTCCATGAGGAATGAATATAGTACTGAATTCTCACAATCCTATACTCGAAATTACATCTCATGCATGTACCTACTACTTAGAAATGTAATGTTCATCCTGTGACCTTTGAACTTCCATTTCCTTCTAGATGCATAGATGTCATTTTTCAAACTAATTTAAGCATGTTCAAATGATTCACCTTCACATTAAAATCATTACACACACCCTACCAGCTAACAAGATACCTAAAAACCTTACAAATCTTTAATTAACCTCTATAACACTCTTAAACATCAATATCCCTCTCAAATTTATGATAAGTAATTTTCGATCCTTTTTATAATCTTGAATGTAATTTGAAGGGATCCAACAATATTCAAATTTAAACTAATTTACCACCCTAACCCTCATGATTGTACCACACTTCCATGCACTAAAATGTTATTTTTCCAATTTTGTAAGTTATTGAATATGCCCCTACATCAAAGAGGTGGCCACCATGTGTTGGAAGCACAATGGACTAAGTGGGGGGTAATTCAGTCCTTCCAAAATTAATTCAATTTCACATTGCTTACTTAAACCACTATCCAATTAACCGTCCCTGAATTTGTGCACAACGTCATGTAACATATATGTAGTCAACCATGAACAAGATAAGCAACACCATAACACAAGATATAAGTGGGAAAACCTCAAGGGGAAGAAAAACCCCTAAAAATCTAATTATATTACTCAAATAAAAGTATTTAGTGAAACACCAACTTCATAAAGAGCACCAACCCCTAATTTAGTAGAGCACATACCCTATAATAAGCACCAACCCTTAGTTTAGTGAAGCACCAACTCCATAAGGAAACTACAACCCCCTAATATGATCAAGCACCCACTCAACCACATTTGAAGAAGGCCTTTGATGTCTTGTTTCTGCCACAACTAATTGAGATCACTTATTCAGCTCACAACCTTCAAACCCTTACACACATATCTCATGTTTTATCTTTCCTTCATCACTTGTCTTGGCCTAAAAATTTTGCACGCACTCTTGAAAAAATTGCTCTCTCTCTCTCTCTCTCTCTCTCTCTCTCTCTCTCTCTCTCTCTCTCTCTCTCTCTCTCTCTCTCTCTCTCTCTCTCTCTCTCTCTCTCTCTCTCTCTCTCTCTCTCTCTCTCTCTCTCTCTCTCTCTCTCTCTCTCTCTCTCAAACTAGTTCAAATTTGAACTTTAACTTCACTTTTATACCTTCCTCTTGATTCAAGCATACACAACGTTTGTATCCATCTATTATTTTGATAAATGAAACTTAAAAAAATCCCAATTTAATAATTAAAACATTCACATATAACCCATATAGGTCGGCCATGCTCAAAAACCACTCAACTTGTACCAAACAAGCTCAAAACCCCATCACCTAGATGGGCTAAAAAACCACAAATGTCAAAACTATGATTATTCAAGCTCCCAAATTCACCATACATGTGTAAAATAGCATCAAACATGGTATTTAATTACCTTGGAACAATCAAAAAAATTCATAACACAACTCAACATGCTCATATCATTCACTAAACAATTGTTTCCAGCACCTTGTCTTCACATTTGGGCACCAAGACCATCAAATAGAAAATCAAATATGGACTATAACCACTATATTGAATCCTTATTACCTTTATATCACATCCATGCAATTTATACCTCATGAAACATCCATGTGTTCAAACCACATAAACGTTTTGCTTTTCCAAATCAAGCTTCCTGGAAATCAATTTTCAAAAATCAACTAGTTTGCACCATTTCTGTCACTTCCAAGACCTCAAAATTCCCTAAATATGAACAAAATTCATTCCTCTTCACTTTAAATGTGATATAAATCATAAAATCATCCATACCATGCTTCATTCACTTCATTCTTTCAGCCTGAGTAGATCTGTCCTGAAAACCAAAAATCCTTCTTCTCTACAAATTGACCTAGATGACCCATAAGATAAAGTCACCAAGACACAAACTTTATACAAATAAATATCCCTTTGAATCCTATTTCCATAACATATTGTAGCCATGCTGGATAGGTTCCAGAGAAATCTTACTGGCTAAGAGGGATCTATACTATTAAGCACTAAGAAATGCTTTCTTATTAAGAGAACACTTCAAAACTTCTTGATTTATATCATGTCCTTATCCTATATTCATGTGGATGTTGTGGAAAAAAAAAAGAAATAATCCAAAAAAACCTTTCTATAGATAGCAACTGAAGATAAGAATAGGATGCACTTGGTATCTTGGGATAAAGCATGCAACAACAACAAAGTTGGTGGCGTTGGCATTAAAAAAAATTAGACCATGAATGTTGCTCTTGTCTCTAAAATGGGTTGGCGGCTAATGAAGGAGGAACAACCATGGACCAATCTCATTAAATCTAAATATCTAAATCAAGGTAGTACAATGGACTGATTTAATAGTGACAGTCACCCGTTGGGTTCTGTGTTCTAGAACAACATCGTCAAGATCAAGAAAGAGCTAGCTACAAGATGCAAATGGACTCTAGGCATAGGTGAGAAATTAAATTTATGGCATGAAACCTGGGATCATTTTAACACACTTTCAAATAATGAACAATGGGAGTAGCTACAAGATAACCTTACTACAACATTGGGACAACAAGTTTGCAACTAAATTCAAAACACTAAGGGAAAATGGCACTAGAAAACCATTGAGGCATTCACATCAAATAACAAGGAGCTTTTTGGGGAGCTTAAAACCAAATTAAAACCTCATCCCCATTAGTCAAACCCAAAATCAAGATGATTTTAAATGGGTTTATTCATTTGATGGTAACTACATGGTGAGATCGGGCTATCAATTGTTTATCAGTGAGCTTATCAACAACTTCCCTTGGGAAAAGATTTGGTTCAAAGAGCTTACCCTGAAAATCAATAAATTCCTTTGGTACATGCTCAACAAAGGGATACTCACCATAGACAACCTTATAAAAAGATTTCAACCATGTCAAATAGATGCTATCATTGCAAGATAGATAATGAAACAATCCAGCATATTTTTCTCCACTATTCAATTGTTAATTCTATTTGGAAACTCATCTTTAAAAGGTTTGAATTTATGTGGTATTTTCCTGAATATATCACACAAGCATGAGTGCAATAAAAGCCTCATTTTAATCATGATTTTCTTCATATGTTGTGGAAAATTATTTTTTCCCTCACACTATCTGGAGAATCTGGAAATCCTGAAACTCGATCATCTTCAGTGATACTAACAAGAGCATCAATAGTATCCCTAAATGAAATCACAACGGCTGTGAAAAAGAATATATCTTAAAATTTAAACCTCCAAAAAAATCCACATATCCATAGGAGGAGGTCAGATATCTTAAGGCATGAAATATTGATCTACAACTGTGTACCTCCCCCATCCAAAGCATTGATAGGTCTACTGTAAAATGGATTCACCCTTCTAAAGGATGGTATAAGCTGAATTTTGATGGTGCCTCCAAAGGAAACCCTGGTCCAGCTGGAGGAGGTGGTTTGATCAAAAATCACAAGGGTCATCTTATTACAACAAATGTTGGTCCCATAGGCAAGAAAAATAACCACTACTCTGATGCTCTAGCTATACTCTAGGGAATTAGAATTGCTAAGAATCTCAACATGGGAAACATCATCATCGAAGGCGACTCAATGAATATTATCAACATTCTCACTAAATCCTTAAATCCTAGTTGGACCATCAGGGATTTTACTATTGAATCTCATAACTTATGATGGTCTTAACATCATTTTCAAGCATGTGTACAGGGAAGGAAACAAATATATGGATTTTCTTTTAAATATTGGAGTTTGTAACGATGATTACAAAGAGTGGAATGATATCAATGACACTCCTACTGAAGTTAGAAACGTCATTTCAAATGAAATGAATTCACTCATTAGTACACCTCAATCAATGGGGGAAAAACACGTGTGCAATCCCAAAGCTAGATCTCAATGGCATTTCAGGCATGCCTGAATTTATTCTTCCATGTTCTCGAAAATTGATCACAAAAAAAATTTCAGGGAGAAAGAAGTGGATTTTATTTCTACTTCGCACAGGCATACAGGCTATCGAAGGGCTGTTGGGACATCTATTGTTCACAAATTTCATTTTAATTCTGTGAATTCTCATAGGGTTTTCAGAATGGGTGGTGCCCCTTGGTGCGTGGAACCTAAATTTGATCCCCAATGACAGGAACAAATTGAGCTTTTGGAGACCATTAATATAGAGGGCTTCACTGATTTCATCCAATGCATAAAAGGGAATCACCAATATATATCCATTCAGTTCGTGATGAATTGGAAAGACAATAATGTCCCCTTTGGAGATAAGAGCTTCCAAATCACTGAGGATTTCATCTCTTTTATTACGTATCTTAACATGAAAGGGAATAAATTTTTTAGGAAAAAAATGGATAAGGAAGCAAAAGAAAGGTTATTTTTGGATGACGATGAAATGCCAAACAAACATAAAAAAGGATGGCATACTAGTTTCTTCTATCCCGCATCCATATGATGAGGTGACATGGATGATGGTACGCTATGTCACTATAGAAGGGATATTCTCCACTATTCCACAGTATCATTTGGTCTTGCTTAACCACTTTAGGCACGAGATGAAGGTACACATCCAAAAAATATGTGACTTTTTGAGTTAGGGTTTTAATCACACAAAAAGTTGTTTACCTTCTTAACATTCATTCATAAAAATGTGATTATGAAATGACCTCATTATTTTTTTGAAACCTTATATACTCAATTTAAAAACATCCAAAAATCCAAAATGTCCCATGCAAATCACACAATTCAGGGTGAGCATCAGAAGGTGCAATTCAAGCTGGAAATGACCTTCTTCTTGACCTTGTTTCACCAAAATTGACATAACCTGCAAAATATTCTTTAGAATGAAACCTCTAAAATTTTCTCACACCTCTGTGACACATCCTACTATATCTCCAATCATCATCATGTCTCAAATAGGTCTCCATCTTCTCATCCTATCTCATTTTTATGACTAGCCCTTAGGGTTTTGCATGGTTTACACTAGGGTAAACTGAAACAACATGGTAAATCATCATGAAATCTCTCCAAATAGTCCTAACATCCTTAATAACATCATGATTAAACATTACCTACATGAATCCATGAGATCACATGGCTCTACAACTCATCCTCATGCCTCCAAGCACCTAGACCTGGTCTAGATGAGCACCTGAATCTTGGTCTTCAACTTGTACCTATACCCTGAAAACTCATGTGAGTGCCTAAAAACTCCCCAAAAATTCTCTCCATGCTGCTACCATTCTCCTCAAGCCACCAAGAAACTCAAACCACCATGCTCCATCACCTAGGCTAGCTAGGTCACCTGACAAGGCTTGCTAGACCAAGCCAATCTCACTGAAACTCCTCATGCCATCATGAAACCACCTGATACTCCATGTCACCATCATAATGAAGCATTCCTATGAACTCTACTCCATCATCCTCTTTTTCATTAATGGGATTTTACATCAATGAAAACACCTAGAACACAACATGCCAACAATCTCCCCCTTTTTCATTGATGGAAAACCTCCTAAACTTCTCCCCCTTTTTACATTAATGAAAAAGCATACCTATACTTGCATTTTCTTCACCTTTCTTAGCTTCATAGGGTCACCATTTGGTTGGAAACATCAACCAAAGTATTCATACTAGCTCACAAACTGTCATTTCTTCAAAAATTCTGATTTTGTCTTCTTTCAAAGCATTTATGCATGTACTCCCCCTGGGAAAGAGCATATACAACACCTATTCATGCCAAAAATGATGATATAAAAATGAAAACATATTTGTTACCTCTCTCTTTGGTGTAAAAGCATCATACAACCTCCTTGTTTGGCTCAAGAACATGTTTTCATCACCTTATACCCTATTTTTTGACCTTTTTCTTCCTAAAAATCATTGTAGCAGACCTAGAAATAATGCATACACCATGAAAACATGCCAAAAATCATGAAACTAATTCCTTAAACACCAATATTACTTCATTTTCATATCTCACTTGAGAAGGGCTCATAATCTTGACTAGTTTCTTACCACAATCTCTTCTAATTACTCATTAGGACTGAAACCCCTAAACCAACTCTTTTAGTGCATTTAAACCCATCTTTTTACAAGATCCTTAGAAGACAAGCATACCTATAATACATCTCCTTAAACTCCCCCTAGAATCATACCATCTTAATCTAGTAGAAAAACAAAAATTTGACTCTTACCTTGAAATCACTTGAGTCATGGAAAATGACACAACTACTTTAACACAACCCTAAAGCACTTTTTCAGTCTTTCATAGTCTCATTTTGATGAGATTATGCAAATTTGAACTCAAGCATTACTTTCCTTTGAAATGAACTTGAATACCTCAATTCACTTTGACCTCTCATACCTTGTGACCATATAGAACATCTTCTAGAAGAGTAAAATCATGCTTCCCCTACTTTAATCACCTCTATACACCTGTAGCATACCATTTATGCTTTCATAACTTATAATACCTTGTAAGGGATGTAGTCATCTTCTAGGATTAAAGAATCAACTATAATTAGTAAAATCATCCTTAATTCTACTTCAAACATCTTATATGTCACTTTGCTCATGATTTTGAAGCTCAAAATGTATTTCCCCTTGACTTAGACCACCTACAAGACCTATAGGAAGCACATTTGATCTTTGATATCATACAATATGTTACTAGTAAGAAAACCATAAAAAAACATTCAATCTATCAACACTTACCTTTCAAGTTGTATCCCTTAGGATCATCTTCATTTGAAATTTATATCCAAATCAATGATTTTAGACACCATCTAAAACCTCTTAGGATACTTGTAGTAGCTCTATATTCGATCATTTACAATACTGACATCATATTAATGTCTTATGAACACAACTCCAAATATTTAGGAACTTTGTAATACCATTTCACACTTTGATAGGCATTCATATTTCTTCATGCACCTTTTAAATTATTGTACACATGTGGTATTTCTTAATAGGATCTTCAAACCATCAATGAAATTCTTACCTTGCATTCACAATCTTCACACATGTAGGTGATGTTATTTCTTGCCTTCATAGACACATAATTCAAGTATCAATACTCAGACTTATAACATTCACCTTCATAATTCCAGATTATTTCAATCATTTATAACTCCTCTTATACACTATATCCTTGGATTTTCTTAAATACTTATAGATCCTCAGAAAAGATTTTTACTGTAAAACATCATCTCAAATCACCATTCACTCTTGTTATGATACTATCAGACCAAGGCATAGTTTAACTAGTAGTTTTGATAAAAAATAAATGCCATACAAGTACCTCCAATTCATGCTTAATTTCCATCATAATTATAAAAAATACTCATTTAAGGGATTCAATTATTCACATATATTTTCATAAAATTCATTTCTCACCTAAGAGCACCTACATGACTGTATAGTCATAACATTGTACCTATATGCTTTCATAAGAAAATACTTGACAATACCATTTGAATAACATTACCACACCTAACATTTCCTTGTTTTATTTAATAGTATAGGAAATTAATAACATGAGAGTATTTTTATATTGATCAAATAACTTCTAATCATCTCATTATTCTCCATTATTTTCTTGCAAGGAACTACTAGCCCTATCTCAAGAGAGAATCCCTCAAAAAATTTGAAATGTTTACTTTTTCAAAGGGAACTTACCAGTTTTGACCACCCATTTTTCCACTTTATCACCTCCATGAACTTTGATAGCATGTCATTTGAAGAAGCACTAGGATTCAGTTTGTAATTTTACCCCTTGCCAATTAGGTCTCTAACATTCTTCTTTGTCAAGTCTGAAAATGTCACAGATTCCAATCAATTTGACCAATTTTAGGTATGAAACTTCTTGAATCTCAAGATTCACTCTTATGATGATTTTTTCAAATTTTTACTTTGGATTCCAATCATTTACACCTTCAAACAATGATTTTCCTTCATACCACTTCTTATGAACTTCTTAAACCAATTAGGGTAAAAATAAAACTTCAAGATGGATATTAACACCTTTAAAATAATCCTTTTTTGGTCTAATTTTCAAATCAAATATTTGATGACCATATTACATCAAAATTTATAATTATGAGCTTGTTACATTGAGCACAATACAAAAAGGATATGAAGATGAACATTGAAGACTTTCTCAGATAACTTGTATACACTTGACTCCTTCATGAACATCTACTATAGAAATCTTGAGATGACATGGTATGATCAAGTCATCATATTTGATGACCATTTAATATTTCAATCACTTCATGAATTATTTACATGCTTGATAATAGACACAAAATATGACAGTTCTAGACATACTTGAAAGATGATAAACAGACTTCCTGAAGACTTTATAAGGTAAACACAGACTTTTATACTTTACCATCAACCTTTTGAGACAACTTGACCATACTTCATGATACACTCATACAAACTTTATATATTGATATACTATTTATAGCTTATGACTCAAATATATTGACACATTTCATTTTGACTCATGATTATACTCATACAAGGTGAAATACATCATACTTGCAACATTGGATTGACTTGATCAACATACACCTAGAATTGACTTTTCATTGTTAAGACATAACATTCACACATACTATCATCTTAGCAACTTATAAACATATAAAGAGGTTCCACCTACAAATCTTCAGGACCCTTCAAGAGCCATGAACTCATGAACAAACTCATGAACACACTGTCATACACAATAGACTTAAACAAGACCAATAGACTTTTGACAGATTTTACACCCTTCTTACAACTGGATCAATCAAGAAAGACCTCATAACATGCATGAAGATTATGAAAATATACCTTGACACCTTAGAGGAGACAAACACAACATAGACAATAGATCCCCCTCTTTCCAATGCTTCATATGAACTAATATACCTTTAAGAAGTCTAGTAGAGGCATATGACACCATGGAGGATCTAGAAGAAAGAATTGAATAAGTCCCAAGCATTCTTGGACACTTGGAAATCACCTCCATCATCTTGTTTCTATGATCTGATCTCTGAGTCATGCACTTTGATTTATATCAACACCTACTATTGATGAGACACCATTATCCCTTCTAGGCTCCCATATCTTTCCTTGACTGTTATTACGCATCCTATACCTCTGAAAAATTATTTTTTACACCCTAGGATCTTGAAAAACCTTATTTTTCCTTGAGTAACCATAGTGACACTCTATAGAAACATGAAAAACTTCATTACAACTAAAGCACACAACTAAAATCTTTCCTTTGTAGCCCTCAACTTGACTAGGTGGATCATTCAAATGATATCTAGCAACATGACCTCTCTCATTGTAATTGTAACATACCACACTCTTAGCTTTCTCACTCCTACTATCTCTCCATGGATGATCATCTCTATAGTACCTTCTACACTCCTTTTCCCTATGACCAAATCCATTACAATTAAAACAATAACCACTGAATTCTCTATCATACCTTGAGGCATTAGGTTGCCTAATAGGTGTTGTCTTCACATTATCTTTGATGAAGTCTCCTATTTCTTTCCTTCCTTGATACTTGGTTCCTTCACCATCCTTGCTTGGAATACTATCCTTCTTGCTTCATTTATTTTCCTTTGAGGTCATCACTTTGAAACCCAAACCATCTCTATCACCTGTTTGATTTCTTTTTTGCAATAAGATCATCAAGATCCTTGGATGCTCTTCTCAAATTTATGAAATGATTTTTTCCTTCTTATTGCATCTAACAACTCCTTCTTGAGAAATTCAATTCTTCTTCCTTATTTTGCAAGTTTAGATCATAGTACTCATCTGCATCTCTTTTTTCTCACTCTAATTTCATTTAGCTTCTTTGTTCATACCTATGCTTCTCTTCTAGATTATTGAATCTTTGCCTCATATTCTCTAATTTGAGATTTCAATTTCTTATTGTTCTTTTTTCAGCATGCTTCAATTTTGAATTGAACACATACCATTTTAGTTTCATTCATCTTCTTCTTATTCAAAATATTTTACAAGAACTGATATGAAATCACCCTAACAATGTAGAACCACCACTAGTAGATCTCATGGCATATTTTTTCATAAAAAAAAAACTCATCACCTACATCTTCATGATCAGATTCAGACTCAAAATCTGAAACATCACTCTCACTACTTGCTTCAGACAAGAAAAACCTCTCCCTTTATGTAAAAAACTATTTTTTCCCTTCTTCTTATGATCAAACGTCTTGAAATATTCTTCCTTTCCTTTACTATACTTTTATGATTTTTCATTTTCATGATCATTATTCATGATCATCATCATTCTTTATTTTCATGCCTATGAGGACACTTAGCAGCAAAGTGACCTACTTTACCACAATTAAATCATTTAAAAGGAATTTTTCCTTTGTACTTACCAGTTCCAACATTTAATCTTCTAGCAAGCATTGTAAATAGTTCTTCATCATCAATTTCAGGAGCATTATCATCATCCTTAGTCTTCTTTCCCTTGGTCTTCATTTCAACTTGAAAGCAATCTCTTTCTTAGGACTGGTTTGGAATCAAAAAATCTCATCTCATATGCAGTCAAAGTCCCATGTAATTCATCCATCTTCAAGGTAGTCAAATCCTTGGCTTATTCAATAGACAGACACTTTGGAATCAAACTTAGGAGTTAGAGATCTCAAAACCTTTTGAACAACAACTTCTTCCTTCACATATTCTCATAACCCTTTCATGGTGTTTATAATCTTGTCAACCCTAAGCAATATGTTGCAATAGACTCATCATCACTCATCTTAAGACTCTTCAAACTGATTTCTAAAAGTTTGAAGTTTAGTAATTCTTTACCTTTGATCTCCTTCATATAAGACCTGAAGTTCTCCCATGCATATCTTTTTCTGATTTGCAATGCATTACCTTTACCATCTCAGATTCTCCTACGCCACACATGATAGCATTCATATCCTTTGAATTTTCATTACTTTCCTTCTTATCTACATTACTAGTTGGTGGAGTAGCAGGAACAATATAACCATCTTCCACATCTTTCCAAATATCAAACCCTAGGGACATGATATGAGTCCTCATCCTCAAACCCCAAAAATCATAATTCACACCATCAAACAATGGTCCTTGCTGTAGAAAACCACTTTGTTGACTCACCATTTTTGTACTTCAAAGGATCTCCTTTCAAGTGATCAAACTTCTCCAAAAGGACCTACTTTGATACCAATTATTGGAAGCACAATGGACTGAGAGGGGGGTGAATCAGTCCTTACAAAATTAATTCAATTTTATATTTTATTTCTTAAACCATAAACCAATTAACCATCCATTAATGTGTGCACAACATCATATAACATACATTCAATTAACCATGAACAAGAGAGATAACAACATAACACAAGATATAAGTGGGAAAACCCTCAAGGGTAAGAAAACCCACTAAAAAATTATGATTATATTACTCAAATCAAAAGTATTTAGTGAAGTACCAACTTCACAAGGAGCACCAACCCCTAGTTTAGTAGAGCAACCAACCCTACAAGGAGCACCAACCCCTAGTTTAGTGAAACACCAAATCCACAAGGAGGCTACAACCCCCTAAGATGATCAATCACCACTAAACCACATTTGAATAATATATTTATGTCTTGGGGGGTGAATAAAAGTGCATTCCACAACTTTAATTGAGATCACTTATTCATCTCACCAAACATTCAAATTTTTGTTACAAGATCTATTCTTCAACCCAATCTCTATTTATCTATTCAACTTCACACATATTTTGGCATCAAGATATTGCACAAAACCACTTTCAAAGAAAACTATTAAACAGTTATCATACATGGGTCTAAAATCTTGGCAAAAATTGACTTCATAAACCTATTCAAAACAGGTCAATGTCCTCATCATATGTAGAAGAGAATGTTTCCAACTTCACAAGGAGCACCAACCTATTTTACCCTAGAGTCACAACCCTACAAGGAGCACCAACACTAGTTTAGTGAAACACCAACTCCACAAGTAGGTTAGAACCACCATAAGATGATAAATGACCCATCAAACCAAATTTAAATAATATATCTGATGTTGTTACTTCTTAAAACAATGATGGAGACCACTTGATTCAGCTCAACATGCCTTAAAACCCTTGTTCAAATCCTTGCACACCACTCACTCTTTTTCTCTTTCCTTCTTCACTTGGATTGGCTAAAAAAATACTGCATACACTCATTGAAAAAATTCTTCAACTTGACACACACTGCTCTCTCTCTCTCATCTCTCATCTCTCTCTATATCTCTATCTCACTCTCTCTCTCTCTCTCTCCCTCTCTGGTCACACTTTTTCCCTCTTTAACTAGTTCAAATTTGAACTTCAACTTCACTTTTATACCTTCCTCTTTGATTCAAACATCAAGTTCAGTTTATCATTTTATTTTGGACCAATTCAACATTAAAAACATCCCAATTGAATTCATTAAAATGTTCACATATGACCCACAGAGGTTGTCCATCCCCAAAACAATCAAACTTGCACCAAATAAGCTCAAAACCCCATCACCTAGATGGCCTAAAACCACAAATGATACAACCATGATTATTTAAGCTCCCATATTCATCAATACATGTGTAATATGATTTAAAAAATCAACTATGGTCATTAATTATGTTGGATACTAATCAAAAAATTCATAACACAACTCAAAAGGCTCATATCCTTCTTAAATACAAGTTGTTTCCAACACCCTATCTTCACCTTTGGGTATAAATACCACCCAATAACAAATCAAATATGGAATGTAGAAAATATATGGAATCCTTGTGAATTTTATATCACATCCATACATGTTATAGCTCTTGAAACATCCATGTTTTCAAACCACAACAACTTTCCTCTTCTCCAAATCAAGTTGCTTGGAAAAAAGTTTTTTACAAACTCAACTAGTTTGCACCCTTTCTGACACTTCCAAGACCTAAAAATTTATTAAATAGGAAAAAAATTCATCCCTCTTCACTCTCCATGTGATATAAAGCATCAACTCATCCATATCATGCCTCATTCACTTCATTCTTTCAACCTAAGCAATCATGTCTTAGAAAACTAACAATCTTCTTCTCCACAAATTGACTTGAATGACCATAAAATAAAATCATCATAATAAAAACCTTATACCATTGGAAATAACTCTTAATAATATTTCCATAACATATTATAACTCCTTCCAAATCTAAGTGGAAGGCCTTCAACCAAGCCCATCTTTGTAAACTGCTTGGAGCTGCCCCAAAAATTACCTTTTGACTAGTCTTCACAAATAGGGTACACTTTTCCATTTAGAATCATCACCATGACCCAAAAACACCATTGAAATTAATAAAAAATACCATGCTAAAAAAATGTCAGTTTATTTTGTAACTCCTTTGGAAAACCTTGTCCAAAACTGAACTTCTTTCAGAAACATGCATTTTGAGTGGGTCCACTCATCACCACATACTCTACCATACCTTTATAGAAACATGTAGGAGTAATATACATCATTAAATCATCATAATTTCACTATAAATATTTCTAGGCACTTAGGAAGCAATATCTCTCCTACCACTTTTGAGCTAGGGTTTCAAACACACAAAAAGTTGGTTACCTTCTTAACATTCATTCATAAAAATGTGACAATGAAATGACCTCATTATTTTTTAAACCTTCTAGAATCAATGTAAAAACATCCCTAAAATCCAAAAGGTCCCATGTAAAGCACACAATTCAGGGTGAGCATCAGAAGGTGTAATTTGAGATGGAAATGACCTTCTTCTTGACCATGTTTCACTCAAAACTGATCATAACTTGCAAAATTCTCATCATGGAAACCTGAAATGTTTCCCACAACATGAGGAAACATCCTAATAACATATCCAATCATCATCACAACTAAAATAGTTCTCCATATTCTCATCCCATCTCATTTGTATGACTATTCCTTGTTGTTTTGCATGGTTTAGGATAGGGTAAAAAAAACATCATAACTCATCATGAAACGTCTCCAAAAGGTCCTAAAATCCTTATTACATCATGAAAAACATACCTACATGCATCCATGAGCTCACATGGCTCGACAAATCAACCTCATGCCTCGAAGCACCTAGACCTAGTCTAAATGAGCACTTGAATCTTGGTCTTTAACCTGTATCTATTGCACCCTAAAATTCATGTGAGTGCCTAAAAACAACCCAAACATGCTCTCCATGACTACTACCATACTCCTTAAGCCACCAAGAAACTCAAATCACTCATGCTCCATCACCTAGGCTAGCTAGGTCACCTGATAATGTTTGCTATACCAAACCAATCTCATTAAATCAAATCATACAACCATGAACACACCTAAAAATATGTGTCATCATCACACTGAGCATCCTATGACTCTACTCCATCATCATATTTATCATTAATGAGTTTTTACATCAATTAAAATACCTAGAACACAACTTGTCAACACCTTGGAGAACATGTACCTACAAAAGGAAAGGTGTTTTATGCAAGGTGGAAACCATGACATGCAAAAAAAATGATGCTAGAAAAAAACAGTGATAGTAGAAACTAGAGAAACTATTAATAATAACACATGTAGGATAAAATCATAAAAACTTCAATTCATCTAATTACAAATAATGGCATACAAAAGAATTCAAAAGACTTAGAGCCTACAAATATGGGACATCCACGGTGTCATAAGATAATCAATTCCCTTAAGATGACAAACAATAAAAATTAAGGGAACACAAAAGAGACATAGAAACACAAACATGGCACACCTATGGTGTCATAGAACATTCAAGGTACTTAGGCCATAATCAATGAATCAGACAACTAGTAACACACACAACTATCAAGCATGTATAATAGCCAAGAGTGTCAGAATGTGATTAAAAAAAATAAAAGAAATAACAAACAAGAGATGTCAATGTTGTACAAGACACGTGTTAGTCCAATTATTTTGAGAATAAATAAGTAAATAATGTAAGTAATTTATTGTAAATGAGGAAGCACAAAGGAACTATATTAGAATAGTAACACTTACAGAATGCGGAAGCATTGCCCCCTAATCATGAGAATGTAAGGAAACAAGAGTGCTCCTATAAGAATGTATCAATCTGTGTGTCCTACATCCATCTCAATATACCTAGTGAACATGTTTGCAAGGAAATAAATCATGATATACATCAAACCAAAGTGACAAAAAACATTTGTAATGTAAAGTGATAACAATGCAAGTAAGTTGCATATGTCCTAATTTTATATTCTTACAAATATTTGTATGTTTTTGTATTATCTCGATATATATGTATGTTAAAAATATGGGTAACAAGAGATCTTATCCTATGATAACCTCATGAGGGTGTAAATATCATACCACAAAAGATGGAGATTTGGGCCTTAGTGGTAATACAAATGCTAGCGGGATTGTTGTAGTAACATATTCCAAAGAATTTTTAGTAGATGTAGAACTAAGATGCATAGAATGTTACCAATGTAGCAGAATAGAGGAACACGCATGTCAAACACTAGCATGGTATCAATAAGTTATAGTGGTAGTATGTCCACTATAATACCAATGTGAGTTCCTAGGTGAATGAGAATGGTGATAAATAATGAAAGGGATTGTAATCCTATGAGTAATTATAGATTCATGAGATGTAGACTGTGCAATAGAAGGCCAATTGAGATACCTGAGATGATCAAAATCATGAGAGAAAGTATATACAAAAAATGGATTAAGAGAATTCTCAAAATTATAAATAAAGTGAAGGCATATTGGATAAGGGAGTAATGTAGAAGTGATAGGAGCATGAAATACATTATGCACAACCAGAGATCTATCCATAGAATGTGTTATGATCCTAGCGTGTGGGTTCACTAATGCCTTAAGGTTTTTCGTGATCCATAAGATTTTTCATGCTTTGGATGTTCCCTAAATTTCCTTGAACCTATTCCTTATGGAAGAATAGGTCAAGAGATTTATGTTATCTATTCAAACGTGAAAAATGGATATTGTATGCTCCATATATAGTCCATGTAAGAACAAGAGTTTTCATGAATAACTTAGGGTATAGGTGATGCAGTGACTCGGAACATTGCAAATGGAAAATGGGTCATTGTGATGTCAAAAAGTGGAATAGAGAAAAATTATGGATGTATTTTCACTGTCAGTATTCGAAAACCGATAAAATGGTTTGGAACAATGGGGTCTGTTCTTGTTTCATAATGGAACCTGGCCACCATAGAACTCTAAGTAGCTCATCAAGATAAGACCAAGTTGAGCTCATGATTGAGCTAGTAACCATGTTGATGGGTGTGTTGAGATTGAGTTGCAAAGTGAGCTCATGGTGAGCTAACCAACCGAACCAACCATCCACACAACCTAGTGAGTCACATGGTGAGCAAAAAAAGATAAGCGTGACCAAAGCTATGAGTGTAAAAGGTGGGCTCTAGATATATTAAGACCAACATACTTCCTCACCCACCGAATGTGGGATAACCCCAATGACCCGCCATAGTGCAACATGGAAAAAGTGACATCTAGGTGACAACATGGAGGGATGACATGGTAGTAACATCTCAGCGACCAATTCAATGGTGAGGCGGACGTGGAAAGGAAACAAAAATGTATAAACTCAATGACATGACATGGTAGATGCAATACTTAGTGAGATGGGATCTAGTGCAACGACAGGAGAAGAAAAATGTGGGTGAGATTCAAACTGCCAACTCTTCACTTGCAACTCATCCACCTCAACAAACTCAACCAACTGATTCAGTTGATTCCAACCAAGATGATAAGACATTTAAGCTGAAAAAACAAGCCCGAACCCTAGTATATAAGGGGGTCGAGGCCATTCACCAAATCACCACTCAAGTTCATTTCTAAAGCTTAGAGTGAAGAGTGAGGGAGAATTTTTGAAACCTTAAGGAGAATATTTAGGCATTGTATGAGTTATTATTTTTTAACTCATTATTTTGTAAAGGATAATTGAAGCCTTAGGCTTTTCATGCGGAGCTTGGAGTTCAAGAGTGGAGCTAAAGGGATTTTTTCAAGCACTGGTGAATCATTATGGAGTTCTCATTCTTTATGTTGGGATTTATTAATCTAATTTTCTGTTTCTTGGAGGACATGGAGGAGAATATTATTACTCATCTTTACGATGCCAGATATGAATTATATCTATGTAGAGACTAGAGGTCATGTAGTAGAGGGGAAGTCTACAAGAGGGTGGAACTTCGACAACTGACATTATCTGACTTAGCTCTGTGTAGAGGCTGGAGGCCATGTGAAAAAGAGGGGAAGTCTACAGGAAGTGTGAATTAGGGAAGGTGTGTCAAAACACTGAGCTAGATTTCCAAGACTAGTCTGGTTCTGTTGGAACCGATTGGCACTGAGTTCGTGGTAGACCGTAAACTTCATTATAGTATTGTAAGTTATTATTCTTGTACTTATAGTCGGAACTTTATAATGAATCAATTTGTCAATTAAACGAACCCGGAGATGTAGGCAATTGTCAAACTCAGTTAACAACTTTACGCAATGTTGTTATTCTTGCATTGCATTTTCTTTGAAGTTGATTTTTATTTTGGGGTTAAAATCGGCATTAAAATTAATTAGCATATAAGGATCCGTTGGTTGAAAAATTTTTTTGACCAGTTTATGGATCAAGTTTGGTATCAGAGTTGGTTGATTGACAATTGATTGCTCTAGATTTTGCAGTTTGGTTTAGTTGTGATTCAACAGGTACAAGTGCAAAATGGGAAAGTTGTCAAAACAAGAGAATCTCGAAGAGCTCGAGGCATTCAATATCCAGATCCAGGATGAGAACAATTTCTTGAGATCTCAGTTTCACTCCTTAGAAGAGGAGATAGAACGTTTGAAAGCTGATTTGCAAACCAAGGATGAGATCTTGGTAAAATTGTAGCAACAGTTGCATAGTTGTGAATAGAAGGAGTCACCTTCCACCATAGATGCACAGAGACCATGACAGATGAATGGACTGTAAGTTCACCCTGCAACACTTCTTTCTCCCGATCAGTTTCAGATGTAGTTTTTGGTGATTTTGAGAAACACACCAAAGGTATCGGCTCGAAACTGTTGTTTAAAATGGGTTTTGATGGAAGAGGTCTTGGTAAAGAATAGCCAAGGTATTGCTAACCCAATACAGGTCAAGGATCGTCCTTCGTTATGCAGGTTTGGGTTACACTAGTGAGCAAATGGAAATTGGAGAAGTTCCAAATCCACTGAAGGAAGACAAGCTTCTAATAGCAAAGTGATTACACCACTAGCACAAAAGAATTCCTCCATGGGTAGAGGAACAAGTCATCACAGTGGATGACAAAAAGTGTACATGAACAACAATAAGAGGTAATGAAATTCCACCTCGTCATTCTTACACTCGGCATAGCACTAATAGGAATTGTGTACATTCCGAAACTTTTGATCCTCTTTTTCAGTATGAAAAATATGGCTATGATATACAGAAAATGTGGAATGCTTTTCCTTGCACTTTTTGTGGGGCAAGTAACCATTTTTTTGTCATTTGTTAGAAGAGAAGGTCATTGCTGAAGAATTTGATGCCTTTCATCAAGAAACAAGGCAGGTACTGAAGACCAATCTCGTCGTTCAGAGGCGAGAAATGGCAAAAGTGATTCCTCGTACAAGGAGGACAAGAGGAGCATCTACACTCATTGTCATATGAGCGGACACAAGGTTGATAGATGTTGGAAGCTTCATCCAACAAGCCATCCGAGAAATGGTAAGAAGAAGTTGGATGATAAAGAAGTTAATTCACCAGTTGAGAATGAGACAACCTTGGATCTATCCACAAATTTCCCACAAATGAGTTCATTTTATTTTGATATGGGCAATGAAAAATCATTTTTTTGCATAGATTTGTATAACATTATTGATGATTGTTGATAACATGTTATAATTCATAACTTTTGGTATGGGATTCTTGAAGGAAATTAAATTTAACCTATGTGTTAGCTTTAAACTTCTTGGAGTACCAGATGAGGAGAGTCTCACGACAAGTTTATCATGCTTGGCTTTTCTCACGTGTTAAGTAACTCCATTGTGTAGTGACAGCAGTGTACGCAATTGAAGCAATTGTTATGAAATTGTATATGTTGATAGGATGCAATTAAGACCCATACATGGGCAAACATGTTTGCAGATCAGGAAGTTCACCATTTGGGGAATGCAACACTGGTGCTGAAAAATTCATTAGAAGATCACCAAATCAGTCAGACTAGTCTCCTTGATGGGGAGATGTCTTTTTAAACTGATCATTTTGTGTGATGTTGTGCTTGTAGTGAGTTGACAATTTTCCACATGAAAGGAATGGCATAACTTGTCCATTTTGGAGTAGTAGTTTCAGAGGCGTGAATATTCTACTACTGAAGATCTCCATGAGGTAATGTCAAAGTAACAATTCTAGTACCAGGAAAATGAAATTTCAAGCTTTTGGTGGAACAAAATCCTTTTCAGTGGGGAGGTGTGATCCAGGAGGATTTTGCACACTTCATATGTTCCCTAAATTTCCCTAAACCTATTCCTTACGGAAGATCAAGTTGAGAGCTTTTATGTCACCTATTTGAACATGAAAAATGACACCATATGCTCCAGATACAGCCATGCAAGAATAAGAGTTTATCATGACGAAGCCAGACATAGGTGACATAGCACCAGGGTACACTGCAAAATGGCAAACAGGTCAACATGACAAGTCAACAAGTGAGCAAAAAGAAAAAATATACATGACCTTTTCACACCGATCTTCGACAACTGAAAAATGGTTTGCAATAGTGGGGTCCACTCTTGTTTTGAAGGGGACCCGACTGCCAGACTTAGTTATTAACTCAAATTTTCTCATCAAATCGACCAAGTTGAGATCAAGATGATTAGTGAGTTAGAATAAGTTGATATCTAGTTACAGAGTGATTTCATGGAGAGAAAGCTCAGTGGTGAGCTGATGCCCGAGTTACTAACTGAGCTCAAGGTGAGACAACAATTAGTGAGCCCAATGACAGGAAAGAAAAATAGTGATAACATGGACCACAACCACACGACTAATTTGGGCTCAAATATATTAAAAGGCTTGGTAAATATATCCACCCACTAAATTTGGGATTAATACCACACTCCCCGCCAATAAAAACAATCTTACATTCAACATTTTTGCGGCAATGTAGAGATCTAGACATGGTAACAACATCTTGGCAACTGATTCAATGGTGTTGGGAACGGGCGATGCACAAATGAATAGAGTGGGCTCGACATGAAAGTCGGAAAGCCATAATGAGATGGGAGCTAGAGCTCGTAAGACAACAATGGACACTGTGGGGTCGAACCGCCAACCTGCCACATACAAAGTGACCACCTAAACTAACTCATCCAACTTATTCAATTGAGTTGGTCGATAATTCAAGATGATAAGGCTAAAATACAAGATGAAAAAAATGGGCTTGACCCCAGTATATAAAGGGATCGAGGCCAATCACTCATTCCAAGATTAAGCCCCAAGCTAATTTGTGAAGATTAATTTGAGTTTTGGAAATATTTTAAGGCTATTTGAAGACCTTATTAAAGGCATTGTATGAGTTATTATTTTTTAACTCATTATTTTGTAAAGGCTATTTGAAGCTTTAGTCTTCTCATGTGTAGCCCAAAGTTCAGGATTGGAGCCAAAGGGAGTTTTTCAAGCACTCAAAAATTATTGGAGAAGATCTGATTCTTTATTTTGGGCATTATTCATCCAAGTTCATTTTACTTAGAGGCTGTAGAGGAGAATCATTTGCTAATCTCATTAATGACACCGGATCCGACTTAGCTCTATGTAGAGACTGGAGGTCTTGCAATAGAGGAGCATTCTACTAGAGGGTGTTTTCTACAAATGAAACTATCTAACTTAAATTTACGTAGAGGTTGGATGTCATGCAATAGAGGGGAATTCTACAAGAAGTGTAAATCAAGAAAGCAATACTGGAACATTGAGCAGCTTTCCAAGAACAATCTAGGTTATGTAGAATTGATTGACACTAGAGTTAGGGTGAGCTGAAATATTCGTTATATTATTGTAAGTTTGTTTGTACTTACATTTAGAAATCTATAATGAATTGGTTCGTTAATTAATGAACCTGGAGACATAGGCTTTTTCCAAACTCCATTATCAACTCCTATGAAATTTCAATTATTCTCTTGCATCGCATTTTATTTAAGTTGATTTTATTTTGGTTTTATATTAAGCATCAAAATAATTTACCTATAAGGATCCATTGGTTGAGTGAAAATTATTGACCAGTTTATGGATCATTTTGTGTAACCATTCGTTACAATTGGTATCATAACAACCACCTAGGTCTGATTCCCAGTACGGGTGGCTACGCCAACATTATAATGTTCACCTGGGGCTCATATAAGGTTGGTGTGGTCCCAGTATATGGGCATAAATCTATCCTGGGGACTTGGCTATGGAGCATGGTGGGATGTTATGGTCTTGGTATGTGGATTCACTAACACCTTGATTTTTTAGTGTAATGGTTCATTACATTTGGTATTAGATTCACATCCTATGTTTGAATCCCATTCAGTTGGTTACACCATGTATTCAGGGCTTGTGTGGTGCCTAAACGTTAGTGCATCAAGGCTCACATGTATGGGAGTGTGCGTGCAAACCCAGCCTGAGGTTGGGATCTGTGGAAGTGTGGTGGTATTTTATTATCTCTGCATATGATGATCATAAAAAGCCCTTCCTACATCCTTATGTAGTGTCTCTTCCTATTATAGAATTCATCCCTCCCATAAGTAGCATTGACCCTTAGTTGATCAAGAGATACAAGGTTATTCCATGCAAGGTAAAGTAGATGATAAGTGGGTTGAAAATACTCTCTAGAAAGGAAAGGCATCACTACCATATTCTCTCCCTATTCAAGTATTTTATTGCCATTGTTTTTAAAGTAAAGATAACAAAGGAAGAGATTGAAAAATAAAATACTCATTAGGATAGTGTCTTCCCACTTGTGTCTGAAATGATTTTCCTTGATTTCCACAGTCTCATGAGTGGGAATTTTTTCACATTTGATGTTGATAACTTATCCCCAGTTTGGACCCACACATTGAATGTAATACATGACATGATAAACAATGTTATCTAAAAACTTAAATCTTGTGGACAACATACCATTAATATTTTAGATGATGTTAGTAACTGTGTACAGAAGCTTAGATCACTTTCACTCACTAAAAATTCACCTTTAGAAGGACTCATTAGTTATTTCTAATATTGGGTTAAGAAGGAGGCAAGTGATCTTTTTCCTTCAATGAGGATACTTTAGAGACCCTTGCAAAGATCAAATGCTCAATATCGAACACTACGAGAGTCATAAGGTGTCATTGAATCATTGCAATACTATCAATAATTTTCCTAAGACATGGATCAAAGTTTTGATCTATTTTCATGTTCTAGAGGAAGAAAAGGTGGCACCTTCAGTAGCCCTTTTTAGTAAAGAACTCAAAGGAAAGGATCTCATTCTAGGGGTATTTCTAAAAAGTTCATCAAGGGCCAATTCTTCATCAATAAAGGCTTTGTCTTCATCAAATTTATCAACCCTCCTCTCTCTCTCTCTCTATTCTTTCTTCTCTCTCTATATTATAATTATTTATTATGAATGTACTTTTTCACTATTTTTTCTTATTCACTTAAGTGACCTTTAATTTGACATTGTAAGAGTCCTTTTTCATTTATAAGAAAAATCCTCACTTTTATTCCCTAGGAATGTGAAAGGTCATAAGTGACGAGGAAAGGTGAAAAGTCATGTGGGGGATGAAGAGACATTTTGTAATGTTATAAATTGGAATGGCTTCTCCATTCCAAGAGGGTGGGTAATTGTTGATTGTTATATGTTGTTTGGGATTTGTATCACTACTACATGCAAGAAATAAAGCTACATTTATTCTATTTCCTCTCGTCTATGTTTCATCTCCCCCTCTTTCATAATTCTAAACTTTGTAAGCATGGTAATATTGCATAACCAAGGAAGGAAATTATGTGTCCTTTGATTAATGAATTCATAGAAATTTGTATCTACTAGTTTGTTAGTCTTACTATTTGCTTACATTGTTGAATTCTTATAATTGAATGTGGACCTACTCTAACTAATATATGTGAATGTTGTATGTTTACTCATAACATTAACTCTATCTCTCTATTTCTCATACTCTTCCTTTACCTATCCTTCAATGAAAATTCATCCCTTGTACATTGTATAATCACTTTGCCACAAGTTTAGTGGAGTATTCCTATGTGATCCTCGACCTAACAACCACCCTGTAGTCTTAGTTAGTTTACATTCAATAATGGGAGCCTCCCCATACCAAAAAAAGAAGGGCTTAGTCCCTTGACCTTTGGTGAAAAATAATTATCTACATTGCGAAAATTATTTCACCAACACATGGAAATACATCTCATTAAAATTATCCTACTTAAATAATTATAACTTCTTCCTTTTAGGCTAAGTCAACATTCTTGTTTTCGTTTATCATATTTATAACTCAACCAAGGAACTTTACATTATATGAACTTATTAGAAATCTACCACTTTCAAACTCAGCGCATTCATGTCACTGATATTCTATTTGCAGCTACACTTTCATTTTTCATATTTTATTCAAATGGATTATAGGTTTGATTCCTATCATTCCAATATTTCAAGAACATTTTGAAATTCTAATTTTTATTTAGAAAGTAGGTATACATGGTTGTTTTACTAAACCTACATTTTTTTTTATTTTCTTCCCTTCACCCTATTTTTAGGATATCTTCACACACTTCCCCTTAACTAAATATTTATCAATTTATAAAGTGTGAGAATGCATTTTGCATGTAGTTGAAATGGGGGTGCAATAAAGTACCTATTAGTTCCCAGTTAATGAGGTGATGCTTAAATTGCATATAGGGTTTTAAAGGCAATATTTATCATGATAAGGCCAACCTAAGAAGGTGAAAATATGAAAAAATATTGTGATTCATCAAACTACTCTTAGACCTTGGAAAATGTATGTGTGCTGGACCGTATTAGGTAATGCAACCATGACTCTACTTATTCCCCTTTACATCATGACCAACATCCTATACGGTTCATTTATCAGTTTTTGAAAAGCTGAATAAAAGCTCATCTTACCAATTTCATAATGGATACAAGAAAGAAGAATTTGACTACATGAAGTATCAAATAAGTGTTATTTATATTACCATTTTTTTACCACATTAGTTTGTGGGAATAAATCATTTAGGAAAGAGATAGTAAGATGCAATGAGTGGGAATATGTTGTGGGTGTTTTTGTTAGCCAAGAATCACATTCAAAATTAGTAGTGTCAAATGGTAAATTACTAAATTTTAATGTCTCTAACCATGCCATGGTAGTAACTATATTGTACAACTTTGATTTTTTTTTTAATTATATCACATTTTAGTATTTGTGACATTTTCTAAAGATTTGATCCATGTGAAAATCTATTCATGTATATTGTAATATGCATGTAGTTGTATAAATATCTTGTTGAATTCCCTCTCTTTTGGGGTGCATGTGATAAATCATTTGAGTATGTGGATCAAAAGAATAGATGTGTACCCATGTACTATAAATATGATAATCTGAAGAATCACATTAAAGGTTGTATCAGTGGCAAACACTGGGAATTTATTCCTATAAAACAAGTTATGCATGGTGACAAGCATGGTGTAGAGAACAAATAATGTGGGAACATAGCAGGTTTACTAAAAAATTTGATACATATGTAAAGTAAGTAGTATCTTAAAGGAGAATAATAAAAATTATTTGTCGCTACTCCATATTGGGCATAAAAAGTTGCATGAACTCAACACTAGTAATCATGTCAAAATCCATATCCAAAATAATAGTGACTAAGCATCAATTTCGATCTAGTTCACCACATAATAATACAACTAAATAGTGTGTAAAGTAAATACAATATCATGTAGAAATACAATTCCCTCTACAGAGCGTACACAGTGTGATTCCTTCAAACATGCTTTACATCTCCTTTACAATTGTGCATAATGTAATTTTAGTTGAAGGCACAATGTACTATTACAATCAAGTTACAGTTCAGTGCATATCAATAGACACTAGGCATAAACTCTGTGTTGCAGGTTTTACCATGGAGCATGCAACAGTGTCACATTGAAAAGAAAAGACCTATAGACCGATAGAAAAAGTATGCGTGCACATTCGGGTATGTTTAAGAAGCATTAATAAGACAAATAATCAATGATTCTAAACTCAATCAACACATACATTTATCATCTTCAACTTTCATATACACTCTACTTTGTATTCATTCAAGAAATATTAATTAACCAAGCATGATGAGAGTAACATATACCTAAAATAAAAACATGTTTAGATAATGTGGAGGGATTTTACATCACTAAGATGAGTTGTGTAAGGAACATATACGTTGCCTCCATGGTGCACTACAGTGTCAACTCAATCTGTATGACATTGTGCCTTATATCAAGGTCAAGATGACTCTCATGAACTACATGTGTGTAATATAATAGACATGTTGCATGTCATAAAATCAATAGGTAATAAACATCATGTATAAAACAAAAAGATCTCCAAACAACAACAACATGCCTTGATTTTGTATTTTTTTATCATATCTGAGTGTTTTTGTATTATGTGATTATTTGACACTGTCTTTACAGATGTTGTTATCAGCCAATTTTGACTTCACAAAATTAATTAAAAAAAAAATGGAAATTTTGAAATTTTTCAAAAGTGTTACTTTGCGTGATTTATCACTCTCATCACGATCGTCTCATTTTTGTGATCGTTCCAGTCTTCGTTTCGTCCATTTCGGGCAAGAACTCCTCCCGCCAGGTCTTAAACTGCATTAAATATTAATTAATTAATATTTAATTAATTACTCTTTATTTGATAAAATTAATTTTTAATAACTTTGGGGTTTTAATTAAATAAATATTAATTGAAAGATTCATTCGACAAATTTTTATTTTAATTGCCGGGGAAAAATAAGCTTCCGCTTCCCATTGCCGGGATGCCAATTTGGCTTCCTGAACCTGGATTTCCCCTTTCCTGACAATCTTCTTTTAATTTCCCGCTTGTGGGATTTTCTCCACCAATTGCGAAATCAATGAATTGGCAAACGGGCAAAAAAATCTCCCGATTTCCCACATGGGGAAATAAAATGGGGATTGCCAGCCCACCTTGCCATTTCCATTGGCAATTGGCAATTTATTTCCCCACTTCCCCCTGGCAATTAATGCCACTACCCGGGAAGAAGGGAAGTTGTTTTAACAGGATGAATTAATCCTCATAAATTCCTTTGTCAAACTCATTGGAAAGAAGTCGTAAGCTTTCTAAGCTTTCTTCAAAACATAGTAATATTTTATCACATCCCTCAATAATACCCCAACGCCATTGTCCACGCATTCTAAGGAGTTTCCTCAAGCAAAAATAGAAAGAAAAGAATTCAAAACGTCCATGGGTAGAAAAGCATAGCAACATGAGGAAAGGAGAAGTTTTCAGAAGCACACATTTGTCAAAGGATACACATTTTTAAAAGGAAAGAGAACCCAAGCAAGGCCAAAATCCATCAGACATGGAAAAAAAATGAAAAGATTAAAGAAATAGTGAAGACCAACCAGGAAGGGAATTCACGCAGCCTTTTGGGAAACAAAAACATTTTCAGACAATCCAAAACAAAATAAGAAATATAAAAAAAGGGTAAATTTAAACAAGGATTGGGAAAAATTTCATGCTAGGAAAGAAAATAAGAAGAAGGCACGTAGCAGGAAAATTTAAATCCAGCAGTTGGGCATTTTGGCAAAAAAAGTCAAAAAATACAAGCTTCCACACATTGGCTTAAAGGATATAACAATTTAATAAAAAAAGTTTAAATTACATAAAGGGGAGAAAGCAAAAATTCCCAAAGAGAGGTTTTCAAAATCCAAGAATTTTGAATGCAGGAAGAACAAAGAAAACATTGGTAAAAGTCTAAATTAATTTCCAACAGGCCACATGGGAGAGGAGAGGATAAAGCCAAAAAATAAAAATTTTGCATTTTTTCTCAAAAGAGTTACCGCAATAATTTTCAACGCATAGTTGTAAATGAAGAGCCTACATTGAAAGAGAAGAAAGACCCACCAGTGAAAGAAGCATTCCCATGCATGCCATGAAGGAATATAGATTCACACTTGCATAATTCAAATAAAAACCAGTCCCAATCATAGTTCCACGCATTTCAAAAAATCGAAATCAACGCAAAGCTCCATCCACGTTGTAGAAGTCAAAGACGTGTGAGAAGCATTCAGACAATTCAAAAATATCACATTCAAACACATTACCGATGTATATCGGCATAAAGGAAAAATGAATTTAATAAAGAAAACGATAGATGCGGAAAGAACATGCCGCGGGTTGTATCTGTTGAAGTAATCAACTTTGGAGCTCGATATCTCGAAGTCAGATGATCGTCAAGGAAGAAATGTTTGGTTCGTTGAATTCTTCCCATCTTCGTATACTCATTTTCCAAATTTCAAATGTGCAACACCTCATTTGATATTTTTCACGAACCCAAGAAAAACTCAGTTTGCTCGATTTTGCCGCGCGCACAGTTTCAGCTTGGCAGAAGGCCTACTTTGAGAATCCATATCTCAAGCCCAGATGATCATCAAGAGAAACGGTTTAGTTCATTGAATTATTCCCACATTCATGTACTTATTTGAAAAAATTCAAATGTACAACACTTCGTTTGATATTTTTCACGGAGTCAAATAAAATGCAGTTTGCATGATTTCACTGCGCGCACAGTTTTCAGCCTGTCAAGGTGACTCACTTTGAGAGTTGATATTTTGAACTCAGATGATCTTCAAGAGAAATGAATTGTTTCATTCAATTATCCCCACCTTCATACACTCCCTCGCCAAGTTTTAGATGCTCAGGGGTGACGTTTGGTATTTTTCCCAGGTTAAAATCAAACGAGATTTTCGCAGTTTTACACTTGCTTTTTCCTAGCAGTTTCAGAAGAGTCAACTTTGACCTTTAATATTTGAATGAAGAATTTGATTGGAAAAAAAAACCCTCTGACACAAACTTGGGTACCTTAATATACTTCATCCAGTGAGAGTTTCTCAGAACAAGATTTGCTATTTTTCCCAGTTTTAGAGGTATTTTGTGCAGTTTTGTAAGATGGAAGTAATAGCCTGAAATCACGCTTTCTGTCACAATCATGTCATCTCCAAACAAAATGATGTTGCGGTATAGGTTCCAGGGCATTCTACTCACCTCGACGCTCCATTCAGAGTATGAGAACATCGTCGATACCAACTTGGGACACGTCGACATAGGTCGATTCTGCGATCGCATATCAACCGAAGGCGAGTCACAATTTTCCTGACGCTTGTTCTGAATTGGTCATCACTTGCATGGATGCACCACAAAACCTGCATAGTGTGGCGATTCAACTCCAACGGCTCCGAAGCGGAAGCAACCTCTAACTTCCTCATTATGCGGTATAAGTCGTAGCTATTGGCATTGGTCTCTTCGGAGTCAAAAGCCATTGTTATCGGCAGAGATCGATAATGGGAGAATCTTGTCTACAACAATTGTTTTCACTTGATCATTGTACGGATCTATTCATCGAAAAACCAAGACCAATGATAAGTACAATTGTGTGGATCATCAAGCAAGGCCACATCATTCAAGCGTGTCCCTGTCAGCTCTCAGTTAGCAGCGTGCACAATACTTCATCGGTCAGTCTTAAAGTTGGAGTGTTCTCGAATTGGACGATCGTGAGTGATCAGAATGCCAACACTTCGGGATGGTGATAAAGACAAAATACATAACTCCAGGAAGTGAATTGCAATTTTGGCTCTTGGAAGATCTTCTCAATGGCGAAAGATCAAAAGTTGGATTCTGACAAGCCAAGGTGGCGTAACGACTACAGTCTCGCGACAAATGAATAATTCATCATGGAAGGCTATTCAGAGCATGTGGAGAATTGTGTGTAATTGTGAATGTGAATACGAATGAAGATGAACTTGCTCACACCAGGATGTTGCTCAAACGGAGGGGTGGATGAATTGCTCAAGTTTCAAGATCGGCTCTCTTGTCATCTGGAGGATTGCGGAGCATGGTCAATGAGTTCATTCCCGTACGACCGGGATAGGTGGACTCTTGGCCCAATGGATAAGGCACTGACCTAGGTGTTTTGATCTAGGTGGCATTGTTGACTAGGATGTCTAGGTGTGCATCCAAGTCATTTAAGTGGGGTCCACATGTACCCATTTCTTTTATTTATGTATTTTTCCTTAAATGACTTTTTAACTTAAGTGGTTTCTATTTTTAGTTGCTTTTAATAAAGTTGGTTGAAAAAGTCAAAAGTCACTTAAGTGCCCTATTTAATGTTCATGTAAAACCCTAACTACTTTGTAACCAACTTTTGGGTTATAAAAGGAAGTCAGGGGCTCATTTGTAAGGGTGACTTTGAGAGAGGAGAAGAAAATACTTTTGTATGCAAGCTTTACTTCAAAGAAAGAAACTTTGTGTTCTTTTGAGAAGACATTTTGGAGTTAATGAAATATGAACTTTGTGTCCCATTCATTGTCTCTTATAGCATTTGATGTTCTTATGTTCATTAGATGTTAGTGTTTGAATCTTGCATGCAAATATTGTCTTTGATCTTATTGTCAACGTTATTAATCTGTTGTTCTAGTTCACAGTGATCAAGCTCTGATTATCTACTTGCTCATGTGTGTTCCCTTTTACACATTCTTGTTTAGCTAACTCAAACTCCATTTTATTTGTGTTAGTTATTCATCTTTCCTCTTCGTGCAATATTAGGCTCTGTTTTTACCTAACTCTTGCATGTTCTTTCAATTCATTCCATTCCACTCCTTTCCTTCATTCCATTCCATCTCCCTCATTCACTTTTCTTTCCATTGATGTTCCAAAACACCCCCCACATACAATTTTGAATGTACAGATGTAAATACAGTTTTGGTTTTCAATAAAGGCAGCCTCACCTTCATTGAGGAGGGACTTCGTTCCCACACTGTTGCATGTCATTTGCATGCATGCAAATCCATATGCTAACAGTTTTTGGTGACTCTACTGGGGATTCAGGAATCGTTAACCAGTGCTTGGTTAAATCTTTATGACTATCCCCTCTGCACAAGCTCCAGTTCTTCAACCGAACCTTGTGCCCGACGAATATTTTCAAGGAGACATTGCTGCCAACCTTCAAACAGTAGCTTGGGAAAACCGTGAAAGCTTGCAGCAATTTTTGGCTGTTGATAGAGCCATTGACAGAGAAATCTACATTGAAGACCTTAGAAGAAGAGCACCCGCACTTGTGGCCAGAAGACCTCCTGGACACGTGTTGATCGTTGTTCACCGACGCGGTCCTCTTCCACCAAGGTAATAATTTGTATGACTATTATAGGTAACCCACCTATCTTGCAACCAAATCTTATTTTTGTATATACTCAAGAAGATATATCATCATATTTGAGGCAAGTTATTTAGGAAAAGTGCACAAACAACTATCATTTTCATCTCACCGCATCAGTACTAGATAACGAAGAAGAGAAATCCGAGAGTTGCTAGAGTTATTCAGGTGCAAATAGCTCAAGAAAGAGAGCGAAGAGAAAAGGCTAGAGCTGATCAGAACATGCCAGTGATCCCTTCACAATAAAGATTTCAAACTGGAAGGAAAGAGGTTTACGTGAGGAGAAAAAGCTAAAGGTCGATCTGATCCCATTTTTGACTTTCAAGGAAAGTTTGGTTTCAAGTTATCTCCTCCAAAGAAGAACACACCTCGTAGATCTGCAAGCCTTGCATCAAGTCCTGAAAGAGAAAGCAAGGAAGGAATCACTACCAGTCAAGCACTTGTCCTTGCTCACGTTGTTTTACCTTTGCATACCACCTTTCCCAAAATGGCAGTCAACGTACCATGGGGAAATGCCATAGGCCCATTGGCCTTACCAGCTCGACATGACCTCCCAAGAGGATCGAGGAAGATTCTTCCCAAGTTCGATGGAGATGGGAAGACATCACCAGATGACCATATTTCTGCCTTCTTCACTGCATGTGTTGTTTTGTCGGTAGAATATGAAGATGTTGCTATTCGCCTCTTCGTCGAAACATTGCATGATGTTGCTGCAGATTGGTTTCATCATCTGCCAAATGGATGCATTACAAATTGGAATGATATGAAAACTAAGTTTGAAGATCGATTCAAGACGGAAGAAGATGAACATGCTCTTCTTGCCCAACTATCTCAGGTGAAGAAAGAGCCAACAGAACCCATGAGGAATTTCGTGGCTAAATTCAACAAAATGGTGAATAAAGTTCCTACCGGGATTCACCCAAACCTTGATGGACAAAAATGTTTCTTTATTAACGCACAACAACCAGAAGTGTGCTATCAGCTGAGAAGGGCTAGAGTGGCTACTTTGGAACTTGCTCAATCCTTGGCCATAGAAATTGAGGATGACTTAATCATGGCAGGAAAATTCAAGAAAACTTCCCTCAAGGGAAAGAGTCAAGAAACCCCCAATGCTTCAGAAGCTATACTCACTAAGTTGGCTAATGATGTGCTAGCTTTGAAAAAGCAAGTTGCTCAAAGTAGTAAACCTGTCTCCTTACAAAGACATCCAAGAAAAGGATACATTCCCAACAAATCCAGGATTGCAGGTCCTCAGACGAGGCTTGCTATTGAAGCAGCTCCCACAACTAACTCAAAATGTGATGTCATTGAAGAAAGCGATGATGAAGTTGAAGTCATCGAGGTTGATGAGGAAGAGCCAGATTCTGGAACATCTGAACCTGAAGTTGAAGATCCTGAGGGAGAAAGTAATAATCATTTCTTCGAGTACCGTTCAGAAGAAGAAGATGAATACGAAGAAATTATAGAAGATATGAATAGCCAATCTTTCGTTGTCTTCACACGCTCTCAGAAAAAGGAGAAAAATACCACTAAGGTGGGAGATAAAGAGGTTTCCAAGGAAGTTCCTAAAGAATCCAAAATTAAAGAAGCTTCCAAAGAATCAAAGATAGTTGAGACTCCTAAGGTCAAAACTATCTTAAAGAAAGGAGAACCTTTGCTGAGTCAATCCATAGATAAATCAGCTACGAAGAAAGTTTCTTCTTCTACATCAGTATCAACCAAGCCCGAAGCAAAGGTCAAAAGTGTGCCATCATCAAGTTCGAAAGAACTAGTATCTGAGACATCAAGTACGGTTACTTTTCCCAAATTTGATATCATTGATCATATCAATAAAACAAAAATTTCCATGTCACAGGCAGAGTACTTGAAGTCCAATAAGGATCAACTCGAGAAATTGGTCCAGTTTATCAAAGGCGACTCTACTGTTCATTCCTCCAAAGGAATTCTAAAAACTCCCAAAGATGGGAAAACTCAAAATATTGTGGCGGCCACTACACCTTCAAATGAAAAGATTGAACCTTTCTTTGTGTCCTTTCTGATCAACGGATGCAAATTAAGTAATTGCATTATAGATTCTGGAGCCTCGGATAATGTGATGCCTGCCAAAAGTAGCACATGCTCTTGGGTTAACTTGTACGAGAACATTTGGATCGTGTTATTCCATGGAAACCAAGAAAATTCCTTTGATTGGGTAGATTAAAGATGCCCAAATGGTTTTAGCCCAATTCCCTCAAAAGCGAGTTAAGGTAACTATTTTAGTTGCTGACATTCCCGCTTCATATGGTATGTTGTTGAGCAGGAAATTTTGTAGAGATCTAGGTGGAGAGATTCAAATGGATTGGTCTCACACCATGATCCCTATCAATGGAGAAATGAAGAAGCTAATGCCAGAAACTCAAGCAAAGTTCATGGTAACTAAAACCGAAGATCCTCGCGCACAGATCCTTTTCCAAGGCTCAAGTATGGGTAATTATATGATGACTGCAGAAATTCATACCCCTGAGATCACTTGCCAAGATTCCAATAAGATCTGGACTCTTGAGTTCGATGGAAGTTGTTGCTCAACAGGTTCTGGTGCAGGAGTGGTGCTCATATCTCCAAATGGTAAAATATTTCCTTTTTCCTACAAACTTGAATTTTCAAATACTAACAACACTGCAGAATACGAGGCATTAATCCTTGGCCTCCAAGTTGTAGAGGAGAAAGGGATCAAAAATTTGGAAGTCTTTGGAGATGTGGAATTGATCATGAAACAAGTAAGAAATCAGTTCCAAGTAAAGAATGATCATTTGAGACACTACAGAAATAAAGTGTGGGACGCGATAGAAGTCTTCGATGCTTTTTCCATAAAATTTGTCCCTCGTGAAAAGAATGACAAAGCAGATTCTCTAGCAGTCTCAGCTTCATTAATGATTCCTCATTCAGAGTTTGATCAAGACAAATACACCATTGAAATGGTTTTTAGGCCAAGTGTTCCTGACAATGCAGAAAATTGGCAAGTATTCAATGATGATAAAAAAATTATTGCTTTCTTGGAAAAAAGGGATAATTTTGAACAATTGTACTTTGAAGGAAGTGATTCTGCATTTCGTGAATCGACTGACCTCACCCATTCAAGAAGGAGTTGAGAACAAGATCCTGGTGATGGCATCATTCAACTCAAAGGAAATAAAATTCCAAAAGGATTGGTTTCACTTGAAGAACTTTTTGATAAACATGACAGGTTTATCAAAGAGAAAGAGCAGGCAGGACCTACAATTCTACTGACTATGAGCAAGTTAACATTGGTACCAAGGATAAACCTCACCTGGTCAACATCGGTAAGTGTTGCTCACCTGAGGAGCACAAGAAATTCATAAGCCTCCTTACCAAATATTCTGACATTTTGGCTTACTCATATGAAGACTTGAAGTCTTTCCAACCTAGGGAAATGGAGCATGCCATACCCTTGAAACCTGGTGCAGTTCCATTCAGGAAGAAACAAAGACAATATAATCCCAAGATTGCAGGGACAATATTTCATGAGGTTCAAAAGATGTTAGATGCACAAATAGTGTTTCCTATTCGACATTCAACCTGGATAGCTAATATTGTACCGGTTCGCAAGAAAAATGGAGAAATTAGGATTTGCGTGGATTTCCATAATCTTAATCAAGCTTCCTTGAAGGATAAATACCCACTGCTAGTCATGGACCATATTCTGCAGGCAGTAACTGGATCAGAAATGCTATCCATGCTAGATGGTTTCTCTGGTTATAATCAGATTGAAGTGGCTAGAGAAGATCAACATAAAACCGCATTCACCACCCCCTGGGGTACGTTCACATATAGAAGAATGCCTTTTGGTTTGATCAATGCCGGCACAACTTTTCAAAGGGCTATGGATATGGCATTCACAGATTATAAAGACAAGATCATCGTGATATACCTAGATGACTTGACAGTGTTCTCAAAGAAACGAGAAGATCACCTAAGAGATTTAGAGAAAATATTGCAAAGGTGTAGACTTCATAAGATTTCTCTAAATCCAAAAAAGTCTGTGTTTGGAGTTACGGAAGGGAAACTCCTAGGTCATATTGTTTCTAAGGAAGGAACTAAGATTGATCCTGAGCATGTTCAAGCTATCAAGAATCTTTCCTTGCCTACAAGTAAGCCTGGAGTCCACTCATTCTTTGGGAAGGTGAACTTTTTGAGAAGGTTCGTGCCAGATTTTACCGAGCTGACTAAAGAAATTGCTGATATGATGAAAGGAAAAGAATCCTTCAAATGGTTGAAGGAAGGTAGAGAGGCATTTGAAAAAATCAAAGGTGCTATTGCAAAAGCCCCTACATTGGTGTGTCCTGATTTTAAAAAGGATTTCATAATCTATTGCTATGCTTCACCACACACAATCTCTGCCATCCTGACTCAACACAATCAAGAAGGAATCGAATCTCCTATTGCATTCATGAGCTCTGGATTCAAGAAACATGAACTCAATTACACTCCCCTTGAGAGACATGCGTACGCGGTGGTGAGAGCCTTGAAACACTTCAGGTACTATGTGTTGAATTCGCATACCAAAGTCTTAGTTCCAGACACCGCAGTTAAATCGATGCTGACACAACAAGAACCAGGATCTAAAAGAGGTAATTGGGTCTCCAAGATCCAGGAATATGATTTGGATATCAAGCCTACCAAGTTGGTTTGAGGAAGAGGACTCTGCCAACTCATCGCAGAGAATGAACCACGAGATGACTCTGAAGAAGAACCAGTTGAGGAAAATTTACCACTGGTAGTTTTCGTCAGTACCACAGACGAATGGTATTCTGATATAGCCTACTTTCTCACATATGGTGAGTGTCCAGAGAATCTGACAGCTAAGGAAAAATGAGCTATCAAACTAAGAGCTGTCAGGTACATCATTTGGGACAACACTTTGTTCAAGAAAGGAGTTGACGGCATGTTCCTCAGATGTGTTGATAAAGAACAACAACCTAGGTTGTTGGAAGCCTTTCACAATCATGCTTGTGGTGGTCATTTCTCTGGCCCAGTAACAACTCATAAAATTTTGAGCACATTATTACTGGCCCACTATGTTTTCCGATGCTCAGAAATGGGTGACAAAATGCGAAGCTTGTCAGCAATTTGTTGGAAGACCAAAATTGGCAGCTTTGCCTTTGAAGCCAGTTGTCATTGAAGAACCCTTTCAACAATGGGGTTTAGATTTCATCGGGGTTCTGAATCCTAATTCTAGTGCTGGTCATACTCACGTGCTCACCGCAACTGACTACTTTACAAAGTGGGTAGAAGCTATACCAATGAAACAAACATCTACTGCGGTAATCTGTGACTTCATCAAAGAAAATATATTGGTTCGTTATGGAATTCCACACAAGATCGTGACGGACAATGCCTCAAATTTTTCTTCTGCAGAGATGATAGGTTTTTGTTATGGGTATGGGATATCTTTATCTCATTCGTCAGATTACTACCCTCAGGGAAACGGTCAAGCAGAATCCAGTAACAAAAACATCATTACTATCGTGCGCAAGTTAGTCGAAGAAAATCAAAGAACTTGGCACAAAAAGTTATATGATGCATTGTGGGATGACCGCATAACTCCCAAAAGAGCAATCGGGATGTCTCCATTTCAACTTTTGTATGGAACCGATGCTCAAATTCCCATCACACTGGAGTTACCAGCATTACGATTAGCTCAAGCAGTTGATGATGAATGCTTCACCAATGCATTAGATAAAAGGATCATGTTCCTAAGCAAGCTTGAGGAACAAAGAAGTCAAGTGGCAAACAGGATCGAGGAACATCAGTCCAAAGTAAAGAGGTTGTTTGACAGGAAAACCAAAGAGAGGCAATTCCAAATCAATGACTTGGTTCTTCTCTGGGACAAGAGACGTGAACCGAAAGGAAAGCATGGGAAGTTTGATTCGTTGTGGCTAGGCCCTTTCAAAATCAGACATTTCTGTGGAGATAACACCTATTACTTGGCGTATCCTGATGGAACTCATTTGCCTTTTCCCTACAGTGGGAAATATCTCAAGCAATACCAAAATTGAAAACGGGTTGTTCCCCGTATGTACATAGGTAATTAGGATTTTGGTTTGTTTCTTTTCCCCGTCTTTCGGTCTCCTCTCTTGTATCACCCCATTTTTTGTGCCCCATCATTTTGAGATCATGTTCATGAATATTTTGGTCTGGGTCCGTTGCTGCATCCATGAAGTCCTTGTCCCCAATTAGAGCCAGCTGTTATCAGCCAATTTTGACTTCACAAAATTAATTTAAAAAATGGAAATTTTGAAATTTTTCAAAAGTGTTACTTTGCGTGATTTATCACTCTCATCACGATCGTCTCATTTTTGTGATCGTTCTGGTCTTCATTTCGTCCATTTCGGGTGAGAACTCCTCCCGCCAGGTCTTAAACTGCATTAATAATTAATTAATTAATATTTAATTAATTAATTACTCTTTATTTGATTAAATTAATTTTTAATAACTTTGGGGTTTTTAAATAAATAAATATTAATTAAAAATTCATTCGACAAGTTTTATTTTAATTGCCGGGGGAAAAATAAGCTTTCGCTTCCCATTGTCGGGGATGCCAAATTGGCTTCCCGGGCCCGGATTTCCCCTTTCCTGGAAAATTTTTTTTTCCCACTTGTGGGATTTCTTCCACCGATTGCCAAATTAATGAATTGGCAAACGGGCAAAAAATCTCCCGATTTCCCACATGGGGAAATAAAATGGGGATTGCCAGCCTGCCTTGCCATTTCCGTTGGCAATTGGTTGTTTATTTCCCCACTTCCCCCTAGCAATTAATGCCACTACCCGGGAAAGAGGGAAGTTGTTAAACCTCAATGGAAATTTGGAAAGTCATGCGAAGCTTTCCAATTGTTTCTCAAACTCGTTGGAAGAAGTTCTTCTGAAGCTTTCCAACAAAGTAATATTTTATCACATCCCTCAAGCAATACACTGAAGGCCATTGCAAAAATTAAACAAATAGTTTCCTGAAAAGAAAATGAAATAGCAAGTAAACTCACGCGGCCATAAAAAGAACAACAATTTCTATGCCAAAGGATCCACATTTGCACAAGGAAATATATCCATATTAGTCCCAGGATCAGGTAGGCCACGTGTGAGAGGCCAAGAACAAACAAAGGAAGAATAAAGTCAGTTTCAAGGGAGATGAAAGATAGCCCACTCATTCAGTAAGAAGTCCAAACACGGGGGTGAAGAATTTTTAAAAACAAACAAAAGTTTACTGCAGAGGGGACCATAGGAATCATGTTATTGAAGAAAATAAAAGAAATACCCACGTAGCAAGAGGAATTTAAATGCAGCAGTTGGAATATTTAAACAAAAAACAACATTAACAAATCCACGCTTGGTTATGCATTTTGAAGGATGATAACAATTTACAAAGATTACAAAGCAACAAGTTCAACGTAGGGGAGAAAATTCCATTCACATTGTTGTCCAAAGCAACTATTCCAAATGGCCAAGAATTTTGTCCATGCACATGGGAGAGTTTTGAAAGAAAACAGTAAAAGAAAGCATTTGCTTTGTTGAGCACAACCATTTACGTGCAGAGTAATGTAGAAGATCAAGCACGTGAAAGATTGGAGAAGAAAGTCAGCCACTAATGAAATGAAGCTCCCAGTGAATGCATGGAGGAAACACAGCCAAGGAACGTGAGCAAGGCAAATAAAAAAATTCCAATCAATCCTGCGCGAAGTCATTAAAAATCGGGAGAATTTAATTTTTAAAAAAATCATTTTCATAACGCATTTGTGAGAAGTATTCAAGGCTATTCAAAAATATCATGCATTCAAACGCATTACCGATGTATATCGGCACAAAAAAAATGAATTTAATGAAGAAAACAATAGATGCAAAAAGAACGTGATGCCGGTAGTAGATGTCGAAGTAATGAATTTTGGAGCTCAATATCTCAAATGAAGAGTCTACTTCTAATGGATTTTAAGAGGACGCTCCGAGAACGAAGTCATTTTCCTTTAACCACTTGTCGAATTAAAACACTGTGATTATAAGTTCCTTCACCTATGAGGTGTGAACACACTCCAAAGGATTAAATAAGTGTTCAAAAACACAACTACGAGACTTGCACTTTGTGGACTTGAGATGACCGTCTAATATTGCAAACACGATGATCTCGTTCTACCACAACTAGGATGAATTGAACCATCACGTATCTTACAAAAGTGACCCTGCTGTATTCTCCTCTGTAGATGTTCAGTGTTATATCAACATCCTTATTTTCAAGTCTTCCAGTTTGATGTTTGTTACATCATTATCACCCGCATTAGGATGCTCAATGTTTAATGTGGAATTTAACTTAGAACTTGAGTGTTTGATCTCCATGGTGACAAAGGATAGTTAGATGAAATGGAGATGAATGAAGTATGGAGAATTTGACCACAATTCCAACACCAACTATTTTTAGTAATTACAATTCTAGGGTGTATATTTTTAGTAAGTTCCTCAATTTAGCACTTTTGATTATTCTTGATATGCAAGGAGAAATGAAAACTCAGGAAGAATATTTCCAACTTATTATATATATAATAGTGACTCATACTTATATTTATAAGTGGGTTTTTTGTGTGTCGAAACGGAACGAGAATGGTCTCAAAAGTTTTGTTATTTCACAAGGATGATTTGATCCAATTTTTAAAGGATTTCAATCGCTAACTCTTATAGATTTGAAAATTAGGTTTATATAACTGGAAACTTCATCCAGCTATTAAAAATAATGTAAACAACCATTGCATTCAAGGTTATAATCATCTAAAAGGATTTTTTGAGAAGGAGCTACTATTAAAATTCCATGGAAAATGGGTAAGGGGTTTGGGAGATATGAGAACATTTTCATTTTTGGACATGGAGGTCCATGACATATTTCAACAGCATAAAACATGGAAGAGAGCTTGAGAGGGAAAAATAAATTTTCAAAACTCCAAAAAATGATTAAGTGTTTGAATAATAATCCTTTCTACCTCATTTTTACACTTAAACTCACTTCTATCCCATTTAAGCTAAACCAGGGCCAAACAAGGGTTGAAGTGGATTTTCACCCTAAAAAATTAGGGTAAAATGAAGTAAGGTGACAAGAGGGTATCCAAATTTTATCTCCACTAGATTAGGACAAGTGTCAACAAGGGGTTTCATGAGAGTGAGATGAAGGGGGCTGAAAACAAGCTCTCATGGCTCAACTGTGGTCTTGCATGTGTCTGGGGGCCAAGAAAAGGAGGTGGAGCACACGTTTTGTCCCCTATCCCCTTATAGGTTGGGAACAAGGGAAAATGGATAGGAAGCAACTTTAAAATGTGCCATGAGTGTAACTTTCATGAGGAGGGGGGTCAAATTTGACTAAAACTCAAGTTTTCATGTTCTAACACTCTAAAACTTCAAGTTGTGACTTTCAAGTGACAAAACATCCATCATATGGCGAGTGCACTTTGTTGTCCCTTTTTTCCCCTTACACCATGGGACAATGGACAAGGGAAACTTATCCTTGAAAAATGTGTCAAGGGGTTCCACATCATGAGGAAGGGGTCTAATTTTGAGTTATGTTTACCTAACAACCCAAGTCACAAGGTTTAAGTGACAAAAGAAGATGTGTATGGGATAAAATTTTTATGTCCCCTCCAACCCCTTCCATCATGTGACAAGGGAAAGATAGGGTGAAAATTTTTTCTCAAGGCTTTAAGTTATGTTGATGTCATCACCCCAATGCAAAATTAGAACACAAAGCTTGCCTTTTCTACCCTAGGAGAAAAAAATGGAGTTTTTAGGTGAAACCTTATATGATTTTGAATCCAAAGGATCCATTAAGTTAATTCCAACCACTTACAAGACTTGATTCATATTTCATCTTGATTTATGGCACCATCACCCTTTTGGCATGAAGGAGAGATAACAGTGACCATGGAATACCACAGAGAGTGGTGAGGTCAAGGATAAAATTAATGCATCCATCATGTAGTGGAATCCAATATATTTCCATTTACTTCTTGATGAGCTCCTAACTCTTCCTAGAACTCCCAGAATCTTCAGAACAAGCTCACTTTCTCTATTGAAGCCTTCATTCCATATGCCTGAAATGACCCAGTTTTGCTTGAATTGTTCCCGACATCACTTGCGTCCAAATATTTCCCCTAAACTGCCATGGATCACTTCATTTCTCTTTTGCAAAACTCCCATATGGATTGATCCTTTCCATTCATCTTCTGAAAGGATGTCCTCATGCTACAATATGGCTAAAAATAGCACAATTTAGTGCTTCAAAGAGCACTATTCCACCTCAGAGCTTAGTCTCACCGTGAAATCAACTTGGATTCATTTTTACACATGAAACACACTTGAAAACCATGTTAGTATGTTCCTCTTAGTAGAAATGAGGATGACACATAATCAGAGGGACTATGTGGGTTGTTAGGCTAGCTAGAGGAAGGGTTCACAATGACTGGGAGAGGGGTTTTCAAATGGTGGGCTTGCTTGTCATGACCAAAATTTTTCAATTTTACATGCTATAAATTTAGCATGAAAAAATGGCTCTAACTCAGGGAAATTAGACCATAAGGAGTAATGAATAACCTCAAGTATCTTGTGGAGTAGCAAACCAGTGCCTTATCCATTGGGCCATAGAGTCACCACATTGAACAATTAGCAAAGCTACCAACACAACCAAGAGAAAAAAAACACGAACACACAACAAAAAAGGGAAACACACAACGGAAATGGAAACAAACAATAGAAAAGGAAACCATGAAACAACATTCCTAAATCACCTATGGTACATGCAGGGGACAACCCAATTTTATTGTATCATTGATTCTTCTCTTAATGTTTTACCATGTGCAGGTATCACCAAATTCCTATTCTCTGTAAATCCATTGACTGAATCCATGAAATATGAACCCTTTCTTAATTTCTTGGGAAATTTTGCATTATTTTTCTTGTAAATGAGGGTCCACTTAGATAGATCGTTATCTTTTTTCTCTAAAATTTTGTTTCTATATGCTCATCTATTTTCAAATTTATTCCAATTTATGATTTTTTATTGCTGCTACAAGAATGAGTCTTGATCATACAAAGCTTAATATTTTCACACTGAGGATTGTGATCTCTTATGGGAATTTGACCTTGATTTTTTATTTGCTTCATGACCATGGTCTCTATGAGCTGGTTCTTGGAAGATATTTTGATATTTTGAACCTCATCACAAGATTCTTGGTAATCTATGTTTCTCAATTTCTCTAAACAATTATCCTTCATGCATATTGGCTCACCTTTGACCTACTCCTCACTATGATGTGATTTTCATAGTGCTTCATCCCCATGAAAGGAGAATGAGCACAAGGTTGGGCATGAAATATAGAAACCATCATTTTCCTTATCTTGACCATCTTGAGCTTCAAAATTCATCTCCATGATGGAGATACACCCTTCTTGAGTAGAGTCAACCTTGAGAGACCCAAGCATCTTATTATTTATGCATTCCTTCATTGAGAAGGTCATCATCTCCCAATGGGAAAGAGAAGGATTCATATTCAAAATCATATTCATCAAACAAATATTTCATGTTAAATTTTGAGAAGGTGATTTGAAACTTGGGACTCATATGCTAAGAAGTTATTTGATAACCATTTTTCTTCATGGTTTTACCACTCATCACCTTGGATTTTTTTTGTAAGTCAATATTTCCATGACCTTCATCACCACCAAGTAGAGAACCTACATCCATACTTAGTGGGAAGTACACACTCTCCAATTCTAGATCCATCAGGTCATCATGTTGTTTCTCAACCAGCTCCATCACACCTGGGTACTCCTCCATCAACATGGGTAGCTCAACATCTTCCTCTGAAGTTATGAAAAAATTTCCATACCTTGAATCTTGAAATAGGATGTCTTCCCTTGGGTCATTTGGTTTTTGAACCATGTATTTCATTTTCCTTATAGGAAGGAGCTTCTTCATTTTACCATTGATGGGTATGGTGGCATACAACCAATCCATCTGTATATCTCCACCAGCATCCCAATAAAAACTCTACAAAGCTCAACAACATACCATATGAAGCTGGCATGTTTTCCAAAAGTATTTTTTATCGTGATTTTATTGTCAGGAAAATCCAGAGGCAAATGAGTATCCTTGACCTGATAAACAAAGAAAATGAGAGGAGGATGTTGAGGCTTTAGTTTCCATGGGAAGTGGGAAATGAACATTATCCTCCTTTTAAATTGGACGAAGTCTTGATTTAAGTGGGAAATGAAATTTGTTTTTTGTAGAGTCACCATTTGAGGATTCAAGTGCTTTTCTTGGGCAAGTGGAAACAAGAGGCCTTTTTCTCTGTTTGTGAGTGGGTGAACATTGCACAAGAGTAACTTATTCATAGATTCAGCCATGGATTCTTCTTTTCTTGGATCTTCATCAATGAGTATTCAAAATACCCAATATTGGCATATCCATCTTTATTCTTCTCATTCAATTTCTACTTCAACAATTTCTTTTCCTTCATCTTCATAGGTTCCACATACTGCATTAACTAGTGGAGCTTCCAAGGAAATCCTTTGGGGTGCTCCAACAATTTGATTCCTATTTTTATTTTTATATGAGGCATGTTGAGAAATTTTCTTCTTCAATGTAGTCAAATCATTGACCAATTTTGTAACAATGGATCAACACTTCATCTTTGGAGCTCTAGACCTTACTCTTTGTTGAATAGTTCTTGACCTTCCCTGACATGATAAGGTCATATTCCACTTCAATGGAAATTTCTTGAGCATTATCCAAAGTGTTTGGTTGAGTTCTCCACAATATGAACCCAACTTTAGGAAACTAAGCATTTATGAAGAACCTCTTTTGATTATCTGTAGTAGGATGAGCACTAGTAGGAATTTTGTTAATCAAATTGTTAAATTTTTTCACAAATTCTCTCATGGGATCTTGCAGTTATTTCTTCATCTGAGATAATTGAGAAAGGAGGGCATGGGAATCTTCCATAGTCTTAAATCTTGCTTCAAACTTGGTTTTCATGTCTTCCCAGTTAGTAATGGAGTGAGGTGGAAAGTAGTAAAACCATTCCACATCAACATATTACAATGACTCTACGAATAGTTGAATAGAAACATCTTCATGTTCCACTCCAAGAACACCACATGTTGTGATAAAATATGTAATATGATCATCTGGATGTTTCTTTCCATCTCTATAGAACTTGGGAAAGTTATTTCTTGATCCTTTTGGTAATTCATGAAGTGGAGGAGCCAAAGCTAGTGGACCTGTATTTTGACCCCAAGGTACAGGTGCAGCCATTTCTTCTTCTTTCTTCTTCTTGGTTGAGGTGAGTCTAGTGGTTCTGCAACTAGAATGCTTCAAGAGGAAAGTTAGGATCAAATTCAGGGAAGAATTCTTGGAACTTGTCTTGCTATGGATAATAAGAAGTATGAAATCATTTCTTGTTGTTGTTCTTTGAAATGTGGGATCAACAACACCACTTGCTTGGTCAACTTAGTAATTTTTTTCTTCCAATTTTACTCATAGAGTTGAAATAGGAATGAAACCATGAAAATTGCATATTTTCAATAGGATTGCAACAAGGCTTTCAAACATTCAAATAGTATTTTTGGTATTTTTTAGTTTTTTAATTTTTATGGGTTTTTAGAATATATAATTTTTCGATTTTAGAGATTGTTATAGGGTGCACAAGGGAAAAAATGGTCCCAAATGGAGTCACCAAATTTTTTTGGTGAAATAATTTGTCATGTAAGACAAATTAGTGGTTTTTTCACAACACTCACAGGGGCTAGGCCCCTCCTTCTTGGGTATGGGGATGCGCCCATTTATTGAATATAAGGACTAAATAAAATTGTGGGTGGCCATTAGGCTGGGGATCACACATAGATATACTCCACTAAACCTGTGGAAAAGTGCTTGTATAGTGTACAAAGGAGGAATTTTCTTGGAGAGAGGTAAAGAGGAGAGGAAAATAGAGAGAGATGGGTTAATGATTATGAGTAGGTACTTACAGATTCTCACCAACACTAACCAAAGTAGGTCCACATTCAATAGTAAGAAGAAATCAACAATGTAAGAAATAACAAGACTAAAAATTAGAGACACAAATTTCTATGGGTTCATTGATCAAAGACACAAATTTATTTCTTGGTTGTACAAGTTTACAATGTTTGCAAAGTTGGGAAGTAGAGGGTGTAGAAAAACATAGACAAGGAGATAGAAGAATGTAGCTTATTGTTTGTAGTAGTAGGGAAACAAAATCCAACACTTTGGAATGGAGAAACCATCCCAATTCATAGCTTTACAATGATGTCTCTTCACCTCCCCCCATGTGAATTTTCATCTCACCACCACTTGTGACCTTTCATATTCCCTAGGAATGAAATTAAGTCCTTTTCTTATTTTTGAAAAAGGAACTTTTACAATGCAAAATAAGGCCACTTAAGTGAATAAGATGAAAGATCCAAAAAGTACATTCCCAATGAAGAAATAGAATGTTAGAGAGGGAAGGAGGAGGAGAGAGAAGAATAGAGAGAAGTGATAATCTGGAGATGAGGAAGCTTCTGTTGATGAAGAGCCTACTTCTGATGGATCTTGAGAGAATGCTCTGAGAATGAAGTTCTTTCCCTTTGACCTCCTGTTGAATTGAAACACTATGATTGCAACTTCCTTGGCCTATGAGATGCGAAGCACTCCAAAGCATTGAAAAACACCAACTAGATTCAAAAACACTACTACTTAGAATCACTTAAACTGATGTGTGACTAGATGAACTGACCACATCTTAAATCATCTTGCAAACATGATGATCCCCTTGGAAAGAGTTATGAAACCACTAGAGATGAATTTTGAAACCATCCAGGGCTTCCTTTCCTTTTGAAATGTGACCCTGCAAACCCTAAAATATGAATAGCCCACTGAGAATGTCTTCCCCTCTACATCTGCTCAATGTTCAATCAACATCCTTGTTTTCAAGTCTTCCAGTTCCATACTTGTTACATCATTGTCACTCTTATTAGGATACTCAATGTTTGAAGTTGAAATTGGCTCAAAACTTGAGTGTTTGAGCTCCATGGTGACAAAGGCTAGTGAGATGAACTGGAGATGACTGAGTATGGAAATTTTGACCACAATCCAACACCTACTATTTTTAGTAAGTCCAATTCCAGGATGTCTATTTTTATTGTCTCAATTTAGCACTTTTGAGTGTTCTTGATATGCAAGAAGTGAATGGCAACTCAGAGAATGAATGTTTTCAGGAATTACTATATATAGATATGGAACCTGGTAAGACTTACTATTTTTAGAAGTGGGTCTTCCGGGTGTCGAACGGAACGAGAGTGGTCTCAAAAGTTTTGTTAAATCACAAGGATCTATTGCTCCATTTTTTAGAGGATTTCAATTGCCATAACTCCATAGATCTGAAAAATAAGTTTTTATAACTAGAAATTTCATATAGATATTAAAAATGATGTATACCACCATTAGATGTAAGGTTATAATCATCTAAAGGGTGTTTTTGAGAAAGGAGTTGTTAAAATTTCATGGAAAATGGACAAGGGGTTTGGGAGATAAGAGCAACTTTCCATTTTTGGACATACGGGTCCCTGGAATATATTCAACACCATAAAAGCATAAAAGATATCTTGGGAGGGAAAATTAAATCTTTCAAAACCAAAAAATGGTTAAGTGTTTGAATAAGAATTTTCTACTCTCATTTGCACTTAAACTCACTTTTAACTCATTTAAGCTTAACCATGGTTAGATGGGGGTTGAAGTGGAGTTACACCCTAAAAAATAGGGGAAAATGAAGCAAGGGGACAAGAGGGCACCCAAATGTGTTTTTTTCACCAGATCATGGACAAGTTTCAGCAAGGGGTTTCATGAGAGTGAGATGAAGGGGCTGAAAACAAGCTCTCGAGGCTCAACTATGGTCCTACATGTGTCTGAGGGCTAACAAAGAGGTGGAGCAACTTTTTGTCCCCTCTATCCCCTTGCATATGGGACAAGGGAAAGGGGGGATATCTAATTGAAAATGTGCACCATGGGGTGCAACTGTCATGAGGAGGGGGGCCAAATTTGACTAAAACTCAAGTTTGCATGTTCTAATTCTCCTAACACTTCAAGTTGTGACTTTCAAGTGACGAAAACAAATTCATCATAGGGGAGCACACTTTTTTATCCCTCTTGTCCCCTTGCACCATGGGACAAGGGAAAAGGGACACTCAACCTAGAAAAATGTGCCAAAGGGGTCCACATCATGAAGAGGGGGTCTAATTTTGAGTTATGCTTACCTAACATCCTAAGTCAAAAGTTTAAAGTGACAAAAGAAACTTCATGCATAGGGGAGCACACTTTTTGTCCCCATTATCCCCTTTCACCATGGGAAAAGGGAAAAGGGATAAAAGGGTGAAAAGTGTGCTCAAGGCTTTAAGTTATGTTGATGTCATCATCCCAACGCAAAATTAGAACATGAAGCTTTCCTTTTCTGCCTCCAGGAGAAAAAATTGGATTTGGAGGTGAAACCTTATATGATTTTGACTCCAAAGGATCCACTGAGTTCATTAAAACCACTTCCAATAATGTATTCATCTCACATCTGTATTTATGGCACCAGTCACCTTTTTAGCATGAAGGAGCATTAACAGTGACCCGGACTACCATAGAGAGTGGCAAGGTCAAGGATCAAAACTAATGCATCCATCATGTAGCGGACTGCAAGATATTTCCATTGAATATTTCATGATCTTCTAACTCCTCCTGGAACTCCCAAAATCTTCAGAACAAGGTGACTTTCTCTATTGAAGCCTTCATTCCATATGCCTGAAATGACCCGGTTTTGCTTGAATTGTTCCCGACATCACTTGCCTCCACAAATTTTCCCTAAACTACCTTGGATCACTTCATTTCTCTCCTGAAAAACTCCCAGATGGGTTGATCCTTTCTAGTTAGCTTCTGGAGGATGTCCTCATGTTGCAATATGGCTAAAAATAGCCAATTTAGTGCTTCAGAGAGCACTATTCCACCTCGGAGCTTAGTCTCACTGTGAAATCAACTTGGATCCATTCCCCTGCACATGAAACACACTTGAAAACCATGTTATCATGTTCCTCTTAGCCAGAATGAGGATGAAACAGACTCAAAGGGGTTGTGTGAGGTTGATTAGGTTGGCCAGAGGAAGGGTTCACAATGACTGGGAGAGGGGTTTTCAAATGGTGGGCTTGTTGTCATGACCAAAATTTTCAATTTATTGAAAATATAAAATATTATAAATATAATTAGTATAGCTCCAAAATATTTTAGTTCCCATTTTTTATGGGACATTTACCCCAATTATCTCCTAAAACCATATAGTACCTCCATAATTCATGGGAGATTTTGTTTGCAACTACAAAATGTATCAAGATTCAAGAGAATTATATAACAAAGGAACTCCATTTTCTAGAACCAAATAGGAGGACACAAAGAGGGAACATGTGAACACAAAAAATGAGACACAAACACACATAAAAGACATTGATGAATGTGTAATGAGTCCACTAGCCCTATAAATGACCCTATGTTGCTTCAATATACTATGTAAGACAATATGTCTAATGAACAACAATATATTGATTCCTTTAATTCACAAAGCTCTGAAAACATGCAAAAGATCCTCTAATTTAGGACATCAATTTGGATAGAGAAACGTTATTATGGAAAGTGATATACTATTGTGTTGGATTTTTCCCCAACTCAAGTCTAGAACTTACGTATAAATTTCAAGTAAGTTTGGTTGAAGTTTCCCACAAAGAAAAGAACATTTATCATAGGATGGATACAAAGGTGAAAATACAAAATATTAAAATTGTCGATTCCCTTATTTGGTCTAATTCTCTCTACAAAGGACAACAAATACACATAAATGAGCCTATGTTACTTAAATTGTTTGTTGTAAGGGTCCAATCTAGTCATTCACATTATTAAGGCATTGCAATATTACACGGGTGGCATCTAATTGACTACACGAACTTCCAAAATTAGGGTGCCCTAGTTTCCACCATGGGTTCCTCTTCCCAGTTTCCACCCTAGTTTTTATTTGTCCCAATAATTGTTTTGAGGCATCTTCTGATAATCCCATGAAATAGATAGATCCTCATAGTATTTGTGATGAGGCCATAAAATACCTCATTTTAATATAAAAATTGATACTCTTTTTCCCTTTATGAACCAAATGTTAAGTGGATTTGACTATGGTTTACTTCTAGGATATTTAACAAAATTATGGAAATAATACTTGACTTGGTTCTTGAGAGTCATTATGCCCTAATTTTTTTGTAATAACATTTTTTCTTCGCAAATAGTTACTATATTTTGTGAAAGAGGATATACTAAGAAAAAAAATGGGAACAGATGCATATTGGTAGATTTGATACCAGAGTAATAGTTGGCTTATTGGGTCTAGCTACAATATTTTGGCCTAATGTAACTAAAATAGAAAGCTAGGGCTTAAATCTTTCAGTTCATATTTTTAAGAAATATTTACCCCAGTTAGCCACTGAAACCATAAAGTACCTCCAGAATTCACAAGAATCTAAATTTTTGCAAATGCAGAACTTATCAAGATTTAGTACCATTAAATGACCAAGGAAATCTATTTTTGAGAGCCAAATAGGTGAGAAAAAGGGGACCACATGAACACACCAAAAATGAGACATGAACACACATAGAAGAGACTAATGGATGTGCAATGTGTCCACTATCCCTATAAATGACTTTATGTTGCTTTAATATAGTACATATGACAAGTTGTCCGATCAACAAAATATGTTGATTCCTCTAATTCATAGAGCACTACACACATGTAAATGGTCCTATGATTTAGGAAAATCTTGTGGAAAACTAAACTTTATTGTGGATAGAACTGTGTTATTATGTTTGGTTTTTCCCCAATGCAAATCTAGAAGATTATGTCTAATTTTCTAGGAAGTTCGGTTGAAGTTTCCCTTAAAGAAAAGAACATTATCGTAAGAGGGATAGAAAAGTGAAAATACAAAATAAGAAGATTGTTGATGCCTTGATTTAGTCTAATTCTCTCTGAAAAGGACAATAAACACACATAAATGACCCTATGTTGCTTCAATTGTGTGTCTTGGTGGGCCAATCTAGTCATTCACATTACAATGAATTGCAATATTACTAGGGTGACATCTATGTGACTGTATGCACCTTTAAAGTTAGGGTGCCCCAGTTTCCACCATGGGTTCCTCTTCCAAGTTTCCACCATGGTTTTTTTCCATATTAATACTTTTCCTAAGGCATATTTTGATAATCTCATAAAAATGGATAGTCAAAAGTAACACTCTTTTCCCCTTTTATGAGCCAAATGTTAAGTGGATTTAACTATAGTTTAGGAAATTCTAAACTAATAACATAAAATATGGATTGAATACTTGACTTTCTTCTTGAGAGTCATTATGGCCTAATTTTTTTTCTATATTATAACATTTTTTCTTGGAAAATAGTTACTATATTTTGTGAATCATGATATACTAAACAAAACCACAATTTTGGGAACAAGTGCATAGTGGTAGTGTTGGAATAATTAGAAGATTATAGGGTCCAACTATACAATTTTTGGACTAAAATCTACCATAAAAATTCGACTCTATAATAGCTCTTTAATCATTTTTTCACATTTTTTATGGTAGATTTATCCTAGTTATATCCCAAAACCATACAATATATGTAGAATTCATGAAAAGCTAACTTTGTGTAACTACAAAACGTGTCAATATTCAAGAGCATTAAATAACCAAAGAACTATATTTTTAAGAACCAACTAGGTGTAAGAAAAAGGTGAACACATGAACACAAAAAAGTGAGACATAAACACACATAAAAGACATTGATGGATGTGTAATGTGCCCAATAGCCATATAAATTACCCTATGTTTATTCAATATACTATGTAAGACAAGTTATCCAATTAATATCAATATTTTTATTCCTCTAATTCACAAAGGACTAAACATATGTAAAATATCCTCTAATTTAGGATAATAATGTGGACAAAGAAACTATATCATGGACATAAATGTGTTATTGTGTTGGGTTTTTCCCAACCACAATTCTAGAAACTTGAGTATAAATTTCCCATAAGTTTAGTTACAATTTCCCTTGAAGAAAATATCATTCCTTTTAGGAGGGTTATAAATGTGAAAATACAAAATAAAAAGAATAGCAATGTCATGATTTGGTCTATTTTTCTCTACAAGTACAATAAACACACATATATGACCCTATGTTACTTCAATTATGTGTTGTAAGGGTCCAATCTAGTCATTCACATTAATAAGGCATTACAATATCAATAGGGCAACATCTAAATGACTATAAGAACGTCTAAAGTTAGGGTGCCCAAGTTTCCACTATAAGTTTCTCTTCCCTGGGCAAGGGTTTCTCTTCCTAGTTTCCACCATAGTTTTTTAACATCCTAATAGTTGTCCCAAAGCATGTTTTTATAATCCCATAAAAATAGGAAAATTCTCATAGTGTTTGTGATGAGGCCATAAAATGTATAAGGTAACACTCTCTTTCCCTTTATGATCCAAATGTTAAGTGGATTTAACTATGGTTTAGAAGCTTTTAGGCTATTTAAGATAAATTATGGAATGAATACTAGACTTTCTTCTTGAGAGTCATTATGGTCTAAAATGTTTCTATGTTCTAACATTTTTCTTGGAAAATAGTTACTATAGTTTATGAAACATGATATATTGAGTAAAGCAACAATTTTGGGAACATGTGCATAGTTGCGGAGTTGCTTTCGAAGTAATAGGAGGCTTATTAGGTCCAATTACATAATGTTTTAGCCTAAAAACTACCGTACAAATTCAAACCCAAAATATCTTTAGAATCTTTCAATTAACATATTTTATGGGAGATTTATCCCAATTAGCCCCCAAACCATACAATACCTCCAGAACTCTCAGGAAGCTAACTTTGTGCAACTATAAAACATGTCAAGATTCAAGAGCACTAAATAACCAAGGAATTCCATTTGTTTAGAACCAAACATGTGTAGGAAAAAGAGGAACACATGAACACACAAAAATGAGACAAAAACACGCATAAAAGACATTGATGGATGTGTAATGTGTCCAAAAGCTCTAGAAATGACCCTATGTTGCTTCAATATATTATGTAAGATAATTTATCCAATCAACAACAATATTTTGATTCTTCTAATTCATAAAGCACTAAACACATGCAATAGATCCTCTAATTCAAGACAAAAATTTGGACATGGAAACTTTATTGTGTAAGGGGTAGATAATGACATATCTTTGAAGTATTTGTATGACCGAAATAATAGTTATAATCACAAATTGGGATAACAACTAATGTAATATCCTAGTGCACTTGTGTGGACTAGATTTTCTGCATAGCTGAAAACCTAGGCAGTCATGAGATAAATCTCTCCTCATTTACCGGTGAGGCTCCCATGTAAGATTTGTCAATTAAATATGCTAGTATCTATTTATGGGGTATTACTTTAACCATGCAGCTCATGAACCATAGTTGTATAGCTTTGCAGCAAGTAAGCAGATGTTAAAGAAAGGAAATAATAAAACACAGGGAAGAAATAGGGAAGATGTGCAACCCAATCAATAGATTACAGAGTTGATTGCATGCACATAGACATGACCAATAGATATTAACACACAGAATTATAAGCAAAGACAACTTTTAGATCTAGATATAGAATAACACAGTTTATAAGTAGATCTAAGATAAAAAGTTAGAAGTAAAATGCACCGTCGACACAAAGTTCTCTGGAAATCTGCTCTTTTCTATTCCTTTGATTCAAATAGCTATCAGGAATTTCAGAACAAAGTCTGGAACACAAGAATGTTGCTTACAAATTCTGATCCTTTAACCCGTAGGTTCTTCCTCTACTTATAGCATGTAGAGGGGAAATTACAAGTAGGAAGCTTTTAGTTGAACTAGCACATGTGGAAGTCGGAAAGGAAACAACTGGCAATCTCCCTCTTGGAATTCCTCTTCGTATGACATGCATGATTTGCAACTGAAGATAGAACCTTCTATTTTGCATGTTTGCCAACTATTTCCAAGTAGTTGACTTCTTCAAGTAATGACTTTTAAACCAATCACTTAAGTTTTATAATTTAATTGATCGCTCAATTACTTTGTCGGAGAAAAGAAGAAGAAAGAGGAAAATGAATTAGAAGAAAGCTGCAACACTTCTGTTCTTTTTCCATATTCTGCATGTAGTTCATTCTTTTGCCTTTGATTCTCACCAAACTAGATCTAGAAGCAACTCGATCTGGAAGCGGCTGGATCTGGAAGTTGACTGTGATTTGCTTGTGGGTATTGCCTTTGACTTGTCTTCCTTCTTATCCTTGAAGCTTTTGTAGTTCTTCTCTAATACATGTATCAGTGCAATGTTTGTCGTAAATAACTCATCTTTTTTATTTTTTAATTGCATATGAGCAATTAAAAATTCAAGAAAGCACTTTGAGTGAATGCAACTTCAATCAAGGCTTCAACTGGAAGATTGGAAGCACATGCACAAGATCCTGGAAGGAATTTTCTATGCACCGACTTCTACACGAGCTGTGTCAGAAACAAGAGGATGATTTTTTGTCGGAAGCCTTTGCAATTATGAGATCTGGATCTGAATCTGGATTTGGACTTGGATCTAGGCCTACTGACTTCAGCAAATCTGGAAGTTATGCATGATTATGCTGATCATTTTCTTTCATCATGCTTCGCCATGGCCAGAGCAATCTTTGTCTGAGCAACTCTTTTTCTTTTTATTCGGTCGAAATTCTTTACAATTGGTGCAAATCTAGGAATTTCTTCAGATTCAGAGGATATGTTCAATGTATTGGACATTGATTTAAGCTTCATTTCTCTTATAAAAGCACATGTAATGAATTCTTGCAATTAATTCAGACAAAGATGGCAACCAGAATATGAACACTTGATTTTAATTATAAAAATCTGCATATATCAAGCCTATTGCCCCAAAATTTGATGTTTTGTTTGCATGCAAAGCAAGCATGAATTTTGTCAACTTCACCTGAGCACATGTACCACTATGCAGACAATTAATTAGACTTAATTCAAGCTCCTTCAAACCTAGGTGCCAAACTTTGAAGCCTTCCAGTAGTAAAAACACCTTCTGTGCAAAATTCCTCTTTAATTGGGTGCCAAAATTGTCTAGGCTACACTTCCTTGCTTGAAGAATTAATCAATTCATCATTATGGCAGCCCCTTCTTATATAACCTTCACCATTCTATAATTAATAATTGTCTCTCATATTCCTGGCAATTAATTAATTAATTAACATGTTTTTCTCTTCAATTTGGGCGCCTATTTTGTGCATGCTCATGGCTGTCATTAAATAAATTAAATTTATTTAATTTTAGCTTTCTACTTCCAGTCCACATTAACTTCACAGTGTGCTTTGACCTTATGCACCAAAAATAGAGAATTAATTCCATTAATTAATACTTTAAAAAGTATTATTTCTCCTCAATATGGGTCGCACTTTTTTGCATGAAATGGGCTGCATTAAATAAATTAAATTTATTTAATTTTAGAATTTTATTTCCAATCTTCTTTATCTTTTCATCATGCGTTGACTTTTCCTCAATGCGTGGGCGCCAAAATTGGGTGAATAAACATTAATAAATATTATTAAATGCATTATTATTCACCCAAAGTGGGTCGCACTTTTTGGCATAGGGTGAATTTCTATTTTTAAAAGTCAATTTCAATGGGATTATTCACCCTGCACCGCAGCTCCAAAAATCTCATGATCCACTTAAGTTGTTTGACTTTCATAATGGGATTATTTACCCTGCAAGGCAGGTAAGAAATTCCCATCAATGCCTTAAGTGATTTTCTTTTATTTCACAATGGGAATTTTCATCCTGCAAGGCAGGTAAGAAATTCCCACCTGCTTGTTGCCTTTAATTTTCCCATTGTGACTTAAGTGGTGTTGCTTCCATGGGAAAAAGTACCCTGCTAGGCAGGTACAAAATTCCCACCTGCCTGCTGCTACCAAAAATCCCATTGTAACTTAAAACCTTCTTTTTCCAAAAATGCAGTCTGCCCAGAAGAAGCCTTTTTTGTGCATGACTTCATCTTTTTAGAGAGAACCAGACCTCTTGTGGCAAATTCCTTCTGGCATAACGTCCATAGATGATTTCCAGATACTCCAGGCAAGAAATCAGACTAAACCGACAAAGGAATTGATCTAGAGAAATTTCATAGAAAACAAAACGGGAAAACACAAAAAACGTAAAACGTTGCCAGAAGTCACAAATAAAGCCCAGGATTCATTCATGGTTAAAACCCTACTGGTATATGGGAATATTGACATGGAAGATCACAACAGGGTTAAACCGGAGCACAATTTGTCTCAAACGAGGGCTCAGAATAATTAAATAAAAATTTCCCGCAGGCAAACCCCAACGACAGAATAAAACGATTTTGGGCATCTGGGTATTTGTCGAAAATGGCTTATATGGCTCCTTGGGAATATCTTGACACAATACAGACACTTTCTGGCAATAAAAACACAAAACGACCCATTATTTTAAAAGTACGATTTTTTTTACATAGGGTAGTCCCAGATTTCAGGGTGAAATCTGGGGACACCAATGAATGTGTATGTTTATGATGAACCTTGTATGTCGGTACAGACTATAGTATTTATAATTAATGATAGAACGTTTAGCCCTTTCCCCAGGATACTGTATAAATTTAATCATAATTATGTTCAGTTTTGAAGATGAATATGCTGCAAAATATTTAAATCTTACGCTTGGCTCCAACTGTATGTGAGCATCAGAGGAACATGATTCAGTCTACAATCTCCACCAGCATTTGTTCCACCTCTCTCAAATGAATCGGTTTTCTTCATAACAAGTTTCAATTCTACATCCACCAGTTCCTAGAAAAAGTTATTGGAGGACAGTTTCATTTGCAGGGGTTTATATTTTCGTGTATTTCTATGACCTTGTCTCAGCTTGAAATTCATATTATACAGCTTATGCAAATGTTCAATTACATTTATTACAAAAATAGGATCACCAATTTAGCTAGTGCAGAAGAAGGTGGCGATGAAACATTTTGGCACCTAGCTTAAGAGATTGTTGTGCCATGTAGATGTGGGTTTGTATTACTAAGTCTAATCCTAACTTCAGGATTGTTTCTTGGTAGTTTACATGCAGATTACTATGAATAAATAGTTGTATTGCAACAGACCATTTGCACTTTATTTTTTTTTCAAAGAACGAACTGCACAAGATACAATGATATTTTAGTTGTAGTACCTTGATTGAAGATCTGTGACTAGCCCCCCTCATTCAGGAGATTAGGTTGTATAAATAACTAAAACTGGTCATTGTGTCTAGTGCTTTTATTTTAAGAGATGCTTTGATTAAATTATTTAATTAACTGTATATGCACTATTAGGGAGAAGACAATTAGACCAATGTTGGTGTAAATCTAATTATGTCTTAGATTTTTTATTTTTTGTCAGGTCATTACGATCTGGGACTATGGAGTTAATGCAACTAAAATTGTCATTTATAGTATTCTTCAGGTTCAGGAGTGTCTAGATTCTTCTAGTATTGTGAAATTGGAGCATGCTTTGTGTTATTTTAAATTGGTTGCACTTTTTGCATCTTGGAGATCACTTTATTTCTAGCAGTGAGCATTTACTATTTTGAAGGTTGAAACTTGAGCAACCTCCTTGTGCAATATAATATAATATTTGAGTTGCTTGTTATCTATTTGGCTGATTAACTGTTTGCAAAAAGTTTGTATATGGTGTTTGGTGTGGTTATACACAGCATTTGACAAGGGTCAAGATGAGGTTGTTTGTATAGACACGTTTTATAAACTTGAACAAATGGTTCATCCACTTTACAGAAATGGCCATTTGCAATGCAGTGATATGTTTAAGATGGTGTTTGTTGCCCTTAATAGAAATAATCTACTCCATCTCAAACATTGGCTTACTTGTATCCTCAAATTTTTTATTAGGGATTTGGTCGGCTTCTGTACGAGGAAGTTAAGAAAAGACTTGCAATGTTGGGGTCTTTCTTTATTTTGTTGTGACAACCATAGCACTACCAGTTTCAGTCAAAGAATTTTGGCTCAAACAGGTATTTTGATTGATTTGTTAGTAAGCAAGGGATTGTTATAATCACAAACATAGGTATGAATTTGGCACATCTCAGTAACTTTAGATAAAGGACCTATTTTCATGGTTTTTACTTGTGCTTTGAGTCATTGCCTAAAGGACCTCCATTAGTCATGAACATAACATTTCTTCTCATATTTATATGGTAATAATAACGAGGAAAGCTCGAAAGCTATCCAATAAACACCATGAGCATTTGTTCGAAGGGCAATGTCTGTGCCAGGTAGTGCCCACTCTTGGTTTCTCACCTGAATGGAGATAATTATGCTTCTGGAAACGCCATAAACTGTAACTCCTCCAAGGCATATGAGGCAATCACAGATTCTTGATAAACGCTTTTGACTGGAGCTATGAACCGGAGGGTTTTATGGACCCCACCCGTTACAGCTGTTGAGATATAGATGATTACAATTAGTAACCAAACCAAAACGCAAATGAGCCCGCACCGACGATACAATTTTGACTAAAAAGTGTTGTTTTGAGGAAAGTATGGGGCTCAATGCCATGCCGACGATACAAAGTCTCATGCCACCGCCGAGAATTCCGCACAAGATCGTAACCACTGTGAATGCAACAAGTACCAGCAAATAACCACCCCGAAACAATCTTGCCTATGGCGGGATTTGAACCTGGGTGGATTCCCTCCGACACAACTGTCAAAGTTAACCGATCCACCCAAACCCCATTGGCTGGATAGTCATCAGCAGGTAGGTACTCTAATGCACATTAAGTCCAATTGAAATCTGTTCGCATGATAATTTCATCAAAGTTCATGAGTTCATTAAGCCTTTATGACATTAACCCTATGTATTTATGGCTTACTGCATTACAAGTTGCAGAAGTGGTGACCACTAAGCACACATGCAACATTGTGATAATTCAGTATTCATTTTGCACCAGTTCAGGGATTCCTTGATCATAAAGCTCTTTGCAGATTGACAGCAAGCTTTTGAAACATCAAGAGATATACATAAGTTGAACACACCATATTTGCCTCAAAAAGAGGTTACCAAGAGAATTCGCCCAGTGGACAAGTCCAAAAGCATATTTAAAGTTAAGTGAGGGCTTCGAAACTGATGTATTTTTTCCTTGAAGATGAATAATGTTCTTCATGTGTGAAAATCCAATGGTGGAAGTACAAGGGCTTTGACTTTCACGCATAGTTTTTGCGAGAACCTCTGGTTGGAAGTAATTCCTTGCCAATGGTCAACCTCCAAATTTACAACCAAAGTTCTGGTTTGAAAGCGTCTTTCAGGTGATATTTTGGAATATCTGCTGTCTGAACGACAACAGCTGTCATACATCTATTCTGAATATGGCCGATGAGAGGATCATAAGGCTAAAGCTTATAAAGGTACTCATTCTAAGGCTGAATGTGTTGTATTGATAGGAATGTGTGCCTTTTTCCATTTTGCAACTTAAGGAAAATAATTTAGTCAAAGCAGCCTATCCTTTTCTACTTGTAATTTTTTATTTTGGAAATGAAAGCATCTGAAGCCTAAGAGTCATTATAAAAATATTCAACTACATTGCCTTTAGTATTAATAGTAATTCATCCATTAGTACATAAGAGCTAATCTGAACCATATTAACTGTAGGTCAATTACAAGACTTTGAATATTTCAGTTGGGTGGGTTATCATAGCTCACTAGGTTGCCCAAAGAACACCATTTATCAGAGTCTGCACATTAGAGTTTTACAGTTTTCTATGAGCGGTTCTTCAGATGCCTTAGGTTGCTCCCTTTCTTCACTGCAAGAACTTGATAATAAGCAGGAATGTCAACATAAGGAACTGCCTGATGGCTGTATAAAAAACCTTTAAATATCTCCCATTCCTTGTAAGCTTTATAGGGCGCACAATTAACCCAAAGTTTTAGGTTGTGTCATAAGAATTTGCGATTTTAAAATGGCCAACCAAGCAAAAAGTTGCACTTAAATTCCTACGAAATATGCTTTAGCCATTTATTGCATACCTAGAATTTGTGACCCCAGGACATTGCCACTTACTTTAGTGAGCTTATCCTTTGGCATCACCAATGAATGTGTAATGAATTATGTTAGTAAGTTCATTGCTTATCCCAACAAATTCGACCTTATGTTTAGGAAAGTTGGAAGGGGGCTGACCAATTGTGAAGAAGCAGAATGCTCTCAGCAGTTGAGTCTAAGGTCATTGACGATATTAGGCTGACCTGATGTTTTAATCTGGTGCAATAGCGGTTGTTACTTCAATTGTTTGTAGTGGCAAAGCAACCAACATCTATTGCTATTAAATATTTGATTATCAACAAAGCTCAAATTTTAGTTGTTTCTCTAACAAACATGTGGTCTTGCCATCTGGAGATAACTTTATTCATGAGATGCATTTGGCTAACCGTTCTATATTTAAATTTTGTTTAGTTTTCCCTGGGATGTCGTACAGGCAATGAATGTGTCCAAAATTTTCATGGATTAATAGGGTAACTCACCCCATTCAGTCAGATGAATACAATAAAACGTGCAAGGCTGGGGCATTTTCTGGGAAGTCCATGTTCCATTGTTCTTATGGCAGCTTTCCCTCTAGGTTTTGGGTCTTTAAGTACCTTACAGTGTGATAAATCAGTCGTTTATTTTTAGCGGATTTTAGAAAAAGGTAAGAATCTTTTAAATCATTAGCTCTGTTGTAAGAGTGGAGAGTGGAGATAATTTGACAAGACTTTCAGAATCATTTAGAAAGGGATAACAAGACAACATTGCAGCAAGAATTTTCATCTGCACCTTTTCATTAAAAAACTCAGAATCCTAAGACTATGTAAAGGCAATATAATTCTTAGCATGATATGGTGTCTGACCAATACCTTGGAAAGTTGAATCTTCATTGATTGCATTGTCTGACTAGCATAAATTTGGCCACTATTTATCACCAAGGTACCTTGAGAGCGATATACAATAAGCTTAGTGTTTTCTCTGATAATAACATTTGGCCACATAGACACCATACCTTGCTCAACAATATCTAAATCACACATTCCTGCATAGATTTGCTCTGATCAATGACCTGTACGTGTCTCCATTGAGTGCCTTCTTGGCATCGAATGGGAAGTTACATAAGCTGTCATTATGTCAAAACTGCAAATGCACTTAATTTGTATCAAGAGATATACATCCTTAAAGCAATGAACAATATCTATTTTTAAGTATGCAAGACGAGTAAGGAAAAACCACTTACTTTTCCTATAATTTACAGTCTTGTACTGTAGCAAGTTTCTCATCTAAGTTTAAAATTTCCCTAACATACTTCTAATGGTATGATGCTAGAATTGATAGGTATGTATAAATGAGTTATCGGAGGTGGTTGGACTCAGTAAAGAAGCTCTTCATGAAATACTGAAAATTTTGCAATATATGCCAAATTAGACAAGGGTTTTCTTATTGTGACCTTAGTCGTAAAAGTCTTATAATGGCTGAAGTGTAGACACTTTGAGAGAGCATACTCATTAAGTTGACGAGCATTAAAAAAACAATTAGCCATTGGAGAAAAGATTCATTGAGAACGAAAGTTTCACCGCAATTACACTAAATAATTAGTCACTATTTTTGATAATTTCAAATTACCAATGATCATTATTCAAACACAAGAACAGTCTCCACACTTTTCATTACAAGGATAAACGTTCAAAGGGATATTGTACTTAGTTCATCAAAATAAAAAATAAGAAATGCACGATAATTAGAACAATGAAGTCCAGTACATAATAAATAAGCTTTGAGACAATTGCTGACAAGTTTGATGAACAACATGAGCTAGAAATTAGTAAAGATATCTTATGGTTGCAATTTCTTGCATCCCCAGCTGTGTTTTTTATTACTGTTTTTTTTAATAAGTTGAAGTTAATATTTGAATTCCATCACCCACTCTAAAGATTACTACTTTTACGGGAGAATTTTATAGGGCCTTTGTCACTGCAGCAACAGATAAGATGGGGTAGGCTGCATGATTTTTTTATTCCATAGGCATGCAAGCTGTAGATCGATTTGGTCATATCTTTGGCATTGTTCATCGATAAAATTCTTATCGCATACTCTGCCAGCAGTGCTTGAGCAAAAGCAGCTAGTAATTTCAATTTGGAAACAGAGCAACTTATTATTTGTGAATTCCTAGTAGTATTTACAATTTTTCACAATTGGCTTTCTCCAATTTTGCACAGGTCAGGCACTTCTTTCTATTAACCATTGAAAGCCTTCACCAATGCCATTTGTAGAGTTTGTAATTTCTCTATTTCCATATTTCCATCAAGCAGTTGGTATTTCTTAAGATACATCGAAGGGATTAAGCTTCAAGTAAAAATGACATATACATTTGGAGCTAGTTGAGACTAGCTTATGTACGACTTGTATGATCATTTAATGAGAACCTACTTACCAGTTGCTGCCTACATTCACATTGCTGATATCCATTAATTAGCATACTGTCTCTCTTAAAGCAGTCTACCATGTAGGTCAATAAACTGTGAAGGATGATCTGCTGTAACGGAGGGTCAAATCTAAATGACAGTCAAACTATAAATGGATTTGTTGATTTAATGACAGTTTGCCTCCTTTGATGAATGGAACTCAGCTTCCTAAGTGATGAGTGGGTTTGGGCCTCAGCTCAAAGGCATATATCCAACTCCTTGTTTTAATGATGGTCTCATCATGTTGAATAATATGCTTCAGTGCTGCTAAGCATCAATGACTAGCACGAAATAAATATGACACACTGAACAAGTGTGTCAAAGTGCAAACAATATCGAAACATAGTTCTGCTTATTACTGCATTTTACAGTCAACATCATAGTATTACAGAATCATATTTGTTTGGTTTCCCAAATTGATATCAGCAATGCATGTCTAAGGCCAATGGAGCTTTATTTCAATGAATTAAAGTTTGATATAATCACATTCTTCATATATTATTTGTTTCTTCATATTTATCATTATCTTTTATTCTCTTGCCCTTGTCCTTTCTTCTTCAAAAGGTCTAGATAACACCTTCTCTTCATCCTAAATCTATCCAGACATGATCTACATCTACTGTGGCAGGCTCTTCATCTGACACCTCTCAGCCTGTATGAGTGTCTTGTTTTCTACTATTGTAATTTTCTAATGTTTTTGTATTTATTATTTTCGCGTTAATCTTCCTTTTTGATATTGGTATGGCAGATTGATTTCTCCATGATTCCCTCTTTTGAACATTAGTTTTCTCTTTCTTTTTGCTTTTCCCCTTTCTTTCTTTAATCTTCTTTGATTCCTCAACCCTTTCCCTCCTAATATCCTAAACCATCAACTGCTTTCTTTATTACATTGACCCCCCTCCTTTTGTCCACCATCTAATATGTGCATGTACCCTACAAGAACAACTTACAATCAAACAATAACCCTTCTCTGCACAATTATGACACATTATTGATAAATTGCTCTTTGCCCCCCACACAAAGTATTCCTTCTTGTTATTGAAACTCACCCAACTCTGTAAGGCCCACTGCATATCCATATGGTCAAGGTGGTCTCATTGCTCTTGTCCAAGGTTTATTGATCTATGCCAATCCTTGCATCTTTGGTCTTGTCGTGATAATAAAACATTCTAAACAAAATGTTGGAGTCAAATTTACCCTTCTCACATCCACAACCACAACAAATGGAGGAATTCCATCCAAAATTCATTGTCCTCGTCTACGAAAAAATTGGGCATGCTCTTGGTTGTAGGGTATTGTGAATTCAGTCATTCCTTACCACGGTTCCACCAACAAAAGCAAACATTGGCATAAAAACATCATAGCTGAATTCTATACCAACAAAGAAGGTTCAATCCCTAAGTAAGGAAAACCATTCACTAACCTAAACCAGTTCAACTTTTAAATGTAGTCAACTTACTTTGTAATATTCAAATCACACATATTCATTATAAAGACATAACGTACAACCTATGCTTCCCAACATGTCTATTATAACCCACAAGTCTATAGAACTCATCAACACAAAGAAAAGTATCCCTGAGTGCTCTAATATCTTCTATTACATTATCATACATTTTGTATATTTCTTATCATAAAATTCTCTCTTTTCTATTCCCCATACCACCTATATGCTCTATCATATTATTGAGGCATTAATCCTCAACCAAAAGGACACACAAAACAAGAGTCATGCCCCAACATGGTTAGTTTCATGATGCAAATCTTTCTTAAATGACGTAGTTTGTCTACCTTTATTGCAAGGTGTCACTCTATTGAAGCGCATCTTCTCATTCCTATGATCAGTGTCTATTCCTATGTGCCAGTATCTGCTTCATTCTGCCACAATAAAGTAACCAGATAACAAAAATCCACCATTCCGATACTCATTGGATGCCCCGCTTAGCTTATTCCCTTGAACGGACTGATTATTATGAGGACCTTTCCCCACACAACCGTACAGCCGTAAAATGGTTCTGAACATTCTTTATAAATTTTTTATGTCACCGTCGCGTTTCCCAGCTATCCTTAACATTATTAGTCACACTGTCTAAGGATTCCTCTTGTTCAGTTAAGGGTCTGTTCCCAAAAAAATGAGTCGATATAAACAATCATATCCCTCAAGGAGATAGGTTATGGCGTCCTTGTTCTCTCCATAAAATGGAGAATGAGCACATTACTTTTGGATATCCTAATTGTTATGATCTCCTATAAGAGGTACTACAGAAACTAGAGAAATTAATTATCCACCTGCCATTATCTTGACTTGAGGTTCTTGGCCCTTTTCCTTCAATAGGTTGTTGATTCCAGGCATGAGACATTGCAAGGGACATCCATGGATACCAAGTAACCACCTCTTTCTTTCAACTCTTAGTGGAACTTAGGGTTATTAAGCATCCCTAGGATTTGACTAGTCCGCACACAAATGGTGAGAAATAACTAAGATGGCATCCACCTTTGTCAGTGCTAATAGGATATTGTATCTCTCACTCACATACTAGATGTCATGGATCCACTCCTACTCGACGGCATGGGCTGTAAAGCCCCCATTTTGTAATTGCTCAATATATTTCTCATACACTTCAACACAGATTTCTGACATATTATTTGCTAAATTTGTTTACTATTTTTGTTACGCCAAAAAAATTGTGTAATGTGCATGAAAATAAACCAAGTAATAAGGCATTTACCTCTCCCACACGACTTAGACATCTTATTCCTCTCACTCACAAAGTAGAGGTTGTGAATCCACTTACACTCGGCATCATGGATTGTCTAGATCACCTTCTGTTATTGTTCAAGATATTCCTCACACAGTTCACAATCTCAACCCCCTTTGCTGTGCTGTTTACTCTACCTGTGATGCTTAAATCTGATAGGAACTAAAAAAATATTCCAAACCAATCAAAGATCATGTTGCAACCTTCTCTTTGACACTTAAATATTGAGTAAAATTCCACCTAGCAATTTGAGCATGTGAAACAACCAGTTGAACATCACATTTCACCTCAGTTGGAAGTTGTATACTTGTTCTGGACTGATTCATCTACAAGAAAATCATTTCAAGTCAAATTCCCTTTCTATATTTTAGGCATGCTAGTACAAGAACAAGATCACTTGGTTGGTTTTGGTGGTGTCAAGTGGATGTTTTTCATGTGCTTTTGATGTCGTCATTTGTTCAACTTCAATGTAGGAGGCCTTCTTGTCTTATGCACAAATCATCTTCTAAATATCTTATCCATTTTGGATAATATGTTCTTATTTTTTCGTCCCACAAAAGCTTGATTTTGAAGGATATGATTAAACAGCTCCCCCGCCTCCTCCTTCAAGTGCCACATGGCTATGCTTAGTGGCTGCTTTATAACATAAATCTCAAAGCACTCTTGCTCTCCCTTTCATGTAGTTCTGACCTTTTTCTGAACTACATCTTCCTTCAATTCTTTGTATGCATACTGTGTAAAATCATTAAAATAAGGTTAACACATTCTCTTCCTCCTCTTTATTCAACAATGATGGCTCAGATAGGTACAAGTTCTCTGCATTCACAACCACATATATCCTCATATAGGAGGGCAGATTCAACTTGAATGCATTGTCACCAGCTTCACTTATTATCTCCAAGAACTGTACATCAATGGTTTCAACTACTTTGCTTAGCCTTCGAGTCTAGGCAAAGCCATACCATGTCGCCTCCTCTCAAATGAGGGTACTTTCTATTTCAATCATGGTATGCCTCATACTTAGCTCGAAATCCGATCAAGTTCTCTTGCACCTTGTAGTGGATATGTCATACTATATCGATGAAATTTTTGGCATTCGGTGCTTTTGAATGCTCTTTTGGATCCCCTTGCTGTCCATAAACAACAACAAATAGTGTTTTGGGTAGACACCTAAAACATGCCTCAAATGGAGATTTTCTTGTGGGTCAACTACCCTATTTAAGGAATGTTGAATGTATGACTACATCCCAAGTCTTTCAATGTTTTCTATTCTATCCCCTTAAGAGTCGCACTGATGTTCTATTCACTAGTTTGGTTTGACCATCTGTTTGTAGATAGAAAATTGTGGATCTCCTCAATTTCATGTCCATATTTACCTACAACCAGTTCCAAAACATGTTCAAAAATGTCATAGCCCAATTTGGGCACCCTGTAGTTTGATGTTCGGATGACCAACAACAAGCATGTTTTGTCACCATGGAGAATTTGACTAATGTTGCAATGACTCATTGGACATATAAGACCCCCTTGTGAGCCAAGTCACGTGCAAGTAAGCACTTGATTACGATTTGAGCTCGTGGATTAAGTAATTTGGGGGCACATTTATAGAAGTGATATACTGCCGCTCATAAAGGACTTGACATATGATGTGGATCTGGTTTAACCTAACATTGTATCATTAGCATAGCAAGGTTTTACATAAAGGGATTCATAAGACCCTATTTATACAGCCTACACACCTATGGATAGCTAGCAAATGGTTATTGCCTCTATAATGGCCCTTGAGGTCTTACATAGCATTTTATTATGATTTTTGTGACTTACAGATCTTGCATGACTTGAACTCACAGAATAATTGTTTGGCTTTTAGTAGATGAATACAGTTCTATGTTTTAAAATCCCGTCTTCGTTGCAGTCATAATCCCTTGAAGCTTCTAACAAGTAGGTGGGTGGTGCGCATTGCTGAAGGGCAGGGATGCATGTTAGTAATTTGGAAAGTAGATCAAACTTTAATGATTACAAATCATCCTGAGCCAGAATAAATAATTCATAGTCAGTCAACTCCAAGCCATTTGTCTTGTCCATGTGAATTGGATGTTGATGATCCATTAACCTCCATTAATTCCTTATCCTCGGGAGCTATTACTAGTCGTATGCAGTAATGAGTCCGCATAAAAGTCTTGGGCCATATGTGGTGGCAAATAAGGGAAAAAGAGGCTTCTTACCTGGAATTTTAATGGAAATCTGCATGTTTAAAGGAGAGTTCGTGAGAGTAAAAGAGAGTTTTGGTGAGTAGTATGTGAAAGAGGAGAGGGGGATCTTGTGTGAAGTCATTGAAAGAATAAATAGGTGGTGGGCATAATATAAGGAGGTAATTTCAAATCTATGCAAGGGGGAGGAGGAGAGACAGTGGGGAAGGCCAGGCTGTAGAAAACGTGTCCATTTCAAATCTATGCAAGGGGGAGGAGGAGAGACAGTGGGGAAGGCGAGGCTGTAGAAAACGTGTCCATTTCAAATCTATGCAAGGGGGAGGAGGAGAGACGGTGGGGAAGGCAAGGCTGTAGAAAACGTGTCCATGAAACATGGGATACAAAAGCTAGGAAAAGATATAAGGAGTGTGAGAGATGTTGCGATGAAGAGGTAGGGTGGGATTTAACTAACAAAAAATAACATTCCTAGGTATTAAAAATAGTGGAGGGCAAGATGGATGATTATATTTAATAATTGTGGTCACTACAGTTAGATTTGTTTGGGGTTGAGTATAGGTGGGTTAAAATAAAAAACAATACTTTTTCCTTATGATGTGGCTCCATGGTGAGCCCAACATTTTGTTGAGTCTCCACGACAATACCTTATTAATAAGGCTAAGATCTTATATTAATACCTCCTATGTTTTCCAGTTGTGGAACCCACGTTCTACTCCCAACCAAAATTCGTCTATATTGATATCATTTCCATTCATACTTGTCATGGTAGTGGGAGGGTTTAGCAAGTACACTAACACAGCTGGCAAGACTGTTTGCAACACTGCATTCTTCCCACAAATCAGATCCAGCCCATACTCATTGCTTGTCCTTCAAGAATAACAGTATAAATTTCTTGCTTGCAATTATGTGCCTCTTTATTTAGTTGGCACTCACTAATTGTATATTTTACCTGCCCTTCTATGCATTGATAATGAAATCTCCCCATACTAAACTAGGTGGTATTTACTTATTTTCCTCGTTAAGATTGTCTTCTTTATATTCATGTAGAGGCTTCCAAATATTACACCACACACATCAAGCAGTACAACATCAACCTCCACCTCACCAATTAGCTAGCATCAATGGAAAATATAAGTTTTTTATTGCTTCATCATTTGCATTTATTCATCAGTGTGTACCCATCCCAAGGTATATGGATGTGGATTTTCATGGGCCTCAAAATCCAGCCTACAACTTGCTTTCCTTCCATCAACTATGGTTATCTTGCACTTGTTGAATTGTTCCTTTTGCAGTGCTTGGAGTGTAATTGTGGATGTAAAATTCGCACACAACTCCTTTGTGTGACCATCCATCTTGCAAAGTTTAGGACGGTCATTGGGGTCTTTGCAGTTGTAGATGGTATTGACATTCTTCTTTGATTTATCAAGCCATTTTCTTTTCCCTTTCTTCTTGTTGGAAGTGTCTTTCTAATTGGAGTTGGAGGAAATACCGGGTTCTTTCTAACTATCCATCTCTATATGTTGAATTTGTACACAAGCTTCATCTATACTCTTTGTTGTAACAATTAGAACTTTCCTCCTTATGCAACTATGAAGACCACCAAGGTACTTGATCATCACACTTTCACCTCTTGGAGAAATGCCTGATCAGATGGCTTGTTTACGAAATTTCGTGGTGTCATCTTGTAGGTTTTGTTATTATCTTAGTCATTAGTATTTCCATCTAATTTGTTGTTCTGTTTTACACTCACTAGGATATAGTCGGTACTTAATCAAGTGTTGGATACCTCCCATATTGTCTCCTTCAATGCATCCTTATTGCTTTCCTGCCCAGAAATGTTTGAACATGTAGATATGCTTTTCATCTCTTCACTTACTTGACGCTTCTCATCTCTTCACTTGACGCTCTTCATCTCTTCACTTACTTGATGCTCATTGAAGTGGACCTCAATCTTCTTCAGCCAATTATCTAGCATTTCCACATCCAATCAGCCTACATATAGCTCATTTCCATCTTAGCTACCACTTTAAAAGGTGGTTGTGACAGTGCACTAGAACTCTCTCCTCCATCTACTCTCTTCCTTGATTTGGCAGATCAAAAGAAACTAAACTTCCAAGTGAGCACTGCCATTAGCTACCCCATGTTTTGAGATGTATTTGACACACCTAATTCCAATTTTAAGAACCTTCATACATATCCTCCACTTGATGCTCGACACTTGTACATTCCACTTTCTTGTTTCAAATTCCAAATTCAATTTTAGAACATGTGAATGTTATCTTCATCTCTTCACTTACTTGATGCTCTTCAACTCTTCACTTACTTGATGCTCTTCAACTCTTCACTTACTTGATGCTCTTCATCTTTCACTTACTTGATGCTCATTGAAGTGGGCCTCAAGCTTCTTGAGCCAATTATCTAGCATTTCTACATCGAGTTGGCCTACATATAGCTCATTTACACCTTAGCTACCACTTCAAGAGGTGGTTGTCACAGTGCACTGCTTGAACCATCTCCTCAATCTTCTCTCTTCCTTGATTTGGCAGACTGAAAGAAATTTAACATCCAAGTGAGTGCTGTCATTAGCTTCTCCATGTTTTAAGATATGTTTGAAACACCTAAATCCAATTTTAAGAACCTTCATGCATATCCTCCTCTTGATGCTCGACACTTCTACATTCCACTTTCTTGTTTCAATTTCCAACTTCAAGGTCTCCAAATCTCATTTTGGTTAAGGGCATTAAAATAATAAAACCTCACAGAAACCAAGAAAAAGTGGTTATGATACCAAATTGCCAATATAATCTATAATTGAACTATATATTCTTGATACAAGTTCACACAAATCTTGGAAAAGATTATTCATTAAATTTGTTGACAATTCTTGCTACATCAAGAAGCTATGTTTAATTTTCAGGTAAACAAACCAAAATCATGCTCTAAGTAGCTAGAACTCATTCTATAACAATGGAAATTGACAGTACATGAAAGGAAAAACAGCTACAGCATCATAAATATTTAATAAACACCAGATAAAACTTGGAGAAATCCAATGTGAGAAAAGTTCCCTACGAAAAAGGGTTTTGCTTTGTTATTTCCTTCAATATGTCAACATCAAATAATGCAAATAGAAAAGTTTGCCAACAAAACAGAGCTGCATACCACCATGGCTCAACACTAAAAAATTCCCACAAAAATCTCACACCCCTCTATTCTTTTCTTCACTATACTACAAACTACTATGTTGTTGAACTCTTCTAGGAACTGGGAATGAACACTTTTCCTGGACACTACAATATCGGGTTGAATTTGAACCTACTAAGAGAGCATGTGGAATGATCAATTGAACCATCCATGCATTTTCATGCTCTATTAAAACACCTAGTATATTCAATTTTCATACTTCAAGATATTGGTTTTTATTTTGTAAAGTGGATGTTTACCATGTGGCATTTAGGTCTTTGTTGTTTGTTCAATGTAGGGGGCTTGATTATCTGATGTAGAAAACATCTGATCCATTTTGAATCATACATATATTACTACCAATATAGATAATAATTTTATGATAACAATCTAGAAACCCCATATAAGGCAAAAAAGCAAACCATATATAAAACATACATATCTCTTCCAATAAATGTCATTTGCTCATTCAACACCTTTCCCCAATATATTTTTGTAAGCCTACACTTGCAGAATGCATGTCTGAAAGATTTAGAGGATCCATGGAGCTTAGAATGATTAATATGCCTGTATTTTCCAAGACATAAGTAACAAGAAGTGGTTTGAATCCACTTGAGGACTAGATTTCTACAAATCAATTCACTAAGCGGTTTGTTTGAAGCCCCATTTGAGGACCACTGCATGTTTGAGTAGTCCATTCGACACTCCATATGTCTCGATATACAGCCATGTATTGCAATACCTTGTTTTCAGATATTTGCATGACTTCTGTTCCTTGCTGTATATACACTCTTCTTTCTAGCATGCAAGCATTCTATTTTGGGAAGAGTTCTATTTTTGAACCCTTACAGAGCCATTGTCTATCAGTGAATGTTCCTCAAAGGTTTGGAGGCATTGCAAGATCTATAAAGAAGCTATTTCAAGCATTCAAATCAGTGCATGGAAAGCATGTTCAGATAGGAAAACCTATAAATATAGGTGTGTACCTTCATGCAAGAACACAAGCAAATTGGAAATCTTGAGCTTTGTTCGAAGAAGCTCTGTGGAAAAGCAGTTGATAAAGCTATCTGAGGACTTTAAGACAGATGCATTTGGATAAATTTGTATACAGGCATGTTATCCCTCTCTCTTAATCTAGTTTTACCATGAGTTGGATATGTAGCTTCTTGGAAACCCTAATGAGGTGTATTTATTGTGCCTTGATCTGGAATTGATGATCACTTTAATTGCCCTAGATGTTTGAGGGTTTGCAATTGTGGATGTAGGGGCATACGCCACTATGCATGAGCTGGTCTCATGCATGCACACATATAGACATACATCTACACTAGCAGCTTTCCAATGCAACCTCGAGTAAGGTTGTGTGAAGCTTTGGAGCTTGTGTAACCTTGTGTAACTGATTGTGGGTGCTCTTGAATGATCTCCAAAGTGGGGATGTGATTGCTATGAACACAGATTTTGGGAGAGCTTCCAATATGCAGATATTGGAAGGCAAATTGACAGAGTAATTGTGTTGTAAATCCAAGAGGATTTGTAAGAGGATGAGCTTGCATTTTATAGAGGCTAAGTTGGTTGGAAGTTGGTTGAAAGTGGTTGAATGCACATGCTAAAAATAGCATTTGAGGGGACCGTTGCATAGTTACAGGAAGAATAAATGCCATTTAGGGGCAGTAAAGGAATTAATTAGCAGAAGTTGCATCCAGAAAGGTGGTTGTACATGTGCAATTTAATTGCCCCCACCTTTCTAGGATTCTAGAAGTGCAGTTGACTGGACTGGTGAAGTGGAGTCCATGTGGAGTTGAGAATCTTGGGATAGGAAAATGGAGTGCAAGTGGAGTCCAAATGGTTGTTATAATGTGCACACTAATTAATTAATCATTTAAATAAATGATAATTAACTAGCTAAAGGGGTACTAAGGATTAATTTAATTAATCCAAAGGGGTACAATGTGCATGATTAATCAATTTAATTAATTAATCACAAAGGGAAGAATAACAGGATGTACTAGGATAACATCAGGAATAAGTGTGTAATTTAGGGTGTCTACATTTTCCCCTCTTTAAAGTGTTATTGTGAAGTAATAGTGCTTTAAAGATAGTAGACACATGCAGAGTAACGAGGGTAGAAAGAAATGAAGCATTAGGATGCCCCAACAAGTAGGATAGTAGAGGAATGCCCCCTCAAGTGGGTGGATGACGCAACAAAGCGGTGGACAACCACTTGATAGGAAGAAGACAAGGGATTGGAACAAGGATGGGAAAGGACTGTGCTCGTAGCATGAGCGTCATTTGGAGAATAATTTAGAGCAACATTATTATTTGTTGTTGCACAATAGAGTTGTCACCATGATTATGAAAGAATCAAGATGGTTAACCCAGATGCACGTAAACAAACACACACAACAAAGAAAAGATAAAAAAGGAAAACATAACCAATATACAAAGTAGGTGCAGGCATCAAGGTTATAAAGGAACCAAGATGTAATCACACTACTTGCAAGTGGTCCAAAAAGTAAACATCAACAATGCAACACAAAGTCAAAAAAGAAGACAATCAGCTATGCCCCTAATGCATGCCACAATGATGATTAAGTAGATGCAAATGCTCCCAAGGTGGGAATAGGATCAGACTGAAGAGTGGAGTAAAGTGACTCCTTATGACACTCTTGTTGGATCCATTGTGCAAATGATCAGGTTGAAATTTCCCCAGGCAAAGTTATATCGCGAAGGAAAAACAATTTTGTGACTTGCCCCAAGCAGAGTTAGCCTATCATGCAAAGGGAAGAAAGTGATAGTTGTAAGATTGGAACGATCACTAGGGTAGTAGATAAAGGTATGAATTTATCAAGATTGTGTTGAAATGTTGAAAGATTCACTTCAAGGGTTTTCCAATTGTAGGATTTCTGTGATAAGTGAATGTTTGTTCAAAAATTTTTTTGTAATTTTTTTTTTTTTGGATTTTTTTTTTTTTTTTGCGATTTTGAAATATATATATTTTTTTTGGATTTTGAGTTTTTTTTGAAAAGTTTTGAAATAAATAAAATGCAAAGAAATGTAAACAAACATGAATACACAACAAAAAAGGAAAACATTCCATGGCTTATGTAATAAACCAGGATAAAAACACAACCCATGCAAGTGACAAACAAACACAAAACAAGCATTGCAAACAAACCCAATATGAACAGGAAGGAACCACACCAAAGTTATATGTGAACTAAGATGTGAATAAATTTCCTGCAATTGGTCTACAACAAAGGTAAACAAAGTACAACAAAATAACAAACTGAAAGAAGCAAAAGCATCATCACAATGTTGACAAACCACAATAGTACAACACAATTGCAATAACAACGTCTAATGACACTCTGAATGTGTTCCACATTGAAGAACTAGACAAATTTGAATGCCCCCAAGTGATAGCTTAGAACGCGAGAGGATTGGATCAGGCCGAAGAGTGGAGTGATACTTAGATACTCCAAAAGATACTCTTGTCGGATCCCATTGAAGTTTGATCTGTATTGGATTAAAATGTAAAATCCAAGTGTGCCCCAAGAAAAGTTATATTGTGAAAGGGTAAATGATTGCCTCGAGCATAGATATACACCACGGGCAATAAAAATGATTATCAAAAGATGATCTGGAACGATCATGAGGAGCACCGTCAAATGGAGAAATTGTTGAACTGTGTTATCCAGTTGCTGAAAAGTTGGTCAAACATTATCTGAATGTTTTGATTTTGACAGTTTTATATTTTTTTGGATTTTGGAACAATTTTATATTTTTTTGTATTTTTGAACAATTTTATATTGTTTTTGTAATTTTGTGAAACATATTTGAATGTTTTTTTATATTTTACAACTCGGTAAAAGGGGTGCACTGCTTGAAAGCAGGTGCAAATAATTAGAAGCATTCCATTCCATTGGCAGAAATGTAGATGATAAAATGATAGGGTGTTTCACTCCACTCGTGACTCCACGCAACTAGGAAGATGCAAGGGCTCATCACCGAGAGCCAAGAAGGACGTGAAAACAAGGTGAATAGTGATATGAAAGTGAAGATGATGGATGCGAAGACACAAGGTGTAACAATGATCCATATGAGAAAAATGTAACTCATCTCTAGTCAAGATTATCTGACCGATTCCAAGATGATTCCACTTTATAGGTTTTGACTCAACTTAGATCCGTAGATGGCCTACTAATTGACAAGAATCTGGTTGAAGGAATTGTTGTCTCTCTTTAACATGAGCAACTAAATTACTTCTTGGGATGTTTTTGATTAAGCACTTTGATTAAGATTTCTAAAGGCTTTATTTGATTAATTGATTTTTTTGAAGGACCCCCTACATGTTGCCCCATGCCACCAGTAAAAGGCAAGGGCTCAACACCGAAGACAAAATGTAGGCGAGTAAGGGCTTCCTCCATTCCCAGTCTCATACTACTAGTGAGAAGTATGGGCTTATCACCGAAGACTGTGAAGGATGAAAGGTGTAATGATTTTATAGTTTTTTTTTGTATTTTTAGATTGATTTAATTTTCCTTGTATGTTGATAATGTGCTTGTTGGGAAGGAACATTCTTCCCCCAAGTCTCAGCCTCATGCGACTAGTAGGACACAAGGGTTCAACACCATAGATTGAGATGGGCGGTCAAAAAGGACCAGGTAAAGAAGTTTGAGCTTTCTGTTAAAGAGAGAGCTTATTTGAAAGGAGGAGTTGCCATCAGTAAGCTTTGAGACAAAACCATAGGTAAAAATATCTGAAATGGTAGAAACCATAACAAAGATGAGACACACAATGCCCAATAGGAACAAGGTTAACCTGTGTCATAATAGGTGAAGAAGGTGAATATATGATAATGGTATGATTAAGATATCTACCAATAGATGGAATGCTTAACATTATTTGTACTCACTTTTCCATTTCTGATTTGCAAACAATGCTTTAAGGAACAATTTGATACAGAGTTTTATTCTCTTTTTATGCTTTTTAAGTTTTTTGAATTTTCGAGGATGAGGATTTGAAATGGACTCATCAAGAAAGAGGTCCATGTTTATTAAAGTTGAATGGTCCTAAAATACAAGACTTGTGCAAATGAAATCCAAGTCAAGAGAGGGAATCGAAAGATTCGATAAGTCCTGAAATACGAGACTTGGGCAGACAAGGTCCAAGTCAAAGGAGGAAATCCAAAGATTTGATAAGTCCTGAATACGAGACTTGGGTGGATAGGTTCCAAGAAAGGAGGAATCCAAGTTGGGCGGAGGAGTCAAAGAATCAAAGATTCAATGAGGTCCTGAAGTACAAGACTTGGGTGGATAGGTTCCAAGTCAATGGATGTGTAATTAGATAAGTCTTCGATGAGATCAAAGACCTATGTGATGTTAGAAGAAGATTGTCAATGCAGGGAATATGTTGAGATTCATATTCATCCGTGAGTGAAAGAGTGTGAGGAAAGAAGGATTGATCTCTAGATGTATATCCAAGGTTCCTTATAGGCCGTAGAGAGGAAATATTCAATGTTTCTCCTTCTAGGTTGTGAATTAGTTGATTTGATGAAATATTTGCAATTAAAGCTTGAAAAGGTTGTATAAGGATATTCCTGGGTATACGTACCTCATAGAGTGTACTCATGTAGATGTCTTGACAGGTAGGAATCATCATTGATGAGATGCCTGCAAGATTGATCATTTGAGGTGTAATGGACATAGAAGGTTGCATTGTTGCAAGTGTCCAAGCTTGTTGTGGTTGTGTTTCAACAACAAGACTAGAGATGTCAGGCATAGGAGCCAAATGGAAAGAATAGAATCAAGCTCAAAGGTGCTTGATGATGGACCCTCTTCTGTAGTGTCTAAAGGGGGTTGAAAGAGAGTCTTGGAGAAAGGTTCAAGCTCTCGTTAGGTGTTAGAAGATTGTTGTCTGAAACAGGTTCAATGTCTGTTTGGACTAAAGAATAAAGAAAATATAGGAGAAGAAATAGATTGGTTTGAAGGGAGAGATACTTGACCTTCATTGTGATCTCTTTGAATGTTAGTATGTACAGAAGTGGGGACAACATTCAACTCTTCATTAGAAGTTGTGGAAGTTGACATGTCATCAATTGTTGCGAGAGCTTCATCGTCGAGCTCTATGGAAATGGTTCCATTGTCAATTAAGTCTTGAACATAATGACAAAGAGGTGTACAATTATCAGTAGAATGGCCATCCATGTGATGGTATTCACAATATTCAAATGCATTATACGACATAGGATTGGGTTCCCCATTAGAAAAGGGTCTTGTAGGTGGATATTCAATCATGTTAGCCTTTACTAATTGTTGAAAGGCACTAGATAGACTTTCTCTGAGAGGTGTAAACTGACGTTCAACGGTGCACGGAGTAGTGTCAACAATACAGGATATGATGGATTTATAATCAACGTTGTTCGAGGATTCACCATGTTCGAGATTTGACCTTTGTATCATGGTTAGGTGGTAGGTCTCCAACCACTATGTCTCCATTGTTAATGAGGTCTTGGATGTAGTTGTGAAGTTGTTTGAATTTGTCTATTTGATGACCATCAATGTGATGAAAATCACAATTTGTGTTAGGTCTATATACCAACCTGGCTTAGGTTCACCTTCAGGGAAGGGTTGTGTAATAGGATAAGTGACCATATTAGCACTTGCCAGTTGTTTTAAGATGCTTGAAAGAGATTCCCCCAAAGACATATATTGTCTTTGATTGTAATCATGAGGAGGAGGAAAAGTTTCTCTTTTTGGAATGGTGACAGATGGTTTAGACTTAATCTGTTTTAATTGGTTGTTTTGTAAGTTGTGCACGTTGCGATTATCCGTGACACCATCATTGACAACATTACAGTTGCGGTTGATGTACCTAGGTTTATCATGAGAAGTGCTAGGGTTGTTGTTGTTGTTGTGACCTTATGCCCATTGTCTTTATAATGAGGATAGATCAAGCCTTTAGAAATGAGGGATTTTTCAATTTGAGTTCCTTTTTCAATAACTTCCTCAAAGTGTTGAGGCAGTGCATCTACGTGTGAAAGGACAACTCATTGTTAAGGTTAGGGATGAAGATGCTAACCATCTATTTTTTAGGAATGAACATGGGAATCAACTTGTGATTCCTCACCATCATTTGTAAAAACTATGCAAAGCTCTCATTTTGGTTTGTTTTTGGCATTGCACAAATCCATCATTGTGACTTTTTCAAGATTGAAAGAAAAATGTTTGACGAACTTCTCTGAGAGGTCCATAGAGATAGATCCCTTTGGAAGGTGTAAGAACATAATCCAAAGCTTGTCCTCCTAATTACTCTTAGGAAAGGCCATCATGTTTGGTTATAACAATATGAATGGCATGCCATGATGAATAATTCAACCCCATTAGAAATGGTCTCTTGGATATTCGAGTCTTCATTACCCTTTGCTAATTGTTCAAAGGTTTGGGTAGATTACTCTCTGAAAGAGCTATTAAAGGGAAAGAGGTGTACAAAAATCAAGAATGATATGGATGGATGTAATTCACAATATTTGATTTGATTGATGTTTGGGAGATTTCCCTTATGATCATGGTCTACCATGTTCAGGTCTTCAATATTTTCTTTGTCAATCAATATTAGTTCAAATTGGCAACGAAAATGTCGTTAATAGAATTGATGGATTTATAATCAACCTGAATTGAGGATTCACCATTTGGGAATGTTTTTGTTATGGTTAAAAGTGACTATGTAATTATTGCATCTTATGTTGTCAATGAGGTCTTGGATGATAATCTGCGAAAGATTATAACTTTGTCTGTTCATCACGAGGAGGATGACCATCTTCTGTGAAAAACCACAATATGTGTTAGGTCTATACCAATTGAGCTTAGGTTCCTTTCAGGGAAGGGTTGCGTAATAGGGGTGACCATATTGTGCACTTTTCAAATTGTTTTAAGACCCTTGAAAGATGATTCTACCAAAGATGCATATATGTCAAGTCTCTGTAATCATGAGGAGGAAAAGTTTCTCTTTTTGGAATGTGACAGATGGTTTATTACTTAATCTATTTTCCATTGATTGTTTTGTAATTTGTTCCCTGTGATTATCCATGACCATCATTGACAATGACATTGCAGTTATGATTGACATGAGAGCAGTGGCTTTTTAATTGATGAGGAAACCAAATTAGAAGTGCTAGTTTTTTTGTTGTTGTGATTAGCCCATTGTCTTATGAATGAGGCTTTCAAGCCTTTAGAAATTTATTTTTCAATTTGAGTTTCCTTTTCGATAACTTCCTCAAAACTTTTGAGGCAATGCATTTGCACGTGAAAGGACAACTTGTTATTAAGGTTGGGGATAAAGATGTTAACCATTTGTTTCTTAGGGATTGAACATGGGAATCGACTTGTGATTCCTCACCATCATTGTAAGAACTGTGCAAAGCTCTTGTTTGGTTGTTGTTTGGCATTGCACAAATCCATCATTGTGACCTCAGAGTCAAGGTTGAAAGAAAAGTGTTTAACAAACTTCTCTGAGAGGTCCGTGAAAAGGTAGAGATAGATCCCTTTGGAAGGTGTAAGAACCATTCCAAATCTTGTCCTCCTAGACTCTTAGGAAAGAGGCACAAGAGAAAGATATCATTATAAGCCACCTCTTGGCATGCCATGAAAAATTCCTTGACATGCTCTCTAGGATCAATTTTTCCCTTTTTTTTTTTTTTAATCAAATTTGGGTTTCTCGAAAGAGCGTGGGAAGGGTATGCATAAGATGTCCATGTCAAAAGGGTATGGACACAATTCATCAAAATTGAATTGTTTGCGTTGTTTTTACATGCCCAAAATGGTGTCCTTTATCATTTGCCACTCTTGAGAAAATGGTGAATTGGTTTGTGGGATAAATGGTGATTTATCATTCTTATGATTGTTGTTCTCGTTATTGGTCTCAGAATGAGTTTTGAAGGTGTTGTCACTTTTCTTCATGTGTTCGATACCTTTGGTATCATTGTTAGTGACTATAGAGGATAGGAGAGCCAATTGTTTTGCCATTGCATTGATTTGATCAAGCAAGGCTTGGTTGGGATTAGAGGACAAAGCATTAGATTTGCCTTTATTATCGGCATTTGTTTTACTTGGTCCTTCATCGTCATGTTTGTTTGACTTGAGTGGTGGACCCTTAGGGGATTTAGGTTGTCCTTTTAAGGATTTCAATTCATCCTCATCAAAGTCTGAGGGAAATCTTGCTCCCATTGCAAGGAGACAAAGAAGGAATTGGTCTTTGTTTTGTTGTAAAGTGGTGTCTATGGAAAGATTTTTAAGTTGGTCTTCATCCTCTTCATCAAGCTGATATGGAAAGGATTTATTTCCTTCCATTGAAAGGGACTATAATCGCGATGTCTTGTTCCCACCATTTTTGAAAGAGGGGAGGAATAATAAGAGGTATGAAAGAAAACTCAACTCTTAGTAAATTGAATGACAAGATGGAAGAGGGGAAAATATGAGAGAGCTCGACCCTAGCAAAATGAGTGCCAAGAGGGAAGAGGTGAAAAGGGTTAGTTGATTTCCAATCTCTTAACAAAATGAGAGTTAAGAGAAAAGGGACTAAAAGAGGTTAGATGTGCTCTACTTGTTAACAAAAATGAATGTAGAAGAGACTTGACAAGGTGAACGCGATCAAATCTTAATCAAAATGAGTGATAAGAGTGACGAAAAGGGTGTGAAAATGGGTTACTCTTCAAGATGAGTGTTACTTCAACACTTAACAAAATGAGTGATGTTAAGGTGGAAGAGGGACTGAAATGTTAGTGCAGAGGACTCTTAACAAAATGAGTGCTAAAAAAGATGAAAAAGGTTTGATAGATTCCTTGACCCTTTACAAAGTGAATGTAAAGAGGGAAGAGGTGAAAGAAGTTTAGAGGACTTCTTAACAAAATGAGTGCTAAGAAAATGAAGAGGTTTGAAAGGCACCGTTTACAAAGGTGAATTGTAAAGACAAGAAAAGAAGTGAACTGTGAGTTACAAGAGGAGACTAAAAACACGATGAACGATGCTCAACTCTTAACAAAAATGTGTTAAGGGAAGAGACTTAGGAAAATGTGATGAGGTTTCTCATCCTTTAACAAGATGGATGTTTAAAAGAGGAGACTTAAGAAGACGATGAAAATGTCAACTCTTAAAAAAATGTGTGAAAAGAGGAGACACAACAAAGAAAAGTGAACACCAAAAGAATGACAAAGTGAATGTCGTCACAAGAAGTGAAGAAATGAAGAAAAGGTCTAAATCTCACAAAAGTGGAGATAAGAGACAAGGGGAAAGTGATTGATTAATGATCTCAAATTAAAGCAAAGTGAATGCTTTAAAGAGAGAAGTGAAGAAATAATGAGGATGTCGACAATGCAACAAAGTGATGTGCAAGTAAACGACGTAATAATGATGGGGGAAGAGAATATGAAATAATATGTCGTCAATTCAACAAAGTGAATGTGAAATGCATCAACGTAAGATGATGGGGAGAGATATATGAAGATGTCGTCAATTCAACAAAGTGAATGTGAAATATGACGACGTAAGATGATATTCAAAGTTCAACTAGAGTAAGTGTCAAACTTAAGACTTACGATAATGAAAGATCAAGGTGATCAAGAGGGTGCTTGACCATGATAAAGCGAGTATCAGTTGGCTAGATTTTCTGCACAACTGAAAACCTAGGCAGTCATGAGATAAATCTCCCTCATTTACCGGTGAGGCTCCCGTGTAAGATTTTGTCAGTTATATGTCCTAATATCTATTTGTTGGTATTACTTTAACTATGTAGCTCATGAACCATAGCTAGACAGTTTTGCAGCAAGTAAGCAGCTGTAAAAGAAAGGAAAAATCTGCATAAGAGGAAAATAATAAGAAACAAGAAGAAAGGAGAGAAGATGTGCAACCCAATCAATAGTTTACAGAGTTGATCGCATGCACATAGATTAAAACAAATAGATCATGAAATACAAAATTCAAAGCAAAGGAAACTTTCAGATCTAGATCTAGAATAACACAAAGTTTATGAATAGATCTAAGAAAGAAAGCTACAAACAAAATGCACCGTTGACACAAAGTTCTCCGGAAATATGTCTCCTTTCTATTCCTCCGCTTTCAAAAAGCTATCAAGGGTTTCAGCTCAAAGTCTGGAACACAAGAATGTTGATTACAAATTCTCCTTCTTTAACCCGTAAGTTCTTCCTCTATTTATAGTGTATAAAGGGCAATTACAAATAGGAAGCTTTAAATGAATTCCCGCATGCGGAAGCTATGAAAAGGGAAACAACTGGCAATCTTCCTCCTGGAATTCCTCTTTGCATGACATGCATGATTTATAACTGAAAAATAGAACCTTCTATTTTGCATGTCTGCCACCTATTTCCAAGTAATTGACTTCTTCAAGTAACGGCTTTTAAACCAATCACTTAAGTTTTATAATTTAATTGATTGCTCAATTACTTTGTCGGAGAAAATAAAAGAAAGAGGAAAATAAATAAGAAGAAAGCTGCAACCCTTCCAGTCTTGTTCTTCTTCCATATTCTGCATGCAGTTGACTCTTTTGCCTTTGATTCTCACCAAGCTGGATTTGGAAGCTAGAATGACTGTGATTTGCTTGCGGGTATTGCCTTTGACCTGTCTTCCCTTCTTCTTGAAGCTTTTGTAGTTCCTCTTTAGTACATGCATCAGTGCAATGTTTGCCGTGCAATTCATTCTTTTATTTAAAATTGCATATGAGCATTATAAATTCTGGAAAGCACTCTGGGTGAAGTAAATTCAATGAAGGCTTCAACTGGAAGATTGGGAGCACATGCACAAGATCTGGAAGGAATTTTCCATGCACTGACTTCTACACGGGCTGTGTTAGAAACAAGAGGATGAATTTTTGTCGGAAGCCTTTGCAATTATGAGATTTGGATCTGTCAATTAAATCGGTGATATGTTCAGGGCCTATGTCTGTATCATTGACTTCAGCAAATCTGGAAGCTATGCATGATTCTGCTGATCTTTCTCTTTCATCATGCTTCAACATGGCTGGAACAATCTTTGTCTGAGCTCTTTTTCTTTTAATTCTGCCGGAATCCCTTGCAATTGGATCCATTTGTGCAGATCTGGCAACTTCTTCAGATTCAGAAGATATATTCAATGTATCTGACATTGATTTGAACTTCTTTTCACTAATATGAGCACCTGTGATGAATACCTGCAATTAATTCAGACAAAGATGAAGTCCATGAGCATGAATACTTGATTTTTATCACCAAAAATCTGCATATGAAGCATGTTGCCCTAAAATTTGAGGTTTTTCTTGCATGCGAAGCAAGCAAAAATATTATTTAATTCACCAGAGCACTTATACCAACATGCAGATATTTAACAAGGATTAAATCAAGCTCATTCCAACCCTAGGCGCCAAACTTTGAAGCTTTCCGGCAATGAAAAACACTTTTTGATACAAAAATCCTCCTTCCTTGGGCGCCAAAACTGTCCGGGCTGCAATCCTTTGCAAAAAGAATTAATTACATCTTCACTATGGCAGCCCATGCTTATATAACCCTCAACATTCTATTTCTAATAATTGTCCACTTCCTATTCCTGGCAATTAATTAATAAACAATGATGTTTATTCACCCAAATTGGGCACCTATTTTTGCATGTTGTTGGCTGCCATTAAATAAATTTAATTTATTTATTTTTAGCATGCTACCTTCAGTTCTCTTTGACTAGCCTTCATGCATTGACTTTCTATTCATCCATGGCACCAAAATTAGGTAGAAAAGCTATTAATAAATATCATTAATATCATTGTTTAATCACCAAATGGGTCGCACTTTTTGGCATGGGTGAATTCTAAATTTAAGAAGTCAACTTCTGATGGGAATTTTCACCCTGCACCGCAGCTCTAAAAATCCCTTCTTCCACTTAAGTGATTTGACTTTCATCATGGGAATTTTTACCCTACAAGGCAGGTAATAAATTCCCGCCTACCTGCCACCTCCAATTTTCCCACTGCAGCTTAAGTGACTTTCTAAAAAGTGCGACTTGTATTAAAAATAGCTTCTTTTGGAAAAGTGCGACTTGTATGGGTGAATAAAACCTTTTGATGGGAAAAGTTAGTCTGCTAGGCAGGCAGAAAATTCCCATCGGTGCTTTAAGTGATTTTTCTTTTTTTTTATAATGGGAATTTTTACCCTGTAAGGCAGGTAAGAAATTCCCGCCTGCCTGCCGCCTCTAATTTTCCCATTGCAGCTTAAGTGACTTTGACTTCATGGGAAAAAGTACCCTGCAAGGCAGGTAATAAATTCCCACCTGCCTGCAACTACCAAAAATCCCATTGCAGCTTACACTCACTAATTCCAGAAAATGCGACTTGCCTGGGAGAGGCTTTTTGTGCATGACTTCATCATTTTTGGTTAGCAGTTTGCATTTTGAGGCTGATTCCTTCTGGCGCTGTGTTGGTAGATGATCTCCAGATGCTTCAGGCAATTAAACAGACTATACTGGCGAAGGAATTGACCTAGGGGAATTTCATAGAGAAACTGCAGAGAAAACCGGAGAAAAATGCAAAAGAAATAAATAAAAGCGAAAAACATTGCCAGAAGTTGCAAACAATGCCCTGAATTCATTCCTGGTGAAAACCCTATTGAGATGAGTGAATAATGGCATGCAAAACTTCAACAGGATTCAACCGGAGCACAATTTACTTCAAACGGGGCATTATTTATTCAATAAATAATTAAATAAAAATTTCCCGCAGACAAAACTTGGCGGAGGGATAAAATGAGTTTGGGCATCTGGGTATTTGTCGAAATTGGCTCATATGATTCACTGGGAATATCCTAACATAATACAGACATCTTCTGGCAATAAAAACATTAAAAAGACCCGTTATTTTAAAAAGAATGAAATTTTTTTTTTAAATGGGTAGTCCCAGATTTCAAGGTGAAGCTACTGGCTTTACTTTACCCCCTTGAAACAATGAGCAAAAATATTGCTCAAATAAGTCGCACTAGGGTCGCCACTAAGGATATCCGTAACTCTAATCTCACAAGGTGCACTAGACAGTTGGGATGGGGGTACCCATTTCATCAGCCAAATCCCTCAATGTGCTAACTACTTTAAAAATTTTGTGTTACTCCTCAAGTGTGTTTTATGGCTTAAGCCAAGGCACTTCCCACAGTTATAGCGGTTGGATAATAGCCTTGTCAACTACACCTGCAAATACAGTGTGTAGTGTTAATTTTATCTTGATTTAAAATATTCCATGCACACAAAGTATTAGTAGTTTGATTGAGGTCACGATCAAGGCAACTTGCAGTTAGTAGTTTTGAGTGGTCTTCGTAATGCGGTCCTGCAAACAAGTGTTAGTAGTTTTCCCAAGGTGAACAAAGAGAAAACAATGAAAGAACAACACAATCGCGTTTCTGATTCTCAAGATCACTGGTAACAAGCGCGAGAGCAGAGCATACGCGCGAAGTGTGTTACGACTAACTTCACAAAAACGAAAAACAACAAGGGAAACACATGCAAAACACATTACAAAGTGTTAGTGACGTTGTAAAAATCAAGCAAAAACGATTAAACACTAACTAAAAGACGAAAAAGTGACCAAAAAAAAGTTTACCGAAATGTCCAGTAACCCTAGATTAGCAACTTTCACAATTAGTCCGGTTTGCGAAAATGACGAAAATAACAATGAAAGGGGGGCCTAAACGATTAAAAAGTGATAAAAAGTCTCGACGAGCGAAAAGAAATTGGATTTGACGTCCCCAATAGCCCTACAAAACCAAATTTTACGATTAGTCCAATTTAACGAAAATTTATGAGAAATGAAGAAAAAGGTCCTAAGGTTAGTTAAAAAGACCTAATGTAAATTAATTAGATGAATGAATGGAATTAAAATAAGCTAATGTGATTAAATGTATGAGATAACTAGCTAGGTGAATGAAATTAGTTAATTAATTAAAAAATTAATAAATTAAACTAACGACTTAATGAAACTAATAAAAAAAGGAAACTAAGTGACAAGTTAAAGTAATTAATAAAATATAAGCTAAGAAAAGTAAAGTAGAAGTAATTAAAAAAACAATGTTAAAAGACACGTAAGATAAGATAAGATAAGATAAACGGTAAGCATAAGATAATAACACAATAAAATTAAATAACATGCAAAACTAAATGTGGAAACTATAGTTTAAAAAATAAATAAAAATAGCACGGAGGCAATCTATTTTATAACAATGGAAAACCTAAAAGCGAAGGTGGGAAACTTAAAAAACTTAATAGTATATTTTGCTTGAGCTATTCACTTCATCCTCTTGTTCCTCAAGCTTCCCTTCATCCTTTTGCTCATGCTCCCGAGTTCTCTATTATTTTTCCACATGCAACCATTTAAATTCAAAGGAAAATTATTGACAATTAAAAGTTCTTTACCTCCCCTTCTTCTTGGTTCTTGCTTGGCCATTTCTTCCTCTTCTTGAGCTTTCTTAAGGCTGTAAGAAAAATCAATCAAGGGTTCACCTTTGGCAATAGTGGTGGGTTCTTTTAGGGCTCCCAAAGGCTTATCCTTCTCCCCAAATAGATTATGCAATGGTTCTTCCTCTTTTGTCACCTTGGAAGGAAGGTTGTAAAAGGAGTTTGTCTCTTCAATCTTCATCATGATTTCTCCATCTTGTAGCTGATCCGCAACATGCTCTTCGACTTGCTTCTTCACACTAGAGGGTTTTCTTCCCTCAATGGATGAGACCTTTTTGCCAAGGTCCTTTGATGGGGTTCGGGCATTATGCCTTGTACCAATTCCAACTCTTTTTGTCTCCAACTTCATGAATTTTGCAAAAGCTAGGGCATCCTAGACCTTCTATGGAAGAGCTCTATACTCTTTTCATACCATGTACCGATGTTGCTCACTTCGGATGGCTAAGAATTAATGACTTCCTTTAAAGAGCTCCTTCCACCATTTGAACCTTGAATGGTATGGATCAACCAAGCCATTGTGTTGGCCAATCTTTCTTGCCCTAGGGAAAGCTTTTCGAGCCTAGCGTCACTAAAAATTCTATCCACCATTTCGATCTTCAAGCAAGGAAACCCTCGGGCTAGGAAGACCAAAGCTTTGATACCACTGTAATGTCCCTTTTGTGGCCAAAACCCAGATTTATGGTTTTTGCCCCTAAAAGGGACATTAGAAAAAGAGGCTTCAAAGCCAAAAGGAATACTAACCTATCTAATGGGATATTTTGGATCATGCCATTATTATCCTTGCAACCCTCTCACAACCAGTCAAGAGAAGTTTTCCAACTAATGGCTTTAGACTTATTACAAACCTGTTTTAGACATTGATTCAAGACGATATGTATCTATCCTCTTTTGCAACCCTCTCACAACCAATCAAGAAGAGAAGTCTTGCAACTAATGGCTTTAGAATTATTACAAACCTGTTTTAGACATTGATTCAAGACGATATGTATCTATCCTCTTAAAACGTTTGAGGATTATTCCCAATATAGCTCACCAAAAACAGAAGTGTCATCAACAAATTGAATGTGAACTCTGAATCATCTGTACAAGTTAAATCTTTTAACTAGGTGACCACTATCTCTAAGGAAATAACAGAGTTTCAGCTGCAACAACAAACAATGAAGATATCAATGGACACCTTTCTTGACATATCCTTCAAGGAAAACAATGTCAATAAGGTATCCCTTAGAACCTACTCTGACTTCCTATATTCCTGAATTAGTCATTTCCTTGGACACTAGTGTGCTTCATTTAGATCATTAGTCCTCTCTAGAGAAAGAAATCCTTTCATCGATCTCATACATTTCTTTGATGTTTCCCATCGCATTTCCTACACGAATTTGTTCCTATATGTAGTAAAACTCTTGAGCAGTGACATCTTCATTGGTAAGACCAAAGGACACTTATACCATTTGAAAATTTTGTTTAGAATTTATTTTCCGGATAAGAAAATCCAAATCAGTGGTTTCACATCTTTTCAAAGAACTCTGCACTTTCATTAGCAATACATTTGAACATCAAGAAATAGAAGATGATTTGGTGCTGTTTGGATTTGATTTACTTTTCATGATTTCAAAACATGAAAGAAAATCATAACACTTGGTAAATGCATATGTTACCTGTTCTGACTACTTCAGATACTTCATTCAAAAAGCCGGTTTCCTTGAAGCCTCTTCTTTGCAAACCGTCCTGCAAAAACCAATAATAAAACAAGTTGGGGTGCTCAGAATTGTAACTATCAAAAATAAAAGTTAGCTTCCTAAAGGGAGATGCAATAAGAAACATCTACAATCTTCTAATATATTATTTAGATTTGACTCAAATATTAATATCCACTAGTTGTCGAAATGGATGATAGGGCTGAAAAAGATACAATGAACAGAGTGTACAATCGGTGTGTCTAATGCATACCTGAAGGGTGGTGCAGGAAAAGTATACAACATATTTAATAATACAAGATGTACAAGAAATACAATGAGAAAAAAATTAAGTAGCCGGTTTGCTTTCAGATTGAGCAAATCAAGTTCTCCGGTGCAGCGATTGTTTTGGTCCCCATACAGCTTTAGGTATGGTCGTACATAAAATATATATAAATATTCTAGCCTAATAAAAAAGAATTGACCACATAGTATGCATAGAATAACAAAATACCCACAAAAACACTACTGATAATTTAATAATGCTAACTGAATGCCAAATGTCTTGACAAATATTAAATATTAACTCAAAATATAATAAAATGAGAGGCAAGTGTCTTTTTATGGTATCTTTTTGAGTTTTAACTTTTAGGGTTTTTAGGTGTGTTTTGTCATTGCTTAAAGTCAAATTATGGGGGAAAAATTTAAATAAAATATTTAATAAAGACAAAAGCCTGTTGTTTGCCCACAGGTCGCCCCAGGGACAGTCAGGGTTTGCCCAGGTCTTTCAGCAGCATGACCTGGGCGTTCTTGGGCCGACCAGGGAAAACTAGACTTGTACCAGTACCAGGTATGCCATGGACCTGTGCCGGGGTTGGGTGGGTACAGGGGGGAGACAAATTGCTAACATAGGAAAAAATAAAAACTAAACACAAATTGTTATGAGTCACGGGACAAAATAAAAGGAAAAAATATCAATTAAATTAAAGCAGTTGTGCATGATTTATCAAAGTCAACCACGAACTTCTTCATTAAAAATTATGCAAAGTACGACTTCAGAAAGACTATAATATGAAGAACAAAATGAAACATATCAAGTAAGATGTCTTACTTTTGCCAGCTGCAAGATATCTTCTGCTACATGTTTCAACAGTCCGTCTCGAAAAGGAGTCTTCAAACCCATCTTTGTGACCTAACATATCCCAAACAAAATCTGAGAGAAAAGGCATTTGAAGGAAGATTAACCATGAAAATAAAGTCAATCGACATTTCTGCAGGTTAGTCATATTGTGTTCAAGATTAAAATGCATATTCCTTTTGTATTGCATAGGTATGATGTATCTATAATAAATCCTTAAACTGCATTATGAACCAAAATGGGCGAAGCACCAATCAAATTTTTTCATACATTAATTATTCATGATGTGAATGAGATTGAAAAATAGCAAGTCGTTTGTGTTAACTCTGCAATTGACACTGCAATATATGAAATGCAAAATCAAAAAATATTGAGATTATGCTCATACATTGTCGTGGAATTTCTAATCCATTGTTGCCTGATTCAATTTGTGAGGCATGAATATCATTTGCCATATCAATATGCTCCAGATATTTAACATTCTCTTGTGGAGACTTGCGAATAGATTGTTTAGTAGGCTACTCTTGATGTTTAAAAGGATGTGTAAAAGGAAAAAAGGAACAATAGAGCTCATTGTTTGCTATAAAATCTACACTACCAAGAGAATAATATTGCAGAATTATAGGCACTTACTATAAACATGGCACAGAAGAACATAAGAGAATATCAGCTTTGTTGCATAAGGTAGTGTACAGCATGATTCCTTGGTACACGGAGGACATGTCACATCAGCACCCTTACCCCAATATTCATTTTGCTATTTATATTTCAAGAGACGCAACGATTATTGGTTTAAAACCCAGCCATTCACCCAACTGTTCATAACTAAAGACACATTAATAATTTAATACCCTACCTTTAACTCACAAAAGACTAAACACGACATAACAAAGGCAGATGCCAAAACTAATGCTTTTAGGAAATTCAATGGTCTACAGTCATTTGAATCTCCATTAAGGGGGGAAAATATGGTTAAAACTTTGGAAGATATATGATCACTAGGCAACATAATGTCATTTCACAAGCTAGGGAAATAGAAGTTCAACTCCCCCCCTCAATTTCTTACATCATATAGATGTTTATCACACAAATATGAGTGTCTGAAGATGCAGGTGAAATAATTAACACACATATTCCATCCTACATTAATATATATAGCATCATAGTACAGGTCAAATAGGACCACAGTTACCAAATCTTGACAGATATGACCCAAATTTTGTCGGATCAGGATTTTTCAGATGTGCTGAACCAGCCCAATCGAATCCAGACTTTTTTTATTATTTTTATTTTTCAAAATTAAATTTCATTTACTTTCAAACCCACATCCCAACTGTGTTGCTTTGTTCTGCCCAACAATTAAAATTTTACACATATTTGTGCTATTTAAATTTTTAAATACAGATAATATAGATTTATTGAAATATTTATTCTTTTAAACGAGTCTTTCTGATTTTTTTCTGGATTTTGGATTTCAAGAGTTTTCCCCTCTACAGTATGTATCTGGATTTCCAGACTTGGTAACTATGCATAGGACACAATATAACAAATAGAATCTTCCGTTAAACACGTGAAGAGACATTGTAAACATCATCATACTCATATTACACCAATGATTGGAATGGTCATGATAGATATCTATGAGATGATCTCGAGGAACAATTCACAATACAATATATGAAGATGTTGAGTAGTCCTAGGAAGTGGGTGCAGCAAAGATGATTTAGATCTAGAAGTACTGCATATGTATCTACATTGATTTAATAACTGGGAAGCAAGTTTTTAGTAAACAAATGATCGTGTCAGATTTAATGTACTTGTGGTTGCAACCTTGAATAAAGTTCAGCCTTTTCCAGTCACTGAGGTGGTTCAATAGAAAAAAATTTATACAGATGACAGTCATATTGGCCTAACATTTGATGTCAAGGCATTTGCTTTATCCTGAGAATAAAAGTTTCCTGACATGGTCCCGCAAAGTCTTTAACATGGACCTGATCACTATTACTATTAATTTTCTTTTCTTTAAATAGATAAATGACGGTTGATATTGGGTGCCTCACCCTCGAAACAGAACGCAACAATCATTCATGAAAATTCAAATTGCACAGCTCCGAATTTCCTTAGTGGTTAAACTCTCAAAAGCATGGCCATTGTAGAATGCCTACCCCTAGGAAACTCCCGTTTCAGGTCACTCTGAAGTTTCCGAAACACTCATGTGATAATGGTAAACGCTGGGGATCTGCAGGGAAACATCATGAATACTTTCAATGTGCCCTTTGAATCTTTCTGAATGGTCGAAGGCACCAAGCGGTCAGGTTTCTTGGAAGTGAATCCTCTGTCAGATCATGCCCTCTTTCCGCTTTAAATTCATGACAGTTGTCTATCTGAATCAATTTTGAGTCAGAGTGTCTGTAAGAGCATACCTAGCAGTTTAGTTAATACCCTTAGTTTATAAAGACAATAGTTCTATGTCATTGTATTTCTATGTTCGTATTAGTATTGGAAAATTTATAAGTCTATTTGTTTATATTATGTTAAATGTCATGTAGATTTATCTTCAGGTCCATGTATATAAAACAAAAGCTGATAATGTTATTACAAGGCCAGGGACTCCGAGAATATTCAATTGAGTGCATCAGCATTATTTCTTATGGTCTACAATTATAAAATGAGTGTATAATTATAGGAATATAGCTAAAATATATATGTATTTTATATATAGGTATCTATTGTTAAAGAAATCTGCCATCGTAGGATTGTATCCAAGGTCATTCTGAAAATATACAGGGTATGTACATACCTCCCGTATTAATGTTTCCGTATCCACTTCCATGCAACATAGATTAAACTACATTTTTGCAAGTTCTCAGAACACATCTTCTAGATTGTTTGCAATGCCATGAAAATAGCAAACATCTCTTTGAATAATCTCAATGCATTAGAAGTTGCAAACCTATTCGTTCTTCACGAACATCAATTTTATAAAAACCAATCGTCGAAATAAATATGCATGGTACAAGTAGGTCATTCAATAGTGACTAAGGTTTGAATGAAGGATTCTACTCTCCATTCTCCAATTCTTCGTGCAGCATGACCCATCTCTTCAACATGATGTGAAGAAACTGCGAAAAATCTATAACTGATTCCTATCATGAAATCAACTGGATCATGGATGTTCTCTAAACTGCAAAAGCAATCCCCTTATCTTTCTTCACACTCGTGCAAAAACACATTTAAGCTAACAGTTGTTTGAATAAAGTAAAACCTCATGCAACATTATTAGCAGAGTAAGGTTCCTGGAATTGAGAATATGTCAAAATTCCAACAAAAACATACACAAAGTTATGGTAAGGAGGCTCATGCAAGGACTTAATAAACCTTGGTGCGCATTACTAGCCCTACCTATTGAAAGGAAAGGTTCTAGAAAGAAGTTCAATCCTCCCTAAAATGCTCTTGCCCTCCAACAACTTCAACGGGCGAATCCCTCCCACATCTATGAATTGGGGGAATGCCTCCACACTACACAAGGTTAGAATAGAGTGGGCTATTGTACTATATGTTGTATTACTAGCCAAATTAATTTCAAGTATGTGGGTAATTGTACTCAGTAATCAAACTCTAGTTAAGCTATAGGGTTGGCGCAATATATAGAGTAATTCCTTTATTTTTCAGTACCTCCCAAACCTTTTATTTTAATCTTGTGGATCCATACCAAGGCTGGCTAGAGATTAGGAAAAACTTTAGTTAAGGAACTCCCCACCTTGTTTGCCCTACCCTAAGCTGACCCCATATATCTATATCTATTCCGACCTCCCCTACCCATAGCAACTTAAATTGGGAGGGGAAGTGTATTGAGTGACAATGCCCATTCATCAAGACCAACTATCTATAGTAATTATAAACACAAGGTGTATAACCTATCTTTTACAGGAGAATGTCACTTAGAGCAAGCTGCAATATCGATAAATTTATAAGGGGGGCTCTATATAGCTCTAGGAAGAATTCATGGCTGGTTGGACAAATGAAGGGTGTGGCTAGGGGAGGAGTCCATGCCAAAGATATGGGAATGCTTGGAGATACAACATCTATGGCATTGGTAATCGCTATCTATGGACATAATTTGTACCAAAACAAAGCGGATTCTACAAGATGATAAGAAGTTGAAGCACTTGGTTTCTAAGGAGAGGAAGTCATTGGAATTACTCCAAACACTCATCGGCTTGTGGACTAGCCAATAGCGGACCTATAGGTGGCATCTGTTGGAACCTCCCAAGTATTGTACTCATAATACAAGAGGGGAAATACAACAGAAGACAATACAGTGTTATGCACTAGTAACAAATACATTGAATGGCAATGATACAGTCCAAGAGTATGCTCAGCATAACTTGGCCATAACGATAAACTGCACATTTCTCTCCTTGTTGACACTTGCTGGGGGACCCTGACGAAGATTCCCAAATAAATTGAGTATCTTCACCAATGTTTACAATAACTTGATATGGTGAGAAAACTGAACGATTTTATATTGAATTCTGTCATTAATGTGAGTCCCAAACCAATTGTTGTTCTGACTTTGTCATGTTTATACTGTATCGTCAAAATTAGGTAGAAACAATTGAATGTTCAGTTGTGTGGTTGTGTAAGCCATAATTGTTGTACCTTGACATTCGCATAGCATGTTGCAACTCTGGTAATAGGAAACTGTTCTTATTAGCATGCCACAATGGCACTGACACAAGAAGTTTACTTACAGACTACCTCATTATGGTAGAACATGGATACAAAGCTATGTCTTATTCTTATAATTCTCAAGTTAGAATAAATAAATTTGTTAATAAATTATTGTATGTGACTCTTCTTGTGCATTCATTTGAAACTTGAAAACAATTTTATGGTGTCGTGCCTTTAAAGAACAATCAGGTCAAGTTGAAGTTGGCTCTAAAAGCAACAATCGGTCAACAATTCTCTTTGATGTTGAATACAAATTATGGGTATGTATTGGCTCAACCAGTCTGAGAAGTTGGAAACAAATGAAGAAAGAGTGGACGATATCACAAATGAGTTTGAGTACTTGTGGGATCGATTTGTACACAAGCACAATCAAGAATGAATAGGAAAGAACCCAAATGTATTACGAAATAAATACCATCACTTGGTTTTCAATTAAAAACTGAAGAAGGAGTGGATTGACTGCTTGATCAATTTCGCAGACTCCTCGACAGGTACTATATTGTTTAAGGCAAAGAACTTTGGGTGGAACTCCAATGACCACGAAATACGAAAGAGAATTCCTACAATGGTACAAATGGAGGGTGGGAAGGTGCCATCATGAAGAAGAAGAAAGATTTGAAGACCGACGTCAAACCAAGGGCATTAATGCCTTTGAACCTGTATGTATGCAAGAGAAGACATACAATGAAACTAGACCATATGCAATTCAGTTAGTATACAATGCTCTTGTTGCAACAATGAGCCAAAGATAGTGACTGCAAAAGTGGCAACATATAAAAAATCCTCAAGGCAAGTGTGGGACACTATACAAAGTGATGTTGAAGCATAAGTAGAAGTTAAGAGTCGAAACCATATGGGAGAGTTTAGCCGATACCAGAACATCATCCACCACTCACAATGATATCAAAATGGGTGGAAATTGTGAGTCGAATAGCCCATTCCATAGGAAGGCAGTGTTTGCTAAACGAATACAATTGGTAAGGTTGGAAGATGAATCCACAAAATCCAACAAGGATTCTACAACAGATCCATCCTGGAGTGACTCAACCATGTATGAAAATGTTAATATCTACTTGTTTACAAAGGTTTGAACAAGCCATATGCAAAACACAAATTTGGTTGAGAAGATAACAAGGTACTTTTGAGGTTACAAAGCCCAAATTTGCCCAATATCACAAGGTATTTAAGACTTTGTGGTCCAAATTCTATTATACGGGACATGACAAAAAGTTAAGAACACACGAAAGGGTCCTATAACCACATGAAAACATGTCAGGGATTACAAGATACATCAAAATAAGAAACCATGGTAAGAACAACTTTAAAAAAGAAACTAGATTTAAAATGCCGATACCGCATGTGGACAATAGAAATCCCCTAACATTTTGGGTTTTAGCCACATTGCAGAATGAGGTCCGTACTTATCTAAACTACAAGCAAACTTAATGTTTTGATCATGTATTTTAAAGGATATCGTAGTGTAATAACATTATAACAATACCATGTTTAAGCTTTTACTAAGAGGAATACACATTAGGATTTTGAAGTTGTTTTTTGTAACCATTGCATAGGCCCCATGCAATTACGATGTTGAACAGCTCTATTCATAACAATGTGTCTAACATTGGTAAAACTTGAAGAGCCTGGTGAAGAGTAACTCTCGTGATGAGGCTTTGTGAACAGTTCTATTGCATAGAAAATAAAAACCAGCAATTAAAAGACAATTGGTTGTGTTTATTTAAAAATCACATTTTTTGAAGGAATGTTTGTGCTAATACACCAAAGCAATTTTGACCTTGAGGAAATGGAATGTTTCATGGTTGATTCCGAATACATTTTACCATGAACATTTCAAACCTAGAAAGTCTTAATCCATATGAAAATAGTCTTCAAAAAGAAGGTTAATATTGGACCACAATTGTATTATCCTCAATTTGTTATTTACAAACTGCAAGTAAAAATTCATCACCTAAAGAAGTCCAATTCACTTTGAAGAAATTTATAGTGAATAGGGATCACCAGTTTAGATAAACTCAATATGTACTGAAGAGGAATTGTAACTGCCCAGTTCTTTAGGAGTTTGTGAGATCTTAGAATTATACCCTTTACAAGGGTCATGAGTCAACACTTGAGGGAGCATTGTGGATGTCGCTCAATATGGATGGTTGTCCAATAATTCGGGAGGTTCGTAATTCAGGAGTTTGGGGAGGTGGAATCTAGGAACTCGGGAATTCAACTCGGGAACTACACATTTACAAGGGTTACGAGGCAACTTGATGGAGTTCTACCTAGTCAAAGAACTATTTTCAAAGAGAAAGCTTCTGAAGAATGTGTGACTGTGTTTGTTTGTTGTTTCAATTTTTTTTGTCAATATGTTTGTTTTTGCTTTCTGTAGTGTAAGCCTTAAGAGGGTGTATTAGAATATAAGGCTTACTGTTTATTATTAAGTCATTATTAGTTATGTATTAACTGAAGATCGGTTGTAACCTTCTCAATTATTTTGTAACTATCTCTTGCATAATAAAATGATGAGACACACAATCTACAATGGGTGCATTCCAGTTTTCATTCTTTCTTTGTTCCATCTTCTAACATAAGCTTCCAATAAGAGACACAAAGAACTGTTCGGAAAGCTAGGAAAAAAACCACCAGGTGGGTTGGAAAAAACATGGTTGATTAAAGGATTGGTACCCTCATTGTAAAAGAACATGAAGGTGGTCCTACCTTTGTCTTATGGAAATGCATACAACAAAGCCATGCACATATAAAGTAAAAACAAGACGTCTCATACTCAAGGAAAGGCGGGGACGCAGACTCCAAAACCAGTGACAATGAACTGGGATCAGTTATAGCTTTTCAAAAAGGCATGCTTCCACATTATTGATGGAATTAAAAGATGACACAAAGAAGGAAGGAAAGAACCTATGGTGCATGAACTACAAACAAGGTCATACCAAGATGAACTGCCCAAGGAAGATATTCTATCAAATACGCCAAGTAACAAGCCATGTAATCAAAGATTGTTCATACAATTTATAAAATAAGTGTGACTGAGTATTCTTCACACAAGGAGATCCCTAGACACCACCAATCACCCCAACAAAGCTTCAAAGGAGTAAGTTTGTGTTTTCGAGTGCATCCTTTGGCGGGTATCAAGATCCGAAAACATCAAAAGATGCCAAAACAATATGTGGGGCAGCATAAGTGGCAATTGAATCATATATGACAGCCAAAGTCAGCTAATTATCCAATGTCAAAAGTGCCATGAGTGCTAGCTATTTCTCAAGAGACTATAGAATACTAATCAAATCAACATTGGACTTCACTATATATGGTGTGAGCAGCGAAAGCATTCCTTATGGACAAAAATTGTCCCAAGCATGCACTATTTTCAAACATCAATATAATTGATATAGTAGACCAAAGAGTTATGGAAATTACAAGGGTGCAAGGAAAGAAAGCTAACTACCCTGACCCACTTACAGAGAAGGAGAGGCTAGCCAACACAAGAGTCTTTATGGAAGTAGAAATGGGAATGATCAAAGAGCAACAAATACCATAAACGCACATGTATAGTGACCAGTTGACATTGAGTCCAACAAAGAAATTGATATAGTCGACCAAAGAGTTAATTTCAAGGCTGCAAGGAAAGAAAGCTAACTACCCTAACCCACTTATAGAGAAGGAAGGCTAGCCAACACAACGATGTGGATTACTAGAAAGGGCAATTAATCAAAGAGTAACCTAACATTACCCCATAAACACACATGTATGGTAACCAATTGACTTGAAAGTCCAACAAAGAAATTTCAAGACTTGGTCTTGCAAATTGCCGTGCCCATCAAAGTAGTGGATCTATTACAAAGAATTCCACAGTTGAAGAATGTTATAGGTGCTACTATAATTGATATAGTAGACCAAAGTGTTATGGAAATGTACAAAGGTGCAAGGAAAGAAAGCTAACTACCCTGACCCACTTACAGAGAAGGAGAGGTTAGCCAACACAAGAGTGAAAGTAGAAAGGGCAATGAGCGGAGAGCAACAACTCAGTACCATATACGCACATGTATGGTGACCATTTGACTTGAGTCCAACAAAGATATTTCAAGACTTGTCTCAAAAAATGTCGTGCCCATCAAAGTAGCGGATCTATTACAAAGAATTCCACATCTCAAAAATGTTATAGGTGTTACTATGCAAGGCATTGACCACAAAATAGAGTATACAACGCACCTAATGCTTGAAGGTGTAGAATTAGGGAAGGAGAAGAACAAGAACCAAGACAAGGAACCTACTGTTGACCAAATTGATCGAGCCTTGTAAGGGGTGTTATTGAAGTGATTGATACAATTACTCTGGCAGTGAACCTAACTCGACAACTGACAATTATTCATATGGAGAGTCTAGGAAGGAGTCTCTTAAATACTATTGTAGATGGCAGATATAGAGTAAACATTTTATCCTTAAGAGATGTGGAAGAGTCTCAGGAAGCCCACTAAGGGAAAGGCAATTAGTAGTGTCCACCCCAACTTGACTGAGGCGAAAGAGAAAGCATGTAGATGCCTTGTAGGCACATAAAAATTACACCATTATGTAACATATGGTTTAGTTATGCTGCTCATTTTCATTAGGTGTGTTGAATTAGAGGGAAAAACCATATTTAGCTGAATTAATTTACTACAAAAAGGATGTGCACCAATAGTTGTGCATAGGTGACCAATAGTTGTGCATCCCATGTGACATGACATAATTGGCCCTTACAAACTAGGACTAGGTACAAGTTGCACATTTACTAGTCCTATTTTATTTTATTACTAACACTTTTAATCACAAGTACATGGATCACATTTATTGGCACATGCTCATTTATTGTACCTCTCCCCCATATGGCACCTAACTTTCCAATTAGTGAGAGAAGATCAACTATGGTGATTAAATGTGTTGGGAGTCCTCATGGCTCAAAAGATAATCGTCGGCACCCAACATTTTATGTTAAACTTCATGGTCATCTCACTGAAGAAGAAAGCCTATGAGGCACCATCATAGTTACACAGGGGACGCGTCCCCCCCAAATTTGGCACGTTCGGGACGTCCCGGACGTCCTGAGGACGTGGAGGAAACATTTCCCCCACGTTTCCCTTTTTTTCTAGGAAACGTCCAAGGGACGTCTGAAAATGTTGGGAAACGTCTTGGAGACGAGCAAACGTGGGGGGGACGTGAGGGGGACGTGGGAAAGTGGGGGGACGTCCAGACGTCCCCCACGAATTTATTTCCTTTTTTGGCATTTCTTTCCTTTTTTGGATTTTTGGTGAAAACACAATTATAGAAAAAAATTGCCATTTTTGGAAAGGGTCCGTGAAGATATAGTAGCAAAAACTTGCATGTGCCATAACTTTCATTCTGTGGCTCGGTTTCAGGTGTCGTTTTCTCTAAAAGTGCATATTTTCTTGAGCTCTACACATTGATGGCAATATTTTTCTTATTTTCATAAAATCAATTTTTGCACCTTTTTGGACAAAGCAACTTCTTGCAATCTTCTAAAAGAATCATGAGTATTAAGGAATGTATTTGATGTTTATGAGTTCAAGTTTCACCTTATTTAAATCTCAAATGGTTTTATTTCAGCTTATTTATATAATTTAGTCACTATATCTTTATATTTTAAATATTTATATCATAGTTGAAAAAATCGTAAATCGGGATTAATCGGCAGGGCAAATTTTGAATCGGAAATCGGGAATCGGCAAAAAATCGGCAAAAAATCGGCAAAAATCGGCAACTTTATCGCTACTTTTAAAAACATTTAAATTCATAAAATATACTTAAATTAAATGTAAAAACAATGTTAAATGATGCAAGAAGTGACAATGTAAAAAAAATGTTAAATGAAAAATCGCTGTACAAAATGGAGACGCGGACAGGGAAAAATCTCTGTAAAAACTGTATACGCGCCGCGCGGACAGGGAAAAATCACTGCAAATAGGTATAAACCCGCGCCCAAACAAGTATAAAGTTTAAACCGCGCCCGAACAGGAAGAAGGAGGACGAACTGGTAAAAACGACCACGGATCAGTGAAAAACGCGCACGAACAGGTAAGAAATGCACACGATTTGATTAAAAATACGCGCCGTATTTTAGTGCTCTCACGCGCCGACGGAAAGAGAAAAAAAAAACAAATCGATTTACTTTATTTTCGTCTTGCACCCTAGCCGCGTTTTTTTCCACCGATTTTCTCCGATTTTAGACGCGATTTTCAACGATTTTCGAGGGTTTTTTAAAGCGATTTATCGGCGATTTATACCATTTCGAAAATCGCGATTTTTTGCAAGTTTTATCGTGTGGCAGGCTGGACGCGATTTATCGCGATTTATCGGCGATTTTTGGCGATTTTTGAATCTATGATTTATATATTTTTTAATTAGCGGTCCCCAAAATTTAGAATTTTTTTGCCGTCCCGGAAACCCCGTCCCCCCATCTCAGGTAACTATGGGCACCATTGGGTTGCAAATGGATGATAGCAGCCAAAGCTAACCATGATTGGAAAAAGAATCATCTATATAGAAAATAAAGGACAAAAGTATATCATAGACTTGAAAAATTAGGCAGTCAATGAGGAAGTAACCTCATCGAACTTAGCTAGTTCGGACTCTAAAGAGGACCACTCAATAGATGGAGACCAAGGTCCAATGGAGCCAAACGATGATGGGATTTTGGAATTACGGTCATGCTTAAAAGACGAGACGAACTCCCTCAACAATTTTTTCCATTGGCAAATGGAAGACTATGAGGTGTTTCAACTTGATTGTGATTTTGTGAGATCACGAAGATTGAGAAAAGTAAAGGACTGCATTGAGATGACTGTAAGAAGAACTCAAAAATGCCAAGCTCAATTGAACCGTTGTCCTCACACTCAACCTATCCTCGAGAATTCATGAAATACAAAGAGAGGGATACAAAGTTAAATGACAAACCTGCTCATGAGTTCTTAGGCGTCGAAGTTATGAAGTACAACTAACCTACTATTATCACTATGAATTTGGGAACAAAGAGAGATCACAAAAAAATCATGGTGAGAGATTACTAGGACTCGGTCTTGAAGGTTGTAGCATTTTGCATATTCATGGAAAAGGATGTGTATTCCTGAGCACACAAAGACCTAAAAGGGGTCCCCCCTTGAGATGTGTGTGCATATAATCCCCTTAGTGTCATGAGTATCGCCAGTAACAAGGAGAGCTTATATGAAAAACAAGAATTATGTTGCTAAGGTCAATCGAGAGATTAATAAAATGTTAGAGGTGGGTATAAACTTTAAAGTGGAGACAAGTGCATGGGTATCCCCATTGTGATCAGTTTTGGGAAAGAATCTACACAAATAAGAATATGTGTGCACTCCCAAGTTTCAACACGGTTACTATTAAAGACTTGTTCTCAATCCCATTTTGAGATTCTATACTCGAAGAAAAAGCCGGTCATAAGATTTATCCATTCACAGACGGCTTTTCCAAGAGCAAATTGGTCAACATTGTTGAAGAGGACAAAATGAAAACTAATTTTACAGCATGATGGAGTCTATGCATAAAATTGGATGCCACTTAAACTATGCAATGCTCTAATGGATCATTCTACATATTTTATCAAAATCGGAACTAGTAACTTTGAGAATCCTAGTCAATTGGTACATATTCAACACTCAAAATACTCACCTCTAAGCCTTGACGAAATGTATGTGACATTGTCAAGTGACCAAAATGGCATTGAATCCAAAGAGTTGCAGGTTTTATTGGACATATTGTTTGTAAGGCTAGATTGAAGACCAATCCCGAAACAATATTCGTGGTACTAGAAATGAAAGTTCCTAAGGACATCATTGTGATAAAGTTGTTCTTGGGGCATGTCGATTATTACTAATACTTCATCAAAAAAATTACACAAGTCTCACGTCCTTTAGACATGTTAACAAACAAGAAGCCCTATTTATATGGTTAGATGAGAAAGAGCAAGCATTTAATGAACTAAAGGTATACCTTATTCGTTCACCTATCCTTGTATATTTAGATTTAGGCAAAGAGTTCCATGTGCACGTCGATGATTTTAACAACATTGTTGCAGCCACTTTGACCCAAGTAGGAATTCAAGAGTTGGATCACCTTGTGTTCTTAGTGAGCAAACTCTTGTCAAATGTCAAGGAGAGCTACAATACTATAGAATGTGAAGACCTCAGTATGGTTATGCAATACATAAGTTCCAACATTACCTACTGAAAACACTCTTCACATTCTATGTAAACCGTCATTCATTGTCGTAGTTTGTTAATAAGCTATTTATCCAAAGGTCGGATAAGCACATGGTTGATGTTATGACAAATTCACATTCAACTTTCTTAGATAAAGTCTAGTTAACGTCCAAAATGTGTCATTCAAGATTTTTCAAATGGCCATTTATTCCAAATTGTGATTGTGCTATATTGGTATGAATATATTGAGGAATATTTATCTACTACTTCATTCCCTTGAGACATGCAACCTGTCGAGCCCAAGAATATAGCATTCAAAGCCTGAATGTTTCATTTGGTCAATGGTCTTCTATACAAGATGGAAGCTAACAATATCATGTGACAATGTGTAATGAAAGAAGAAATTGTAAATGTGCTTCTGGAAGCGGATGAAGAACTGATTGGAGGCCACACGGGACCAAATGCTATGATAGAGAATGGGGAAGTAAATCAAAGGGACTTTATACCACTATGCCTGTCGCAACCCCAAGAATTTTTTAGAAAAATGAAGAATGGATTTCAGTCAACATTGGAAAATCAGCAACATCCAACATTTCAAGTACATTTTGGTTACCATAGAATATCTAACTAAGTGGGAAGAACATTGTCTGACAATAGTGCTCAAAGTACTACAAAATACATCTATGAACAAGTGGTCAATAGATTCAAAATACCAACATAGATCACCAATGAAAGGGGAGGGCATTTTGTCAACCATGTGATTCGGTTGATGACTTTGGAGTTCCATCTCTTTCATTCCCTCTTGAGCCCATCATACCGACAAGCAAATGGCCAAGCAGAGGCTACAAACAAAATTTAAGATTGGTATCCCAAAAGTCATGCGGTATGGAGGGCACGATTAGGAAAACCAGCACTTCTGTAGACCTATCTGTTCTACCTTTGGAATGACTACTAACCATACACCCTTCCAACTAATGTATGCAAGAGGTAATTGTCTCAATGGATATTTGGTGTCAAGCTTAAGGGTAGTGGTCGAGAACCAACTCAATGACGCCGAGAGCCTCGCAAAACAAAGTTCTCAGTTGAATACATTTGATGAGCATCTAGTAATGACACAATGGATAATTGAAATCATGCAAAAAAGAAGGAAGCACTGACATGATAAACACCTCCAATGGATGAAACAAAAATTAGCAAACCAAATTCTAAGTTATAATGGGAGGCAATAAATTAAACTAGGTGAGTTTTAAGGTGATGTAGGTGGGCCTACTTGAAATATAGAGATCTTTGAGGATGGAACAATCAAGTTAGAGAACTTGGATCGGACACTGCTAAAAGAGACAGCGAAGGGCTATAAATTAAAATTGTATATCGAATGAAGACTAAGAATATAAATATGATTGGCATTGGACTTCTATGTATGGATGAAGTAAGGCCCACCAACAAGGAAAAATGTACAGGTAAAGGCGCAAAAAAATCAATTACAAGGGAACCATACAATTAATATAAACTACTACCACTAGACGACCAACATAACGAAGCATATAAACCGTATGATCAATATAAAAACCATACAAACAAGAGAAAATAACACCACCAAAATTGTATGATCAAGAGGAAATAGTAGCACCAAAACTATATGACCAAAAACCATACCACTAGCAATTAGCAAATCAGTACGACAAGCGAAAAGAAAGTTTGTATGGCCATCTATACGGATAGAACAGAGTAATAAAAGAGTCATAGGATAAAACACGAGTAAGAGAGGAACAAGTTTATAGTCCTGCGCCATATGAACAATAAGAAATGCAAGGACAAAAATTAGTTGTATGATCGCCCCACAAAACAACATATGTATTGCTGGTCATACGTCCATCCCCTAAAAACCTCCACAACCATATGACTTCCTTAGTCAACCACCATCATCGTACACCCCTACTCACCACATTAAGTCGTATGCCCACCTAATAAAGTCATGTCTTTGGATAGCAACAAGAAGTTCAATCCCGTGCCCTACAAATTCAGCGTTGTCATTATACAATAAGGAGAACATACTGGAAAATAAAGGCTTTTAATTCAACAAGTAGAGAAAAGTTTAACAAACCAGCATTCAACACAAGCACTGGCTCTAGGAAGAAACTCCACTGTAGGGTTTAATGAAATTGTAAGTCCCAAAATTCACATCTACCATTCATGTGTACATTGCTATTTTGTACTCATCAAATATATTCTAATTATGTTTTAGCACAGGGTACCAATATTGTATATGTTTCATTGGCATCTACATGTGGATCAATTCACTTTGGTTGTTTATTACACATGCGATGTTTTCGATATTTAGCATGATATTTATGCCACATCTATGATTATTGATAAATGACTATTGAGAAAATGCCATGGGTATCTAATGGTGATTTGAACATTATTTGATGATTTACTTCAACTTGATGGATATGTGATTGTAAGTGATTTCAATGACTAGTTACTAGTTTAATTCCATGGGCACGTTTAATGTTTGCAATGAGCATGCAGGGGATAGGGGCCAAAGGTAGGTATACAATCGGATCAAACATGTCATTCACCCTACATGCACTCTATAGCCATTCTCTAACCTTCATTTAACCCTTTTGAATTTATATTATGGTTAACTAGCTTCTAATATTTTTGACTAGCCAATTTTTTGTAATTTTGGATTTTTAGTCATTTTGGCCCCAAAAAACCCTTATTTATTTACCCAAACCTCTTTAATCATTTCTAAAACCCCTTTGACCATGTCCTTCTCTTGGGTTGACTCTCAAACCCAACCCATGAGCGCTAACTCGAATTTGCACCTTCACCCATCAATAGCATTAAGTATTTGACAAGTAATACACCTCTTGCTCTTTTAAAGCCTGTGACATACACCTAGTTGTTGGTGGGTTTTGTAAGGCTTTGTTTGCTTGTTTGGGCCACCAAGGACCTCCATTATTGGCCTTAGAAAAAACATCGTGTAAGAGACCCATGCATATGTAAGTAGGTTTAATTGTATAAGCAAACCCATGTAAACGTGTAAGAAAAGTAATTGCATTTGTAAGAGAGTGGGGGTTATTTTGTAAGGGAGATTGTAGAGATCTTAGGAAGGGATTTAGCATGCTTCCACTCCTCGTCAGTAGAGGATTTGGAGAGTTTTCTTATTTATATGCCAACTCTTGACTTGTGTGGGGGTTATGCATTTGGTTTTGAGGGCTTTTGCTTAAGGAGAAAAAGCTTTCAAAGTTACTTTTTAAAGGAGTTTGGAAGGAATCTTCAAGGAAGAGCTTAGAAGCTTAGGGTAAGCCTCTCACTCCTTTTTCTTTGTCTAGATTTTCTTCTGAATACTTCAACTTGCTCATTTGTTGTAATAAAATAGTTAGTTAATGCATATTTTTACAGATAGTGAAAGCTAGTTGTACTAAGGATTTTGTCAAGTTATGGCCTAAGGTTTTACTTTGTTTTTCTTTGCTTCCTTAAATTTTTTAGCAATCAATTGGTGTTGTATTTCATTGTTTTATTTGGAGAATTTTAGGCATTGTTGTGCCACCCATTTGGGTTTTAGGAATAAGCACCTTTAAATAGGGAATTAGGGAGTTGTAGAGCACTTGCTCTTGGCTTGTGGAATAAGCATTTAGGGGGATTTATAAACGATTTTTTATGGGCAAACTAGGAGTTTCCACTCCCCTTCTCATATATGTTATTGACATGATTATTTCTCTTGAAAAGTGGAACCTTGCAAAATATTTAAAAGCCACTTTTTCACTTCATGAAATGGGAGGTCTAAGGAGGTTATTTTGATTGAGAAAGCATCACTATCTTACGGCTTGGAAAGCCCTTTTTAATACATAGATTATTGGCATAGTTTCTAAGAGACAAGTACCAGTACCAGTACAGGTAGGAATGGGTATGCCAATTTTCATAAACATAGGAGACAAGTATATGAAAATGGAATTATTCATATTGTGTGTGTGTGTGTGGATGGGTGTGGGTGCGTGTGGGTGTGGGTGTGTGGATGTGTGAGTGTGGGTGGGTGTGGGAGTGTGTTGGGGGGTGTGTGGAAATATGTGTGGGTGTGGGGTTGGGTGTGCGAGTGTGTGGGGGGATGTGAGGAGATATGTTTGGGTGTGGGTGTGGGTGTGGGTGTGGGTATGGGTGTGGGTGTGGGTGTGGGTGTGGGTGAATGTGCGTGTGTGCATGTGTGTGTGTGTGTGCATGTGTGTGTGTGCGCGTGTGTGCGTACATGTGTGTGTGTGTGTGCGAGTGCGCGTGTGTGTGTGTGTATGCGCACATGTGCGTGTACGTGTGTGTGTGTGTGTGTGTGTGTGTGAAATTTAGAGACAACAATAAAATAAGGCCTGATATAGCCTTGAAAACATTAATAATTTTTTAAGATAAAGATATTAAATGTTAACCAAACATAAGAGTAATAATATTGATAATTATCTTTCATATCTCATCATATCTAGGGTCAAGAGGAAAATATATTTGAAAAAAATACTCACATGCATGTTTCCGAAACGAGTACCATCACTTACTAGTATCTGAAACACATTTTTGCGGTAGGAAATGAGTCTTCATGCAACACGAATCATTGGTTTAAGAGCGATTGTGCCCCTCTCCTCTTCCCCCTTTGACTGCCTTAGTGACATCTCATGTGATGTGTTTTGAAAGAGGGCCGTGTGTGTGTTTTGGAGTTTTTTTGTGGCTTGGAATATTTCTCTTTTGGTTTATTTGACCTCTTTTCACCCTCGTCTTTCAATCAAGACTTGATCACGAGTATATGGTGTTTTCAATGCCTCTTCCTCTTCAGTTGGAGGTAGCTATGCATGATTTTCATGCAATGATGCCGATAGAATAAGTGCTGAGAAACCCTCCCTTGGCCTATTTTGGAGCCTGACGCTTGGCGCATGTGTTGTTCTTTTTCTACTTGTAGGATTACCCTCGAGTTGACGCTTGGTTTTGGAGACTTCTTAGAGCATCCTCGATGGAGTTTGTAAAGTGTTATTTAGCCATGACATGTTTTAAGCTTCGAAATGATTTGATATCGAAAGAAAAAATTGGTCCCTTTGTACTCTCTTTAGATATGTTCAAAGTTGCTTAAAAGTGTCTTGTTCATAGTTGAAAGTGTAAGGGGGAATTCATAAAGTATTTTAATGTAGATTTAAACTCTTGAATGACCTTGAAAGACATGTAAATGGACTTTGATTAATATTCTTTCTTCTTCTCCCTTATATGCTTAAAGGCTTGTATGTTGATGAAAATGATGCAAAACAGAAATGTGGCATAGGTTGTAGGTTTACACTCTTGAATGGCCTTTAAAGACATGTAAATGGGCTCTGATTAATATTCTTTCTTCTTCTTCCTTAAGTGATTAAGGCTTGTATGATGACGAAAATGATGCAAAGAGAAATGTGGCATAGGATTGTAAAGCGATGTAAATCCAACATGTAATTATCTTTATTTCAATAAGAAACCGGTATAATATTAATTTAATATTTACAGCTGCAATAAAGAAATAAGCTATTTTATTATTGTTGGAATGCGAAGAAAATGACAATGTTGTTTGGTGACGAATAATGTTGTTCTTGTTGCATTGCATTCAAGAGAGTGAGAGAGATTTCATTATCTTCGTCTATGCATTTAAATGGCACTTCAGTGGATATACAGCATGTCCACATTCTTATATTAAGTTGGAAAGAGAAAAGAAGTTGTATGTCCAAAGAATAAATCTAGAAACGTAGGCTTCTTTGCAATTGTAATATGGGAAAAGATATAGAATCTGGTTTTGCTGTTTTGCAGCATTGAATGTTTGTTTTAAGCTCCTTAACCTGTCTCAAAAAGACCCTTGCTCTTCAACGATTCCAATAAAAAAGAATCGTTCATTTCCGTTGTATGAAGCAATAGTAATGGGCTTTTTCATGAAATCCTTCCCAATAGGATAAGGATGACGAGGGGATAGGGCAACCCATAAGCAAGATGTGTGCCCTTAAGGTTCTAGTAGTTGTTCAAATGGAAGGGGAGGCCATTGAATTCCCTCCCCTCACTATTTCCCATGCTTGGGGATGGCCATGGAAGCGAAGGGTTTTCGGGAAAGGCTTTAGGCCTTTTGAGCGCTTGGGGATCATGGGAAGTGGCAACCCCACCCTCCCCTTCTCCATTATGTTCATGAAAACCCACAACATCAAACATTAAACATCCTTCAAACCATATTCTACGGCTATAAAAACACATTAAATAATGGAAACCCCATGAAGGGGATAAGCCTCTTAGACTTTTACTCCTCTACAATGAAACTTATGGAAAAACAGGAAGATCTATTCTTAAAATTCTTCATTCATCATCATCCACCTCCTCATTCTCTCCATTTTTCCGAATCTGGAAATGGGGCCTCATAGGCTTAGAATGATATCTTTGTGTTTGTCCTTGTGGATTATAGCACTTTTAGGGCATCTCTAATCCAAGGGTGGAGATTACACTCGATCCAACAATTGAGATAAATCCCTCCACTTTTTGGAGGGAAAATCGAATCAAACTTAAAACACTTTTTTAATTTTATTTTTAAGTTGTGTTATTTCATCAATGTTCTATTTTCTAGTTTAATGTTGACTTGAACTTTTCTAATTTAATGTTGACCTGAGCCTTTTTTACTTAAGTGAACTTTAAACTAGAACCTAGGAACCCATAAAGTGCAACGTGGACATTAAAGTAACACTTTAGACTCTTAGAAACCTTCGAAATGGATTACTAGTGTATTTTTTAATATGTCCAAACCTTGTGCAATCTTCTAGGAGCTTGTTGCTTCGCAAATGAAATGCTTCTCACCCCTCAAGAGCCGATGGACCTATTTGGGTTGTTGGGCCCATTTGAGGTCATTAGGTTGCCTAAACCGTGTTGACAGTGTCATTGAATTGAAAGGAATCTCAACCCTTGTAGGATTTTGGGGCTCGATTTGATCACCAAAACCGTTTACACTTTTTCCCACTAGGGTCTTGGGCTTGGAATTTGTGCCACTTATTAGGGTTTTGTAATCAATCACATTGCAGACTAAGTTTTTCACCCATTGGGTTGTTTTAGGTTGTTCAAGATTATCGACATCATTTTGGGTTGCTCAAGTGCAAATGAGTGCTACACATGCACCTAGCCTACTGTACCCCATTGTGAGTGGTTATGATCATGCAATTGATTGTATCGCATGACCATTAGATTGTTCACCCATTGGGTCATTTTTGGTTGTTTAGGATTGTTGGCAGCATTTTGGGTCGCCTGAGTGCAAATGACAGGAATATATGGGCCTAGCCTACGGTACACCATTGTGCCTCTCTTTTTCAAGCCACCCTTGCTAACCTATGAAATTTTTTCTTTCTAAAAAGTAGTCAGCAATTGTAAACAAGAGCTTTCACTATGTCATTTCCTTCTTCCTTTGTTGTGGTGTGCTTTGTTTACGTGTCATCTTTTGCAACACGGCATGAAACATGGACGTATTGTGTTGACCTTCTCTAGGGTCATTAATAATGTGTAGAATGCTCTCGCTTTCAAAAAAAATCACACTATTTTAAGTGGTTTATTTTGTGCTTAAATTATATGCATGACAAAAATAGCCAGGATTCAAGGACATCGACCAAATTCCAGAAAACAAGAGAGATTTAGCAGATATTCCTTCGTTGAAATTTTCTGGGTTTTATGCAGCAATTATGGCTAAAAACACAAATTCACAATTATGGCAAAAAACACAAACCCTCTTTCTCTGGTGGTATCACTACCTTCAATGCAGGGAAAGAATGCCTTGAACATGGCATTGGGAAACATTGACACAGCTAGGGAAGGTTGTATAGTTCCTAGATAAAAACCCTACCTCAAATCCAAAGATGGTCCAAACTTCATTGCTAGTGAGTAATTACAAGCAAGGGGTAGAAAAGAGAAGCAAGAAGAAAAGGGATCGGAACCTTCACAGAAAAATAAATGTAAGGCATTACCCCTCCCAAGACACTTGGTTGGGAGAATCTTCCAACCACATAATCCCACAAATGGTGGGTGGGAAAATCGAAAGCTAAAGGAAGTATTGTGAAAAGCAAGTGTGGACAAAGTTTTGTAATGTCTTTTTGCAATGCTGGCAGATTAGAAAGAATGAACGGAATTAATTATATTAATGTCCACAAATGACCAAAAGTAGGTCAATGGAACCAAAAGAAGAACCGTACTTGGTTTGGGTGGTTTCAAGTTATAGTTGGGACACCGGATGCTTATTTACCTATTACATGGACAAAGAATCCAAAATTACCTACATTTTGCAGGATTTGAAATAGGTATTCAAGGTTCCCACACATGCACTGTTGGTTAACGAGTTGGTGGGCAACCATCATATGACACCAACTTAGAAGGATTAAAAAATGCACAACCTTTGCAAGATGGATTTGATCAAGGAAGAGTTAGGAATAAAAAGAATATCTGGCTTCAAATAAGTGGAGGCATATCATGGACATGATTAGATGAAATCATGCAAGATGGTAGACGCCACTCAAGCATTTGATATTGTAGGCTAGATGACTGACATGATTAGTCTACACTGAGGTGAGATTTGTGATTGCCGGAAGCATTGGGAGGCGAATGTACTTTAGACACTTTCTATGACCCAATTTATCAACTTTTCGAAAGACTACTTTGTTATCTTGCTAGCTGAAGTAAGGGATGATAGGAAGCAAAGAAAAAAGAGGAAACTAATTATAGAGCCTACCACTTCGAAAGAGGATGAGCGAGAAGATTTGGACAGATCTGAGGAGGAAAATGAAAGCACACACATGGTATGGCTGCTAGAACCTCAAATTTTGGTTACTTCTTCCCCCTTCTGTGAACCAAGTAGCTAATCTAAACTGCTAAATTAGCCTATCATAGAAGGCTAACAACAAGAAGAGCAACAGGTAGAGGACTAGTTGTAACATATAGGCGATATAATTAACTATGTAGTAGATGTTCCATTCAGCCCATTGCAGCCCCTGGAGTGTACAAAGAAAGAACAAGTTCACATGGGGATTGATATAGAGTTACATTTAGAGGGAGGCACCTCTTAAACATGAAAAACGAACTTCCAAGGTTCCAAGGATGAACGTGTTCTTCTATTTTTCCCCCATCCAAACAATGCAATCCAATCCATATAAGACCTTGTCTCAATTTTTTCAAGCTATTAGACCCTCTGTTTTAAAAATTGCGATTAATCAGAAGTTAATTGCGATTAATCATTTTTTGCAAGTAAATTTCCCGATTAAAAGTTCCAAAAATCGCGATTGTTGGCTTTCCGATTAACTAGCGATTTTTGGCCATACAAAACCCTCGAAAATTGTGGAAAATCGTCGCTGAAAATCGTCGCTTCTTTTGTTTTAATGCGAAAAATGACCAAAACGATTTATTTTTTCTTCTATTTTCTTCTGTTCAAATCGTTTTTTGCTTCTGCGACTTGTATTTCGTCCATTTCAAGTCACATAGGAGGAGCATTCGACTTGCTTTCGAGGGCACTTTTCCATCACTAGGGTTTCCTATTTTGTGGCCTATTTCGTGGCCATTTCATGCCCTAGCAAGGAAGTATTAGAATCACAGACTTGTGGTAAATTGTTTTCCCTTTTTTTTTTAAGATTTTCAATATTATAATATATATTACTGTTACAATACCTAGACTTTACAATTTTAACTATTTAGTTAATAACTATAATATATATTACTGTTACAATACCCAAACTTTACATAAGCTTCACTAAATAGTTAGTAACTTATAATATATACGACTTTACAATACCTAGACTTTACATAAGCTTCACTAAATAGTTAATAACTTAATAGTATTTATTTAATATATTATTTCGTTTTTGTTGCTTTGTATATATTTAATATATTACAATCTTTGTATATATTTAATTAATAGTTAACTATCTGTGTTATATAAAATAACAGTTACACTATATTTTATATGTTCTTTAATTTTATACAATTCATAACGTGACTATGAGCAATAAACATACATTATTTTTACATTTAATTTAAGTATATTTATGAATTTAAATGTTTTTAAAAGTAGCGATAAAGTTGCCGATAAATTGCTAATTAATGTCAATAAATTGCGATTCCTAATTTCCGAGTCAAAATTTGGCCTTGCCGATTACAATTTTTTGAACTATGATTAGACCTATGGTCCAAGCCCTCCAAGGCATTACCAATGTGGTTGGGCATGTGGAGGTGGCCAGAGGGTTGTCAAAGATACAGATGATCTTGGATGAGATCGCACTCCACTTATAATACACACAAATTTATATCAATAATGGGTGACCAAAACAAATACTTTGGAGTTGTATGAGCAGTGGATTCCCACTCCAGTTCCTCGCACAATTACTTCCATGCCCAGAGCATATTGGATTCCCTAAGCAACATCGAGAGTACATTCGAATATCAATAGTTCCTTATGTAGTCCTCCAGGAGTGAGCAACACAATTTGGAACATGAGGACACACTATCACTAAGATTGCATCTCTACCAAAGCAGTTAGAAGATTAAAATAGCCACTTCCATGATGAGATCACTTAGCAAATGCAGCTCACACATGCTAAGACACAAAAAGTACAGACAATGAGGAAGCAATTCGTCAACTCAATGCCAAGCTACAAGTGGTTGAGCAAGCAACAAACCAAGCAAAATGGAAGTGGCAAGAAGCTACATGGATGGTCAAGGGTTCCTAGGAGTGTGAGCCTATTGCAACAAAGTATCTACAACGGCATCCCCCTGAGGTTTATACTCCCCGAGATGAATGGCAACAGTTAAAGTCAGCACAGGCAACCTATTCTGGTTCCCCTCTAGCTAGATCTTTAATGACTCCAGGAACGTCTTCCTCTTCCCCTCCTCCTTGAGCTGATTTTGTATGAGTGTTAATCAAATGGGTCTCCGACTTATCTAAAGGGGGCATAATGTAGACCTTCCTTGTAAATAAATGTAATTATTACTCAAAATTCGTCATGTTGATACTTGTCGGCATCGGGTTGTAACAACTTGATGTCTAGCTATGGAGTTGTGTCAGCCGCAAACCATTTGTACCCTAACATTCAAATAGCATGTCACACGTAAGGATAAGGGCGCTTGTATCATGTCCTCCCTATACTGCACAATCTGTTTTATAGAAAAGCAACAACATAAACCATAAACCTAAAATGCCTAATGTGAACATAGGTTAAATTATTTGACTATAAATGATTTGATAAAACAAACTAAAGTCATAAAGTGACTTTATTACTAAACCTATCACTAAACCTATATGACCATTATAACTTTATGTTACAAACTCTAACACCCTCCTTTAATGATCATTCTAGAAAATACACCAGCTTTATCTCTAAATTTTACAATTTTTTCTAGGCCAAGAGACTTGGTGAGAATGTCTGCAGTCTGGTCTTGGTTTCAACAATATTACAGCTCAACTTCTCAATCTTCTATGAACTACCAAATGAAGTGAGAATGTATGTCAACACAATTTGTTCACTCATGAAAGATGGGATTTTTTGCTAGTTTGAGAACTCCCTAGTTATCACAGAAAAGTATTGTGGGCTGGGTTTGGTGAACTTGTAGATGTACCAACATTCTTCTAATTCAAACCACTTCACATGCCCCTTTTACTACTGCTCTGTATTCTGCTTCTATAGAGGAAAGTTAAACCGCATGTGGTTTCTTATTGATCCAAGAAACTCCTCTTGTTCCAAGACTGAACACATAACCTGATGTAGATTTCCTATCATCCACGAATACTGCCCAATCTAGGTCTGTATATCCACACAGACAAATCTCCTTATTTTTACCATATAGAATGCCAAAGTCTGATGTTCCCTTCACATATCTTAGCACCTCTTTGTTGCTGCTGTCCAATGTTCTGCTTTTGGAGCTGTGTCATAAATAGGGAGATGTAGCTGACTGCATGGCTCAAAGTCAGGCCTAGTGGTTGTGATATAGATCAAAATGCCAACTAGTTTCTTATAGACTTGATTCATTTACTGCTTTTGAATCAATCTTGGCTAAAAGTTTCAGCCTGTCTCCAAAGGTGTAGATGTGTTTTTTACAATCTACCATCGTGAACCTGTCTAACAAACTTTTTGCATATTTTGTTTGAGAAGCGAAAATATGTTTATCAATTTGCCAAACTTCTACACCTAAGCAGTAATGTAGGAGGCCTAAATTTGTCATGTCAAAACTGGAACATAAATCTGATTTTACCTTCTCAATTGCTCCAAACTCACCACTTGTGATGATGATTGTATCAACATATATCACTAGAATCAACACATCACCATTCTTGCTTTTGATGTAGAGATTGGGGTTAGAAGGTCTTCTTTTGACTACCTGTTCTCCCAAATACCTGTCAATTTTGATGTACCAATTTTGATGAGCCTGTTTCAGCTGATAAAGAGCTTTCTTCAAACTGCATACCATATGTTCCTTCCTTGTGAACTTGAAATCCCTGTGATTGGTACATGTTCTTCCTCTAGATCTCCATTGAGGAAAGCACTCTTTAAGTTTCATGTCCATTTGATATAGTTTCCAGCCAAAAATATACTGCCATGGCTAGAACCAGGCGGATTGTTTCCTTTTTGAAGGAGCGAAAGTCTCCTCATAGTCGATCCCTTCCCTTTCTGCAAAGCCCTTTGTGACCAGCCTTGCTTAATGTTTTTCAAGTGTTCAAAATATGCTTTATACTTGACCCCATGTATACCATTTGCAGCCAATGGTTTTCTTCCCAAAGGTAGCTCTTCTAGGACCTACATGTTCGATTCTTCATTTAAACCTTCATAATCGGCTTAATAGCCTTTCCCATTCTGGTCTACCTCATGGCTTTAATATACCTCAAGCTCAAATTAAATGAAATATTGAATGTTAGCCATCAAAGATTGTGTAATTCATTGTATCAGATGTCTTGTTCTTTTGGGGGTTCCTTCCCCCCTCCAATCAGGAATCTCATCTAGATGAACGTCACCAATCATGTTGTACAGACATTTCGGTCTTTTCTTTCCCTCCTCCAAATGAGTGTTGTTTTCTTGCTGATTTGGTTTAACCATAGTAGCTTCTTGTCTAGGTAATTTCATGAGAACTCAACCTCATAACTACCCCTGTTTAGTTTGATGTATCACATGCATCATACCTGATTTTCCAGCCAATTTATCTTCATTTCCAACAACTTTCAGATCTGATTTTTGTTCTGTTGTTGCTTGGAACAGCCTCGCACTTTTGTCAATTACCACATCACGACTAAAGCATGCTTTGTTAGTTTCAACAACATCAGCCAACTGATGTGCTTTATAATTGTCATCGTAGCCTGTGAGCATCCATTTCTTGCATTTGGCATCAAGTTAAGTTGGGTTTTCTTCAGTAACCCATGAATATGCAACTGAACCAAACATTTTGAGATGGCTTACTTCCATTTTTGTGTCCATACCAATACACAGATGTGTATACTGCATCTGCCCAATATTTATTAGGAACATACATTATTCTCTAACATACACTTTACCATCTCCACAATGGAACAATTCCACTCCTCTCCTACTCCATATTGTTGGGGAGTGTAGGGTGTAGGTGTAGGGTGTGGTGTATTGCCTCTGGATTCCGTCTATAGTACAACAATAAAAGTAATTGTTAGAGAAAACTTCATCTCTATTATCTTACCTAAGGATTTTGATGGTCTTTCTTGATTGTTTCTCTACCATGGCCTTGAACATTTTGAACTCATCAAATGCATTTAATTTTTTGCTTTGAAAAATATACCCATGTTATTCTTGAAAAGCCACCTACAAATATCAAAACTACCTCACACAGGAGACTGATGTCATCACATGTCAACACGGATCACTGAAGGACCTCCTTAGCTCTCCAAGCTTGTCCTTTATCAAACACGGCCTTGAGTTGCTTGCTATCCTAGCATGCACCAAAAACTCCTTGCTGATTCTAAATCTCTGAAAGGCCATCCATCAAACTTTCTTTAGCCAAAATAAGAAATGTCTCAAATTTAAAAGTCCTTTCTCCTACCTTGCATCAACCAACATGAGAACCCCATGATCTCTAGTCCCAAAAGCAACTATCTTATTACTAACCTTATAAACAATCTAGCATTTTTCTTTGCTGAAAATCAATGTCAGTGGGGGTTGTGTTTTATAATTTCGCTTCCAAAAAGTAGAATCTTCTTGATTCTTATAGCATGTTAGACATTAGGGAAGACCAACTTTTTACCTGATATGGTTATTTGTGCATTTCCTTTTCCTTCTATTCTGAATTCCTCCCCACCACTGAAAACCACAAAGTAGAAATGTTAGCAACATAATTAATACAACCAATCTTTCCCGCCCGTAAAATGACGAGATACACAAGAATTTAGGTACCAAGCAGATGTTTTCACATTGATCACTTTATCCATAGCCATAAGCACAAAGATATCCTTCTTTTCCTTATGTTCTGCAACATTGGCCTGCTTTTTGGGCCCTCGGATATTTTTCTCAGCCTATAATCGCTCCTTTGCAAAACTGCTTGTTATGTACTAGCTTTTCACAATAATGGAATTTAAAAGTCTTTACCTAAATCATATCTCCTGTTGATGCTCCTCTCTCTTTCCTCCATTCTTCTTAGGAAACTGGCCCTTTCCCTTGACGTTTGCAGCCAAAGCCATCTTCTAACACTCATTCTTGCTACTACTGCCAAACTGATTTTGCCAATTGTCTTGTTGCAATAGTTTAATGCTCACCATTTCAAACTTTTGGTTACCGTTAGTAGCAGTAATATTTAGTGTTTCAATAAAAATCTCAAACAAAGGTGGCACGTAAGCTCTTGAGAGTCCTCAAAACTAGATGGGTTGCCTCAAATGCAGAAGCCTTATGGGTCTGTCGGCCCCATAGTGTGTGGGCAGACAAGGTCTCTTATAAACTTTGATCTTATAAACTTTGGGTCTTTGTTTGTCTCGTGATATATCAAGGGCTTTCTACAAAGGCTCCTTTGTCCAAGAGTGGTCTTATCTATGGTTTATGTCTTCGTTGCTCTAAACTGGAAACAATTAAACACCTTTTAAGGGACTATCTTTTTGCTAAATCCTAGAGATTATTCTGTTTTTATTGTTGTCCTTGTTGCTTTAAGGACTAAATTGTGATTTTCAATGTACATACCATTGTACTCCTCATTCTTTGTATAGCCCTTTGTTGTAAATATTGTTTTTTAATATATGAAGCATCTATTCAAATTAAAAATTAAAAAGGAAGCTCTTGAGAGTGATTACCACCATGTCTTCTTCAATTTTCTGTACAATAGCATTTAACTGTTCTCTAATATCCTTGATATGTACTAATAGATCTTGTAAAGATTTATTTTCATTCAGTTTCATTGAAAACAGTAAATTATCAAGGGAGAAAGCTCTACCTTTGTCTAAAGTTTCATGCCACTTTTTATTTCGCTTTCAAATAGCTGAAGCATCATCGCCAAATCTGCACTTCTGATAGCATTTCATCCATCAAAAAGAGTTTTATTAACATCTCCGCTTCTCTATGCTGCCCATGAAACTTGCTACGATCATTTCCTGCTGTTGTTGATCTTGTTTCATTCCCCAACACAATTTGATCAAAACAAATGTACTAAAAAATAGATAGCATTTTGTTTCTTCTGTGTATGATAATTCTTCCCAAAAAGCCTGTGGTTAGCTTCCAAAATTATTTTCCGTATTGGACAAACTAGCCATTTTTTTGGCAAAAACATTCAGCCTAATTGTGGCAGAAAAACAGTACATTTGTATGCTGACTGAATAGAGACTTTCACCATGCAAAATTGTGTTATGGAGAGAAAAAAAAAAACGTTTTCTGAAAACTGATGAATCTGCTGAAAAGAGCACTAAAAACATGATTTTCATTACTGTCATGGAAAATGCTTGAAAGCAGGCTCTCCGAAAATTATTGAAAATTTGGAATTTCCGAATTTCCTATAAACTGAAACTAACAATTTTTGAAGATGGTCCACAATTCTGTACAACTCCCATTTTGCTTGCACATCCTTTGATGCTTTGTACGCAAGGGTTCCCCCAAATGTGACTCGATTTCCTTAGTGTGACTTCTTTTTCCTCTTTGTTAATGTAAACAAATTCAAATGAGTTGATCAGTTTAAAGCCCCAGAAGAGTTAATAGAGATATGTTGGGATTTAGGCCCCCCAAAAAAAAGTGCTAGCTTTCTTTGCTTGAAAGGCCTTTCAGATAATTTCATACATATCGTATGCAGTCTTGTCACTAAAGAATCTGAGCAGTCCCTTATGCCTCCACCCACTAATTCCTGGCTTCACCTCACTATGTCTTTGGTACCATTTTACAAAAACCAAACATGTCAAACAGCAAGCAAGAACTTCATAGGGATGAGTCCAATTTCTGTGTCCCCAACCATTTGTTCCTTTATAGCCATATTTCTTGGTTATTAAGATCCATAGAACATCTATATAGAATATAGTCAGATATCCCTTATTACCAATCATTTAATCACATACCTTAGATTTGAATGGCATCCAGTACCATGGCCCTCCTTGGAGTAAAGTAAAAACCGCAAGAAAATAGCCATTAGGGCAAACCGAAAAAGAAATCTCACCTTTAGCTGGCTTCTTCTTCACCAATTCTTTGTTGACAATGGTGGACGGAATCCAAGAAATCTAATAATCCCACTAATTCATGTCTCACATTTCGAGTAACCATATGGACATTGGAAAAGAACACAAGAGAGAACTCGAGAGAGATACGTTTTGGATATATGATTGAGAGACCAATTGTCACGCTATTATCTACCAGTCACGAGCAAACGTCACTACACCTTATAGGAAAGCAAAGCCTTAATACCATAAACCCTAAACCTAAGTGAACATTATGTCATGTTTACATTATTTAATAAAGCAAACTAAAGTTATAAAGTGACATTATTACTAAACGGCATACCTATCACTAAGACAAGTATGACCATTTACTTTATGGTACGAAGTCTAACAATTATTTCTGATATAGTAGACATCAAACCTCATTTATCGATGCCTGCCCATTTTGATTCTTAGCACAGACCTGTTTCGAATCAAGTGGAATGTGTTGTCATGTTACCTTCACACAGTCATAAATGACTGCGGAAATAAAATGTGAATAGCACCTTCAGCTAACAACAGCCATATTTTCATCTCGTTCTAGGAATAATCATAGTAGCTCATCAACCAAAGGCTGCTCAGTTCAACAAATGCCTCACCCGCCCTTGCATCCAATAAACTTCATCCTTCAATTCCCCACTCCCACTCATTTCTTCAGTCCTCGGAAGGTTGATTAGACAAATGTTGTCATCCAGAGAATAAGATTAGGCAATTTGTGTCAAAAAGCACGCCTTCTTTCAAACAAGATTCAGGCACGTTCTAATGGTTCTCTGCAGCTTTCAATTTGATTGCAAATATGGGCTGCAACAAAAGTCCAATTCGGCCAACAATTCATAGTATCATCTAAATGCAAGAATATAGGTGAATCAAGAAGTTGCTCGAAATTGGTTCTACCATTCGTAGTGAGGTCACTTGTACATGACCGCATCTCGCTAGTCAATTTCCTCAAATATGAGAAGCAAAATCTCCAAAACTCAGTTTTTACCAGTGTACCCTGGGAATGTGTCCCCTATGTTTTTGGGGCAACCCCTATAGGGGAGGTTTTAGGGACGCATAGGAAACGTCCCCTCGACGTCCCCAATCTTTTTCCCAAAAACATTTTGGGTACGCCATTTTTCCAGCAAAGGACAGCTACCCATCCCCTATGTCCAAACACTCACAAAAACACGTCTTTTAAAAAATACTCAAAAAAATTGCATGTTTTGTGAGTTATGACTCCCCTAAAACTCCACAATTTTCCATCAATGTGATGAATGGAATCCAGTTGAGTGGAAAGAATTTGAATGTCCAACTTAAGCGAGATGACAAATAGAGCAAGCCTTATTGAATAGACACGCCCATCATGCAAAGGGGAGGTGGATGGACAATGTTGTAATTTACAAATTGAGACTATTTTATTCAGCATGTAGTAGTTATATGCCCCATTTTTGTGGGTTAAAAAATGGCTTGTTGTATGATATTGAAGGGAGCAAATGAAGATTGTGGATGCTTATATATGTATCTCTAATGTTGTCATATGAAAAAGGTGGGAACCAATAGCTCCCTTTGGTGAAGATTGAAGGCTTGAAAATTCATGTCATTTATGTGCATATTGCATACTAGAACATGTGATCTAGGTGACCTTGTTCCTTTTTAAATTGATTTTTCGGAGTAAACCAATCTGATTATATATGTTTTGGAATTGATTTTTAGTTTTGTTACTACTAGATTAATGTAAGATTATTGTTAATGCATTGCTTCTATTTCTATATGACAATGTTTCATGCGGTAGTAAATTTGAATGTGTTAAGGATATGCAATCATTCAAGGCAAATTTTGTAGGCCACTGTGTTTTGTACTTGTAATTATGTATATTAGTTGTGTTGAACTCTCTCCTACATAAATGATGGTGTAATTATTATATATATCCACATTGAATATTATGTGAAATCTCAATTCAGCTCTAATGTTATGTAATAAGGTTCTATAATGTATATGATGAATGCCTTATCAATGTTATGAATATTTTGAAAGTTCCTATATTTTTACAATTTCCCTTATTTTACAATAGCCTTCCCCTACCGTCCCCTAAAAAATGTCCTACGAAAAAATCTGTCCTGGAAATATGTACCCTGTCGTCCTCATCCCAAAAACTTGGTAAACATAGGTTTCTACATATCAGTTTTGTCTGCAACTTCTTACCTTCACAATTTCACCTAGAAATCAGTTGGTAGTTGCCATGCATTTTATTTAAAAAATTGGGTCTGGGCATAGGTACCTCTACTTCCAAATCTTTTTCAAAACATTTATAAGAAAATTGGAAGACACTGCCACACCCACATTCAAAATGCACATGTACCCCCAGCTACAACCATCATTCTAGTAATGTTATAACTCAATTCAAGAATCTGAATTGTGAACTGTAAATTTTGCAAGAGAATTTGGACTCATAAAGGGCAATGACTTCTCCCAAGTGGAGGTAGATAATATAGCTGCACATGGAAAGCACTTCATAAATAAATTTTGCATCTATGTTATAACTTATGGGAAAAATCTCAATCTAGTGATGAGAAGAGATGTCAAACGGAAGAAAAGAGGAAATAAAGGTAACATTATCTAAGACAAATAAACCACCTTAACTGTGGATAAAGGTGCCATTACTGCTAGAAGTGAGAAACTAATCATGGAGATAGCCATGGCCAGAAGAGTTACAGGCCAGCTAAAAACTCTAAAAGTCAGCTGTTGGGAAAAAAACGCCAGACTCCTCATGAAGAGAATGAAAAATTCAATTCAGCCCCGGAGTTGGAGGAATTCAAGGCCATCCTATAAAGGATAAATTCAGAACAAATAATAGATATAATTGAAATCCTATTGGGCTCATTTGAACCCAAATTCAAATATGTTCTCTCATATAGTGTGTAATGCATAACAAATTTAAGTAGCTTAAGTACAATTTTTTTCGAAATTCATAAAAACCATAGCAATTTTGTCCATAAGAAATTTGCATCCTAGATAATTTAATTGAATATCTTCACTGGTATTTAACAATTCTGTATAATAATTCTTAAGACTATTAATCCAAACAACAGTTTATAGGAGGTTTATCTGTGTTTTTGAGTTAATAAATGTTATAGTTTTCATGTAAACCTAAATCACTCGCTCAATATATTATGATGTTTAGAGTTGGTCTAGTGATTCGACCATTCTGTTTAATAATCATTAGACTATTGATCCAAATAATATATAGCAGATTCCTGTGTTCTTAAGTTGATAAAATTGTTTTCATGTAAACCTAAATCACTTGCTCGATATAAGTATTGCATATAGAGTTGATTGAGTGATTAGGTAGTCGGGGTTAGTCCATTCATAAACAGTATATGAGCCATCATTTGGATGGAGAGGTTGTCATAGGTTTTTTCCCTCTCCATATTAATAAAATAAGAGGCATTTTATTCCAACCGCCATCTATAATTCGTATCAGAGCAGTTGCGAGACTCTTAACCATCACTACTCTTTCATCTTTTGGCAGTATCTATGTTTGTATCGTAAAATCTCGATGGGTGTGAGAATGAATGTACAAAAGAAAAACCATTTGAAAAATGGTGTTGGTTTCACTAGGTCATAAAAGGAAAAACATAAATTTAAAACATATGTAAGTTTGCAAAATGATGTGGAGCAATATGCAGATGATTGACGACATTTTAATAGAAGATGTCTTAGAAGAGTAGAATTGTGATGATGAAGTATGTGGAATATTTTACAGCCAGTAGGAGAATCTATAAAATTCAAGAGATCAAGAAAATGCTCTAGTTGATTGCCGAGTTGTCATCCCTACAGAAATTTTAAACTAGTATACGTATAACTAATCTACAATAAGTTTCTCGTTTTTCATATTCTTTAAAATTAGATGAAGTACTTGATAGGATTTTGTAAAAAAATCGAAGTTAGAAGGTTTTCTAATCTTTGAAAAGTGAAGAGAAAGAAGGAAGAGTGTCAATAACAAAACCGCCAAATAGAGCAAACTTTTCAGAAGTTCCTTTTTAGAAACCCAACTTTATGGGATTGTTTAAGATTGTTTCCTTGAAAATGATGATTGTAAAAAGCTTGTGAGATATTTGATAGTGTTCAAGTTCCTTTTGTGTGTGAGTCTTTTGTATAAAGGAAGAATAAGGTTGTTGTAAAGGAAAAGTGCAAAAGACTTGGGTGAAAAGATATTGTAGACGGCAGAATTCAAAATTGTGAGGAGTATGTAAAATTACTTACATTGTAAAGGGGCTGGTTACAATGTAAAGAAGTATTTTTATATATGTTTTTGTGACTCCTCCCTACATTAGAGACTTGAGGCTCTTTTTGCAATGTGATATGATTGTAGAAATGTTTTTGGATATGACTATGTAAAGAGTTTCAGTTCCAAGACTTGGACTCATCGTCGGGGAGAAGAAGCATACGGTTGGGGAACAATAGAAAAACAATGTATCTTAAATATGCCAAGAAACAGAATAAGAGGAGGTTGTCAGCCAAACAAAACCATGCGATAATTAATTGTATTATTGTTTGAATAACAAAGAGAAGATCCTTTTTTAATTAATTAATTCTATAAATAATTATAGCACATTAACAATTATTTAACATTAGATCACCTAAGGCATGCATATAAGCTCTATAATTAGTTCATTAGTTAACAAGTTAATTAATTAGATTAGATTAGTTCAGTTACTTGAACAAGAAAAAGAATAGGCGAAGGGGGGCATGGGTTTGTGTACAAAAGGTCAAAGGGAGTAAATGAAGGGAAGGAATAATGTTTAAACAAACTACGTGCCAAAGGTTTCCAACTATGACCCAGCTTCCAGCCAAAATCTTAATTTAAATTGTTCGAACGATTCTCATTCGCCATTGCCTCTTGAATCATTCTATCAATGACACAACTCCGTGGCTAGCATTTTGGTGATACTTATGCATATTGAGTGTTTTGTTTGGTCTTTCATGTTATGCTAGAGTCCACATATAGAACATCCCATGCTCTAAATCTGCACAATGCTCCTTAATTTTAATCTTCAAATTATGGTCCCATCAATGTAGGATCTACCACAGCGACGAGGGATTGAGTAAATAACTTTTGTTACATGACAAAAAAAGAACATCATGAATTCCGTTGTCGCAAAATTAGAAAGAAAGTTTAGAAGGTAATAGAAGCAAACTGATCCAAATGAAGGGCATGGAATTCAAATTTAAGAAAACAGATTAAAGAAGAGAATAAACAATAAATGCCAATTGAAACCTATAAGATTCAAGATTTTTGGAAGGTTGACATGCTAGTAAGCTTGTCAACCAAACCCCTTAATTTGAATCAATCAGTGCAGAGAGAGGTGGGTAGGAATATAGGTTGTAATGCATTCATCTTGTTTGTCAATATTATTGAGGTAAGTACTAGGCAAATATAGCACCCTGACACAGCTCCTCATGAAAAAGAAATACAATATTATTAAAAGTATAGAGTGTCATTTGAAGCACCCAAAACATCTTTAACATTCACTCATGCAAATATGGAATAAAATAAATCAAAAGAATAGGAAAGGCAATAAATAATGAAACATTTCTTGAGGAAAAGATATGCAAACCTTATTTCTTAACATTTGCCTTTCCTCTTTTGTCCAATCCCTTGTGAGGTCCAATACTGTCTGAAGCGAGGTCTCATCATACAGCAATCCTACCTGCTCAATTTGATCAGTTGCTATTAAACACACTTATAGACTAAGCCTACTTTCTGACACAAAATAAATTCATTTACATCAATATGTAATCCATTTGTAGCCTATTAATAAGTTTCCCAAAAAAAGAAATAATGAAGCCACACAATTGCTACCATAACAGAAAGACTGAAACAAATCCTTTATCTACCTTAGTGTAGTCCGAATCACTCTTTTTTATACAAGTAGTCAGTTCACTTCTTTAGACTAAGCGCTTGCACGCTTTCAACACAAGTTTAAATGTCCCTTTAAAACAAACATCTGCCTCAATTATCTTTTATTATAGTTGAAGCACAAAGATATAATCTGCACACCTAACATGGGGCAGGATATTGCATGAAGGCTGAAAGAAAATTGAAACTCAACTTATAATAAGTTTTATCGTGTTTAAAAAAAAAATTCTCTTGTTGCTTTTAATTTTGGGCAGAAAGAAAGAAGTTATATTAATGTCAACAAATGACCAAAACTAGGTCCATACGAGTCAAAAAGTACATTTAATTTGAATAGAGAAGAATCTGGGTAAAAGGGCTCTAGATTACCAAAAAATACAGAGTATTATGTACTAAAGAAACATACAAATAACAAGTGTTAAACCTAAAACAAACCCAGCATAATAACACTAGGTCAATGGGAGTCAAGAAGTAGATTCAATTTGAAAAGAGAAGTGTCAGGGTAAAAGGGCTCTCGATTATAAAAAAGAAATAAAGTGTATTATACACTAAAGAAAAGTAAACATAACACACTGTCAAACCTAAACAGTTTACCCCAGCACAATAGCGGCCAAATGTGGGAAGGAGCCCTCAAGGAAGCACGGAGCTAATGAAGACAAAAGTGGGAAATCCTGACTAGAGACCAATAATGTCACATCCATAGAAAGGCTCTGTCCAGAGGAACCAACAGCATAATCATCTATCACTGTGAAAGGGCCAAAGGACTCCGTCCAAGACTCCAGAGGTCAGACTACTATCCTAGAATAAAACCCCGGTACTCCTAGAACCTCTCACATCCATGGCTGATGAACATTTGTTGTTAAAGAAAAGACCAGAATTGTGTCCGTGCCTTCATGACCTTGTCTGCAGACAAGGGAGGGGAGGGGGCAAGACCAAAAAGGATAATAGAAAATCATTTCAATATCTAGCATACAGTGGTGACGGAGTGCCTAAACCATCTCCTCAAGCGAATACTCCATGCCAAACAATTCAAAACAAAGTAATACGTGCTACAAGAAAATGAATTAAGAGACATCGATGAAATGAAAAGGCCGCATGATTCTATGTTGAATCCCATAATCAGCTAATTGGGCCCTAGTGCTTGACATCATCTTGGAAGAAGATCTTACATGAACTCTAACCATGAATGTCAAAGTAGTAGGGTGCAAAATAGCTATATAAACATCAATTCTGACTGCTCATGTGCAAATGACGAGGACTATCATGTCCATCATCCATAACCATAAATTTGTCCACACCATCACAGAACATAATCATAGCCATAGCACCATTTGTGAATGCAAATAAGCCAAAGATGTACTCTCTCTGAGGAAAGAATCACCAATATATAAGGCAGCACAGATTTTGTTCTCAGTGATGTGAAATTACTCCATAAGAGTTTTGTCCTGATCAAAGGACTTGAAGCCCAAAGACATAAATATAGAAGAGGATGTTTTGGACATGATCGTTCGATAAACATAGTTGTAGTTTAAAATTTCACTTTTTCAATTTACATAGGCTAGATATGAATTCCTAGAATATGTGCACTTTACTTAATTAGTTCTGCAATTAATAAGTGCAAATCAAGGTAATTACCATCATCGTCTAGAATCTTTCCAATCTGGGAATGGTTTAGCTTTATTTTGATTTTTATATCTACATCTCTCTTGCATCCTCTTGTACATGATTTTTCTCATGCATGCACCTTTCTGATCTTCTATTTATACACAGAAGTCCTCTTCTTCTAGGAATGTTCGGGGACTAGTTTTTCTTAATTTGTCATCATAGTTTTGTTTATGATCTTGCTAGCCTAAAACTGTCTTTTTTGTGAGAAATTGAGGTGCAGACGATCCTAAGGTGGAACCCATGTCCATTTCTGCATAGTGTCACAGCTTCGTTGCTAGTTGCTTGTTGCCTCTTCTACATTTCAAGATCTATGTGTGATGTTGGGCTGCCATTACTGTGTCACTGTTCCAGTCTTCAGATCCGACAGTTTCAAAGTTAATAGGACCTCACCAATACATCCAGAACGGTACAAACTTAAAGATTGTGTCCAAGTTTCACTCCAGTCAATGCTACAAAGGTGAAGAAAATGCTAAAAGAATGAAGAAAATGCAACTTAGGGACTTTTGAAATAATTTTTGATCCTAATATTTGATTGAGCAAAAAGAAAAAGGAAGTGAATTTAAAAAAATTGGTTATTTTGGAGGCTTCCTTTTTTTGCAGGTTGGATTGGAGGACGACCCCAAATCGGAACCAGAATGACCGTGTGCCTTTGTGCAGAACAGATCAGAAAGCAGCTCCTCGACCCCTATGCACCTTCCTCATACCATTTGTTTTTGTATGCCTGTTAGGCTGTTACCTAACCTTCCATCAGCTTCAGCAACTCGCAGCTTCTGTCCAAGCTTGCACTTTGACATTACCAGCTAGACATCAACCCGTTTCCAACTTCACGGTTTCATTCCTGCCTCCTCTATCAATCTAGCCTTACTTTCCCACAACCATGAACCCGTTATAAAAGGTGCCTTCCAGCACTTTTCTACAGGCTGGCCTTCCAACATCCTACAGTTCATGCCCATCCCTCGTGCAAATCATAGAAGCAGAAACTGGGGAAAATGTCAGATTATTAATGAGTAATCACCAACTGCCCCCGAAAAACATGTTGAAAAAAATCGTCATACCGTATTTTCCCCCAAAAATAGCATGTTTTGGGCAGATTTCTCAAAGAAATTGCTTTTTTGGTCTGTAAAACTATGTTTTGTCAGTATTTTAGTGGCAATTCTAGGGGATGGATGTATCCCCACCATTAGCTTGTGAGAAATAGCCAAGGAAATTGGAGAAGTCAGCCTACAAGCAAATAAATGCACTTTTAAACATAGTTACCAGGTTCAAAAATTCGAATCTGTTCGGAAGGGCCAAAAATCTGGGGTTCTCAAAAAAATTCGGAAAAAACTGGTTCGGTATAAATATACAAATCTTATTATATATATGTATATATACACAAATACACACACAACATATATCATGTCAAACATGCAAAAATCTATCCATCTTCCAAATAATGAGCATAATGATAATATTAAAGCTTTTAAAATTGAGGAACGCATAAGAGTTTGAAATTTGAATAACAATACAAGAGAGGCATGGTTTAGAGCCTAATCTCAACACTGAAATGAAACTTAAAAGTTTCAAACATTTGCAACATCAAAACCTGCTTCAACATTAAAACCTTCTTCAAAATCATAACTAGCACTAGCACTATCATCTAATCCATGTTCATCATCACTATCAATAATTTCCTAAACTTCATTGAAGGATGATTCTCCAAGGTGAGAATTGCCATCTTTTACAAGATTGTTCTCAAGCAAATGCAAATTGTTGTGGAAAAACACATGATCTGAGATTTTTTTAGCTCCTAGTCGATTCCTCTTGTTGGTGTGGATAAAATCATGTGTACTCCAGTTTCTTTCGCAGGCAGAAGCACCAACACATTGGTTATGGACACGCACAGCAAGCTTTTAAATCTCTGTAGTAGAAGACCCATAAGTTTTCCACCATAAATGGGGATCCATGCATTGGATGTCTTCTTGTGCCTACTTATGAGAAAACATGTCCTCTTGATTCTTGAATAGTGAGTTGCCTTCTCACCTTAGCCTTCTCATCATCATCATGAACCAACCTGTTTATGGTTTCCAAAACATCGTTCTTTACCTCCTCATTTGCATCATGATCCACCTATATAAGCTTAGGCTTTAAATAGCACCATGTTGCATGGATATGGCGATGTAACATGTCCCAACGTATGTCCACAAATGACCTAAGTAGGATAGCAATTCCTAATTTTCATCTGCATACCAGTTTGGTTATATGGACTGTTAAAAGATTTGATTTTTCCAAAAGGATGGTTACAAATGTGAATGCTCATCCTTAACCGCAATCCTAAAAAATAAAAGTAGAGTGTTTCGAGTGCACCATCAAGGTTTTGCACCACTAAATACAAAAAAAAAACATTGGAGTTTATGAGGAAAATTGACCAAATGGAAGCTACATATCTTCCTCATTTTATGGTTGGCCTCTAGGACTCCCATAAGTTTCTACCTAGGAATGTTGTGGAACCTTTCAATGTATCCATATTTGATTCATATTAAGTTATCTCAAATGCAATTTTGGATCAAGTATTGGGAGATGAAGATGACAAGAGAGCAGATGCCTTACACAAGTGACATAGTCATGGTTAGGGGTCTCGATTAAGAGATGCCTTATACCACGCAAACCTTAGAATACTCAATGGAATTATGATATACAACACAACACAACACAGGAATGGAACAAAAACTCAAAAGCTTATTTACTTCAATAGAAAGATAAATACAACTACAACCACACAAGAACAATAGTTCCACAGATCTTCACAGTCTTTGCAAGTATAACTTACAACACACTAAAATAAATAGTCCAAATTATTGCTCTAGATCGTGTGGGAATCATCCCTAAGACAGATATGATGGCATGCTTATATTGACGCAAGACCCGCCTTACAATATTGCTTCAAAACAACAACTAACACAGTATGACTATTTGATATGTCCCCATCCGCTATGCAAAAGTATGGCCCAAGTGATAACACAACTAGATGCACAACGAGTTTACTCAACACTACCAAATATGAGATAAGTTAACTCATGTTGCATTCCTCAAACAATGTTAAACTTTTGAAATTTCGAAAATTACGCACCACATCACACCCTTTGCATAAGATTGCACACTAGCTCCTCAATGAATCCTTGCGTGCAATTGCAATACAAACTCCAATGACCTCGCGATTTCAGTAGTAGATGTGTCATTGAGATGAACTCATGCTGATACGGCAAGCCTTCGAAAGTGCTCCTTCTAATGTTGTGCACACATAAATGGTGATTTCCTCCACACAAACCAATTATGTTGGAAACATACTTTTGTGTTCCTCTACTAACTTGCATGCTTGCACTAATCTCCTAAAAGATGTTCTAGACTCTAGAAGATATCTTGAACCTTGCTCACTCCTCGGAATATGCTGCAACCATAGAACAGCTATGAATTACTACATGACACTTGCACATGTCAATAGACTTACGCAGAGCAATTACAAACATAGGCATGTTACAAAGGTAGGCGCAAAACAACAATAAAACATTTGTGCACTAACAGATGGCACAAAACATTACAAATGACTCTTGCGTTCTCACAAGCCACACTCATTACAAACATAGGTGTGAAACAAAACTTCCGCAAAACTGACAAACAATGACTTGGCATGAAACAGAAAGTTGCACAATGCTAGACTTAGCTTAATTTCGTAATTAACATGTTTTGGGTGATGTGAGATTGCAAGTGAACCTGGATGCTCTCGGATCCATAACATACTCCTAGTGAAGGGTTGAATCAATGCAATGTGTTGTCTGAATGGGTTACATTCTTGTCAAATAAGGTGGATGAAGCCTTGGAGATTATCAAGAATGAGAAGCCCTTTGATTTCAAACGTATTCCCATTTATGTTTGCTCTATTCCTTTGGATATTTTGAAAAGGCTAAGAAACTCAAAATGAATGCCTATTTTTAAAATCCCCAACCAGATGTTGGTACAAAGAAGTCACTTCAATTTTGGGCCCTTTCCCTAGACAAACACCATAGGCTTGTTGGTCATGCCACCTTCCATGGCCATTTCATGACTCCCATCTATGGATTGTTTGATAAACCAAAGGCAAGGATCACTGGATCTGAAATGGAATTACCATGACTCCATGAGCTCAATATATATGGGAACCCGACATAAACGGGAAGAATGAAACTTCCATCTGATCATACATATATCAGGGTATAGAGCTTCAATTGTGCTCCATAAAGGCTCCCAAAACTTGTGTCCAACAGATTTCTAGTACTAGAGTTTTACGAGGTAGGTAGCTTCAGGTTATGATGACTTTGCTAATATTTCAATGGGATTCTTAATCAAAGTTTGCTTCAAGGTGGGAGATTTCACTTTTGAGAATATACTAGCCTTGAAGACTCCCCAACCGATACTAAATATTTTGCATTCCCAACTATGGATCATAGGTCATATGACCTTGACAAGGTCGTGGATAGAAAGATGAAAAGTACTAGGAGACCATATGGATATGCACATTCATGTGTCATCTGGGAAGAGATTATAGAAAATTTCTTGGAAATTGATGACATTGGGTTATGATATTTGAGTATAGGCAATTTGAAATACAAGAGGAGAGAAGAAAGAAAAGTCATCTTAGTTATGTTGGTGCCTACTCTCATGGTAAGGACCCTGTACAAATGATCAAGATCATTTCTGAAGAAATTGAAAGAAGGAAAAAACAATCTAAGCTTTATAAAAAATGATTTGAGATATTGAGGTGGGGGGAAGTCATCTACATCTCTCCCACCTATCTAGAAAAAATTTGAAGCTTCCCAGCAGAACCAATCAAATGTGCAGTCTCAAGAGCAATCCTTGAGCGGGGATCACAAGAAGAATTTGTCCCCATTATTGTCCAAGAGCCTGGTGATAGATGGTTGGGAGAATCCCCAAGACGAGGAAAAATTGAAGCTAGAAGAAGAGCAAGATATAATTGAAATTTCTAATGAAAACCAAAGGGTTCGAGAACACAAGTAATTTGTGGAGGATCCCAACTTCATGAATACCAGGGAGTTTTGGAAACTTTGGAAAGTTGTCAAGAGACTAAGGGAACAGCAAATGCATAAAGAACAACGGGGTCAACCATTAGTTAATTACCCTTCAACTGAGGCAAAGCAGGAAGATATAACTTAATCTAGTTAAGGTCCTGCCTCCAAGAGACATAAGCATTCCTTAGATTATGTAGCCCCTGAGAAGGCAATAGCAAAGTAGGTTATTGGCGTTGTCACGGTGCGATCTAGTACGCACATTAGTGATGCATAAATTAAGGAGGAGGATCTTTCAAGGATATTTATCATTTGAAATAGATCAAAACTTCCGTGGGCAAAATTTTAATGTTAATTCAGTGTGTTGTCTAAATGCACAGTGGCTCCTACACACCGAAATCCCATGTGTCAAATGAAGTTTGGAGATTTCCAAGGCTCACTTGAAACCACTAACATGGAGGATATGACCCCAAGTGAATTTTCTAGGAAATCATATGACAAGGTTGCTTACAATGCAAAAAACACAGACTTATTCGAAGAAAGGAACAGAAAGTTAGAAGACTACATGAAACACAAAAGTGAGAACACTCTCCTCCATGAATCATTGGATGCTCAAACAAGGTTGTGTGATAAATTGCAGAAGTGAATTCAGATGATGCAGCAACAAGGTTGTGTTGCAGGCTCATCCACAAAAACCCTAAACACGCCCTTTGCTCCCATTAATATAGACATAGTTGATCTGTAGCACAAGCTGGCTAAAGCAGAATACACCATCATAGATATGGATACACAGAGAGCATCATTAGATGCTTACTACAAAACCACTATGATGGAATTCCTCAGGCCTAAGGTTGAGGACTTTCAAAACTTGTCCAAGAACATGTAGAAATCCATCAAGATGAGCAGAAACATGCCCAACTTGGTTAATGAGATGTTGAATAAGCTAGACAAAGTTTCCATCATATGGGCTGATAGACTCCAACATGCTAATGATTTGAGGGTAAACATGGAGTTAATGGAGGATGGGGAGATCGAAAAATATGAATGGAAGAATATCTCCTCGTTGAGGGAGATTATTGAAAATCTTGCTGAAGCAACAGCCATATTTAGAAAAGTGCACACTGAATTACAGCATCCAGGAGATCAGGCCTCATAGGAAAAAGTTGCAATGGGGGAAATGATTAGCCCCGGGTTGCCTTCTCCCTTCAATCCCAACAATGGACTGAAATGGGGAATGGCATCAATTTATTAAATCTCTCATTTACAAATTTGGCATAACCATCAAAGGGGATACACACCCTATAGAGAAGGGTATAATAGAAACATATGGAATAGTCATGAACCTGAATATTAGGGTTGAGGTGTTAATCAGACAGCATGGGTCCAAAAAAAGATCCGCAAGCATTCAAAGAGGCAGAGAGCATGCAGCAGAGGTGCATGTGCCAGAAGAAGCAACATGGGAAAAACTGCAAAGAAAATTATGTAAGCCCCTTAAATACCATACACATTCATTTTATAAGGTGTTTGCATTACTTAATATAAGTGCATTGCATAGGCACATTAAAATATATACGTTGAGTAGTCAAACTGTAACAATTTAACAAATTGTATGTATTTGGGCACATGGGCCCATGCTCGGGAACATATTTGTAATTGAGGGAGTATATTTTTGTAAGGGTAACATATAGCTAATTGTCAAAGGGATAACTACAAAGGAAGGTCAAAAGAAACAGCTGCCATGTGCATCAAGATCAATTACTGACAGTTGGAGGATATAAAGCTAAGTTGCCGCATTCGAATTCGTGTTCGAATTCGCCGATGATTAAATTCGTGAAAAATTTGTTGGTAAAAAAATCAGCGATTACATTCGTGATTAAATTCGCCTATGAGAAATATACATTTTTATTACATATATAAAAACAAAAGATAAATTCACATTTCAAAAGAGAGATAATATCACATTTCATTGATTTCATAAGTAGCTATTACAATAATGTGATTGAAAGCAAAAACTTCAAAAAACATGTGCTCGCAGCCTGCAGGTTGCGACCAAGCTGGCAGGTGGGACGATTAGTCCGAGCACGGGAGAATACTCGCTGAGTTTTGGAAAGCTATCCAGTATTTTTAATTACTAATCTGTCTACAGGGAATCAAAGCTCATGATTCTTTCAGAAGATTGCAAGAAGTTGCTTGGTCCAAAAAGATGCAAAAATGGATTTTATGAAAATAAGAAAAATATTGCCATCAATGCGTAGAGCTCGAGAAAATATGCACTTTTAGAGAAAACGACACCTGAAACGGAGCTACAGAATGAAAGTTATGGCACATGCAAGTTTTTGCTGCTACATCTTCTCGGACCCTTTCCAAAAATGGCAAATTTTTTTCTTTACTTGCGATTTTTTCACCAAAAAGCCAAAAACGGAAAAAATTGCCAAAAAAGGAAAAAAACGCGAATTACATCGCGAATTTCAACCCACTGTTAAAATTCGGCGATTCGAATTTTTTCCTTCAAATTCGCCGAATGCGGCAACTTAGATATAAAGAGAACCAAATTCCCACGCAGTTCATTTTTTTTCTAAGTCGGGTATGTTTATTTATGTGTCTTGCAAAAGGTTCTTATTTCCAGATGTGTGGAGAAGTCTTGTTAAAACAGAACCATTTTGTGTCATTTCAGGGTATATACTGCTAAAGGATGGTGGAGCATATAGGGGATAAACATCTGTGAAGGATCTTAGTCTCGAGTCTATTGTTATGTTATTCAGTATAGGACTTGGTCATATAATGGAGCTAGACTCTCACTTACTTGCAAATCCTTTATTATTTTATTATGCAATTTGCTCAGGGTACTGTTTAGTAATTCACTGAATGTGTATTGTTTTAGTAACTCTAGTTGTGCTTTACGGATGTGAGGTTTGGGCTAGCAGCAAGTTCAGATTAAAGATGTCAGTCCCATATGAGATTCTTCTAGCTGAAACGGGTGTTGTACCTTTAGAAGCTATTGCTATGGTTCGTCTCATAACAAATTTTTAAGGGTCGAGCAAATGGGATGGAAGTAGATGGCCTAAGGAAGTCCTCAACAAGTTTTTGGAGAAAAGAAAGAAGTCATGGATGAATCAAAACATCAAATGGCTTAAAAAATGGAACATTTACTTGAATGCATGTCTTAATAATAGCCAAGAGATAAAGACTTTTGTTATAGATAAATTCTGCCAAGTTATGTGGGGAAAGCCGTTAGGGAGAAAGAAGAGGTACTATTTGGAGGAATTTAACTCTACGTATGTGATCATCAACAAAAGAATTTTATAGGGTTAATATCCCATGGAAAGTAAAGATCTTCATAGCTCAATTGAGGACTAATTCACATCAGTCTTTGGTGTGAAACAGGAAGATGAAAAAGACCTAAAGAGACGTGGGAAGAGAGAATATGTGTCTTTTGCACGTCTGGTGCAGTGGAGTCAAAGAAACATTTCATGTTGGAGTGTAATGCTTATAATGACATTAGGGCCCAATTTGCTAGCACGGTGGCTACTGCATCCTTTCAAGATATTTTTAACAAGAATATGGTTGAAAAAATAGGAACTCTGATTATCAAACTCACCAACAGGAGATCTGAATGCCAAAAAGATTTTTAGCAATATCTGTTGTCCCATAGGTTGTCTTTGGTAGCCTCGTGGACGTTATAATTCTTCTTCTTCTTCATGTACAGGGATTTCCCAATAGCATTGTGAAGTTTTATTCATGCAAGGAGATAAAGCATTTAGTGAATGCATGGTTTAATTGATATATCTTGCCTTACATTTTGGAATGCCCATGTAAGCTTTTATATTGCAGGAGAAGTCTGGTCTTCTTCATCGTCTTTGACAAAATTCAGAAGTAATGTGTTGGCTCAGGAAAACAAGCAAAGAGTCTTAGCATATTGCCAATAATACTGTAATTAGATTAATGGTTCCTTTTGAAGAAGACTGATACACAGTGCAGCAAGATAGGGAATTCTTTGATAAGCTTCGATGAATCTGATAAATAGCATTTTTACAAGATTGGGGCTATAGGCAAGTTTATATTTTGAATGGAGAGGTGAAATGACATCCAAATCTGTGAGATTACATCTCCCATGTTTGGGCTCAGCTCTCATTTGATCATATAAATGAATGAGTGTTGTAATATTGTTAGTGACAACTTCGTAGTGGAAAATCGTCATGGAAGGGCATCATTCACCAGATACTGGTGTACATCGAAATCAAGTCTTACCATATACAATTGAGATGATAGAATTCTCACCTAGCTTAAGAGCCCAAAAAAGAAGGAATAACTCCCTTTTACTATATTGAGCTCAAATCCAATTCCTGTTGGGATGTAAGATTGGCTTTAAGAAGGGCCATCATAAGTTACCTTTCTCAAAGTTTCAGGGGTGTTGGATTCAGCTACCAACTTGATGTACACATTCAGCTTTTAAAATGTACCCGCCACATATAATTCGGTTAGTTCAGTGACTCAACTTGCCCATCATGATTTCATTGAAACATGAGTGATCCATTTTTGTATCCCTTATATGCAGGAGCTACAAAACATGGCAGACGTAGCAATTAAAATACACCTTTCTGTATGTACTGCTTATGCCATGAATCTTTAAGGGTGGGATGTAAGCATAGTCAAGAAGACTTGATACTCCTACAAAAGAGAGGCTCAAAAGAAAATACATGCCACTGTAGTTACTGATGCACTGGGAAAAATCCTAACATGCTTTGTGTCATTTTTCATAATTCTTGTATGTCTTTAGGGTCAAAATGAGTACAATGAATGCCACTATATTAAACACGGAACTTGGAGCCAATTTCATTTCAACTCCAATTGCACACAGCAATTGATCCTTTAATTGCATTAACTGATGTGAAAATGAATGGTGATTTCACTGACCCTATTTGTAAGATCATGCACTTAGCAGATAAAACACCAATGTTTTTGGACAATTTTATGAAGCCCATTGAGTCCATGCCTAGATAGAATCATACTGACCACAAATATGAGTGATTTTACATAACCCTTGACAGAATCTGAAATGCATTGACAGATCAAAAAGCTAAACACAATTTCCTTATGACTACTTATGCCTCTAAATCCTAAATGAGATATGTTGGGGCAGCCAAGAAGAGACATTACTTGCCATGATAGAGAGGTAACTCCACAATTTTATACTTTACCACTTGAGCTAAAATTGAAGGAACTTGAAAGAAGGTACCTATATCAACAGCCAATTTGCAACAAAAGTTTTTTTGGACATGTGATTCTGGTGAAGTGGACCCTTGTATGTAGGGAGTCTAAGAAGGACCCAATAAACTGGTGGCAAAATGAGAAACATTAATCTTCATTGCCATCTACAATACTGTTACTCTCACAAATAGCCTGTCTTTCCTAGGCGCCTAAATTTGATTTCTTGCAGATTGTGGTTTTACTACCTTATTTTAATAGGATTTTCTAATTACAGTTGCTCCAAGAATGCAAAGAACATGGTCTAATCATTCAAACACCATTAATTATTTTTATCTATAAAACCCAAGGTGACATTAGCAGCATCCTACATTGAAAAAAATGGGACCAATTGACAAGCGATGCAGATATTTCTTATATGGATGATGACAAGAGTGAACCAAATGGCCTTAATGGAATCTAAGGCCCACTTTCACTGCCTGTCTATGAAGTAGATTAAGAGTGATCAAATACTTGTAGAGTAATCTTCATAATTGTACCTAACATCATAATTATACCAGTTGATAAGGGATATATCTTCATCTTTACCCCTAAATTTGATCGCTGCTGCAATTTGAGTCTCAATGTAATCTTCTCAATTGACACTGCTGTTCGTGTAATTTTCGATAGTAATATACCACATTTAATTTGCATATTTAAATGCAAAATACACTTCATTGTTCAAAGTTCACACTGCAGTAACCAGCAAAAATACTTTCAATGGTGATTTCTACAAATACTCTGCTCAACCTAAAACTCATCTAAAAATTCTTTTCATGGATCATATGTTCCATGTTCATTTTCATTTTTCATTAATGAATCACGTTAACCTTAAATATCAATGTTTGTTTTAAAGAATGAAGTTTTAGTTTGTCCATTTTTTCTGACACGCACCTTGCAACCCCAGTATCCTTTTTTTAATGGTGAAACGGGTCATCCCAGCTGTACTCACATTCCTACAGATTTGATGCTCACTCTAATTTTTTTTTAATGCCATTTTAGGGTTAAAATGCTGCAGAAACAGCAATCGAGTTGACAGAAAGGGATTCCCAAAATTTGTCATGATGAAAGCAACATATTACAAAACTCCCAAATGGAAAACGATTTTACTTCTCCCAAAAAATGAATTCCTGGTTTTGACATCCAGTTGATAGACCCTGGTTTAGAGCTATAGAGTTCCCTCTCTATGAAGAAAATTATTATATTAAAAAGGTTTAGCCCTAAAAGATAGCTTATAACTGGTAGAGAGGACTATGGCATAGATTGTACTTGTTTTCTGATTTTCTTATGCTCTGAATGACTAATTGCAAAATTGGAAGTAGCAAAACTTATCATTTCTGAAGGTGGAAGATTTTGATTCATTCCTTATAGGGTGAGGTGTGGCTACTATAATCCATGAAGAAAGCATTGATGAATTCAACGCAAACTGTGAGAAATGTCATTTCCTCAGTTTGTGGCTGTAATTCTCCTGCTTGACAATCTCTTGGGATTTTTATTTTCTGCAATCTAAGAATATCCATTATAAAGAAAGGGGAATGGGATGTGATTTCAAAATATGGATTAGCCATCATGTGGACCATGATAAAAGGGGAAACAGAGAAGCTGGTGAGAGTTTTTAGTAAATCATGGAAAATCCTAGGCTTGCGTTAAGTAAAGGAGGTAGTGGAAAGATGTCATTTACGAGTCTAGATTTACATTCGAAATTCCATTTGAAGTTTGATTATTGACACATCTTGCATGAGGTTCATTGAGGTTATCATAGAAGCTAGTGTTGGATGATTTAGAGTCCAAAATCTGCCCTTATAATGCGCCTTCTAATAATTAAGTGGGTTTATATCCATTTATCGACCTGCGTGTGTAGAAAACATGGATTGTAGAGTTTTGAAGTTGGGGATGAAGAGCCCCAAATTCTGCCTTTCTGTGCTCCCATGATTGTTAAAAATAAGAGCCCAAAAACTAGGTTACCACCAAGAAACGCCTATAAAGGCAGCGGGAGCGGAGCGGGAGCGGCTGCGGAAGACCCGGGAGCGGCGGCCGGGAGCGGCCAGGGAATGGGCGGGGCTGCGGAAACGCCCGGGTACGGCCTGTATAGCTCCCCGGGCGTTTCCGCAGCCCTTGGCCGCTCCCACGTTGAAAAAAACGTTTTTTTTTTTATTTTTTTTTTTTTATGTTTTTAAAGCCACACAACAATAAAAAATTATAAATTCTTCTAATCTAAAACCTAAAAGCTACCTCTAAACAATAAAACAAAAGAACAACACACAAACAAAACATAAAGCAAACAAACTCACATTGTGGCTCTCCAAAATTGCATTGTGCTTGTCTAGGGTTTGAGGAGCTATTGCTAAGCTTGTAGGAGTGTGAGGAGCTATTGCTAAGCTTGTAGGAGTGTGAGGAGCTGCAAAGGAGGATTTGTGAAGGATTTGATTTGTGGTTTACTAAGTGAAGGTAAGTTTTTTTTTAATTTCTAGCCTTGTTCGTCTATTTTTTTTTTTTATTATTTAATCTTTCACACATTACATTTTTTTGCTTATGTTCATTTTTATTTTGCTCTTTCCATTTAATTTTTTTAATTTTCATTGTTCAATCACAATGCAATTGCATGCCATTGTTTTCTTTGCTTAATTTTTTTTTTAAACCTTGTAGGTATTTCTACAATGGCAACAAGTTCTGCTTCTTCTGGGCAATCTTTGGCCAAAGACTTTGACCCAAATTCACCGTTATGGAGGCACGTAACAATAGTTCGACAACTTGCAGGTGGTGGTTGTTTTGAATGGAAATGCAATGAGTGTGATGGACTATTCAAAGGCTCTTACAGTAGGGTGAAAAGCCACTTGTGTGCCATAACGGGTAATGGTATAAGAGTATGCAGGGGGAGGAATAATGCTGGGGTGCCAAAAGCAAATGTTTTGGCATATATCAAAGAGCAGGAGGATGCAGAGGCTAAAGTGGCTATGAGAGCGGGTCATCCATTGGCCAAAAGAGGAGGTTCATCTCGTTCAGCAAGGCCTCCAGTTGCTCCATCACCTAGTGGATCCCCAATTGTGGCCATGCCACATCCATTTGTGGCTCCTATCTCCACAGATGAGGATGTTTCCCTTGCACGAAAGAAAAGTAAGACAAAAGGGCCATTGGAAAAGGCCTTTCAGAATGAGAACAGGGAGATTGCAGATGAATGCATTGCAAGGTGTGTATATGCTAATGGGCTTTCTTTTAATGTTGTGAGATCACCTTATTGGCATGAGATGGTGAAAGCCATCAATGAGGCACCAAAAGGGTATAAACCACCAGGATATGAGAAGATCCGCACCACCCTTTTGGATAGACAAAAAAAATATGTGGAAACCTCCTTGCAACCAATTAGGGACTCATGGACCAAAACTGGTGTGTCCATTGTTTCTGATGGATGGAAAGATGCAAGAAACCGCCCTTTAATCAATGTGATTGCAGTATGCCCTAAGGGGGCAATGTTTTTGAAAGCGGTTGATTGTGAGGGGCAAGTGAAGGATGCCCAATTCATAGCCAACATTCTCTTTGAGTCCATTGAGGCAGTGGGGCCTGAAAATGTTGTCCAAGTGATAACGGACAACGCCAAAAATTGCAAAGCTGCGGGGATGCTAGTTGAGGCACGGTATGGGCATATTTTTTGGACACCTTGTGCTGTGCATTCATTGAATTTAATGCTAAAGAAAATGGCAAACAAAATAGAGTGGATCCAGCAAGTGTATGCAGAAGCTGAAGAAATCCAAATGTTTGTCACCAACCACCACATGTCACAGGGCATTTTTAGATCATTCTCGCAGTTGGAGCTACTGAAGGTAAGGAAAAGCTTTATTTCTTTCTTTCTTTTTAATTTAAAATTTAATATAAGTTTTTTAGTATTCTTTTAGCTTTCAATTTTATAATTTAAATTTTATTTTTAATTTTTGTTCCTCGTTCTTATTAGGTTGCTGAGACTCGGTTTGCATCACACACAATCGTCTTGAGACGACTAGTGAAGGTGCGAGAGGCACTCATGAGGATGGTAACATCCAATCTTTGGTCTGTATGGAGGCAATCAAACACTCAAGGGGCTCAAAAAGTGAAGAACCTGATCTTAGAGGACCCTTGGTGGGATAGAGTGGGTTATCTGTTGAGTTTTACGGAGCCCATTATGAGCATGATCCGGTTTACTGACACGGATCAACCATGTCTAGGAGAGATATATGACGGCATCGACTCAATGATTGAGAAGATAAAAGCCGTCATAAATGCAAAAGAACAAGATCCCGAGGAAATATTTTTCAAACAAGTGAAGTCAATCCTCATTGAGCGGTGGAACAAAATGACCACCCCATTACATCTACTAGCTTTTGCATTGACTCCTAGATTTTATAGCACAGAGATCCTTTCCTTGCCAGGGAGGGTAGCACCATACAGGGATGCGGAAGTCAGTGAGGGATATATGGCGGCATTGGCTAGGCTCTTCCCTGATCCTGAGGCCCAAGACCAGGTTATGGTAGAGTTTGGCAATTTCATAGCAGAAACGGGTCATAGCCTTCTCGCTCTTCGGAGCAAATACAAGATGGATGCACATATGTGGTGGTACCTCCATGGTACTTCATCGGCTTACTTGCAACCTCTTGCAATCAAGGTCTTGGCACAGGTAAGTTTTTAATTTTTTTATTCTCTTTTCTTTTAGTTTTTTAAAATTTAAGTTTGAGTGTTTAAATCTGAAGTTGAACTTTGCATTGACTTTGAAGTTTGGGTTGCCTTAATAGGTTGCAAGTTCATCTTCCTCTGAGCGCAACTGGAGTACGTATAATTTCATCCACTCACAGAAACGCAACAGGTTGGGGGCTAAAAGGGCTGAAGATTTGGTATACATACATTCCAACTTGCGCCTTTTATCCCACAAGCAGCCAGAGTACAAGGAAGGGTCAACAAGACATTGGGACATTGATCCAGAGATAGTTGACTTGGATGCTTCCATTTCCCACCATGGAGCATATGATGATGAGAGGAGTTCTGTGGCACCACGAGACCTACATGCACAAGGGGGTGCAACTGGCAGTGGCCCTAGTGCGAGTGGTTCGAGCCCATGTGGTTCTAATGAACCACATAATGATGATGATGTAGCTGGTTTTGATCCTCTTGATGAAGAGGAATATGATGAATATTGACAATGAAAGATAGTTTGAGCTTTGAATATTGATCTATGATTGAATTTAATATATCATGAGATTCATGACATTCACATTGTGTTTGATTTAAGTATTTTAAATTTTAATTTAACTTTTAAGCTTTTAAGTTTCTAAGTTTTATCGGTATCCTAGCTTGTTTGTTGTGGTTATTCACTTATTTAGCTTATAACTTGTCTTTTATCTTGTCTTTCATATGCATAATATGTGGTTAATAATTAAATTCCTATTTAGAAGGCTGAAATTTATATATTTTTTAATTTTTATATAGTTTTTGTACTGCCGTATCCTACGCCGTATCCGGGGTCAAAAAAAAATTTGCCATTTCCGCGTATCGGATACCCCGCTCCCGCTCCCATATCCAAAACGTTTCGGTAACTTAGAAGCACGGGGAGACCTTGCACTATTAACAGGTTTGGTTGGGTGTGCAAGGTGTTTTCCTGAAATTTGCTCTTCAGCAATTTTTGGGTTGGGCTGGTGTTGACAGGAGGATGGATTGGCAGCAGCTACTATTTTCGGCATGTACCTGGGAGCAGAGAAAGCAGATCGGGAGCCTCATTTTTGTTCACTCCCAAGGATTGATCAACAGTAGAGTTATTTTTGCAAGGAAGATGAATGCAGACTTCCAATTGGCATTCCTTAGAGATTCTTCCCGTAGCTCTTCCTTTTCTGTAAATAGTACAAGTCCTGCAGTAGGAAGTAGCTTTTTGGAGATGGCAGCAGAGCTGCCTGAGCTGATTAGAAGATAAGCTTCTTTCATAAGTATATCTATGTAGTATAACGCACACAAGAAACGAAATTGTAAGAGATGAAAACTGATATATTAAAGAAATGCAGAACTGGTTAATTTTGTGTGTTGTCTTCTTTTCTGATTTCCTCTTCCTTCAGATTTCTGCCTCGAAGGAATGGTTTATCAGATTTTGCAATTCCCAGGTCGATTCCAATGAACCAGCATATAAGGGTTTTATACTTATCTGTGGGGCTGGAGCCATTTTTGTTTGTCAATTCCTTTTTTTTTTTTTTTAAAGAATTAACCTAAATCTGTACCCATAATGCTGGCAAGGCACACAATCTTCTCCACGGACCTCCATCTGCACCAATCTCATCTCCAAGTATCTTTTCAGCCTCACCTACAGATAAGGAATACAACTGGAAATTATTCACATCTTCATTAACAATGTTAAATTGTTAGCATGTTTGTTCAAATTTAATCGAGCAATAATTGACCCACGTTACACTCCTACAAATCAAAGTTTTACAAATGATACAAAACGTCTATATTCCTAAAATAGCTAAGTATGCCTGAAAATAACCTCTGGAAAGATTGTAGTGAGATGATTTTGAAGTCCCAATCATTAAGTGTAGGCAGTTCACCAGGTATTGAAGAAAAGTTTGCCCACCAAGAAATCCTGGACCAATACAAATGTTACTATGAGAATGAAAACTTCCAACTTAGCCTTTGGAAATTCCATCAGAATAGCCGATATCATGCCAAACATGTTGTCTAGGTTACAATGATTCTTAATAGCCTAACGATGCAACTTTCCTAGTTAAAATGAAACTATATAAAATATCCAAAGTGCTTTTACTTTCTAAAATGAATGATGCACAATATAATAGAGAAAGGATGAAGTCTCAATACTCTGAATGACATGCCACTACAGTCAATATACTTCTTGTTTCGATACACAAAGTACATAGGAACATCTAAAGCATAATCCACATAACTTTCAAACCTGCATCAAAAGAACATTCAAAATTAGACTGACATGGGAAATTTAAACCTAGCAAAAATCTAAGAGAAATTTGGCGCTGCTTGGCTATTATGTTTCTGAAACTGTATGCGACAATACTAATCATTAAAACTTTGATGCGTGATAGTATTACTATCTAAACACATGTGAGAAGAGCTTCTAACTAGTAAATTACTCACTGCCTAAACAATGACTACAATTTTTTTGAGGAAGCTATGATTCTTAAGGTGGGAAATGAAATCCAGCCAAATAGATAACGGGTATTCAGTTCAAAAAAATTCAAACCAAAGAAAAGGAAAAAAAATGGGAAATACCTTTATTTTTATAAGGGGGTAAAATATTCTGATCAAGTTTGAAGGCTGTCCTCTCATGGCGAGCTTGGTAGGGGAGCCAGAAGGTCCCCCTCCCCTCTCCTTCAAGCAGACAATGTTCAAGAGTTTAAGGGTCCTCAAGAAAATTCCCTGACTAGAGCAGCTAAAATATTGAAAAGAGAATGTGAAACAGCCAAATCATCTAGCAAGAGTGACGGTGTTTGAACGTCAATAGATGCATTTCCCAAAAGAGGCTCGAACCGAAATGATGAACCCCACAGCCCTAACAGACAACATTGTTTACCCGAAATAAATGCTTTGACTTGTAAGGTTTGGGGGCTAAGGGTGAATGTGGGTTTTGTCAACAAATGGGGAAAGAAGATGTGGCTGCCCAAGGGTGACCTGTAAACTTTGTTTTATGTGCCAATGGGTTCTTCACTGTAATTTTTTCCATCAACGACAAACCAGCCAGCCCATTGTGGGCAGCCCATATTTCTTTAATCTTGCAGACATGTTTATAAAGCCCTAGCACATCGATTTTGATCCAACTGAAAATTCACCATCAAGATTCGAAACTCCGTATCCGAATTTGGTTTGTTTAAATTCCCTCCAAATTTTTGAAGGGTGTGCTTCAATACTTGGTAAAGTGTTGAGAGAATAAATTGGGGCCTCACGAATCAAATAGGAAAATTTTGTGGTTAGCTATTCCCATATATGTTTTATTCTAGGCCCAAGTCAGCCATCTCCCAAGTCTATTAACATCAGTGTGGGAAAGTGTGTGGGGGAGAAAACCTTGACTATGAGGCATGTTATCATGACGTTTGACAAAATGGAGAGCGAATCCAGGATTCCTATGTACCACTCCTCTATTCCTCAAGGGAGGCTTTCTTAGAACTTAGGTATGAGAATTTAGAACTCAGCAGAATATTGTTAGTACTCAACACTCAAAAGAGAACTCGGTGCAGTACTCCCGAGCCAAGTAACGAAGATAAAATCGATGAGCCCGCGAAAAAAACTTGACCACCTCTGCATACAACAGTCCAACTGAAAAAAAGCCTTTTTTAATCCAAATATTAAGATTTTCTTCCCTACCATGTGATTTTGCACATTTCACAGTTGTTAAGGTGATTTACAATGGTTTCTATCAGGATTTTCAAAGGGATTTGATCTGGTAAGTATCTTCATTTAGTTATTTGTTAAACTTGTTTTGAATTTTTTTCCATTTTAGATGCCCTAGGCTTTGATCTTTTTCTTTTGTTTGTTTTCCCATTTTATTCCACTTCTTCCGTTAATGAACACTAGCAGCTAGGGTTTTAATCTAAAAATTTTTTTGTTTTATAGGGTTCACTACTTGTTTGCAGTTTGCCGCAATATAAATCCAACTCAGAAAATGGCATAAGAATAGCATCCGATTCTCTTATCCGTAGCTAAGCCTGAACTCTCAGATGACCTTCTTGGAAGCATTGTGAACAGGATGCAAAGGCCAATCATGTTCATATGCAATTATTATAGGTTTGAGATGAGAGAGTGCATCAATCGCCTCAAATACCACCTCCCACCAATCATAGGTAAAGATGTATGATTGTGCAAACAAATGCCACCTGAGGCTCACAAAGAGATGGTTGCTTACCTTGTGAGTTATGCAAAGAAGAAGATAAAAAAGAAGAAGCAAATTGCAGCCCTGGTATATAAGAGGGCAACGAGGGATGATTCCAATGAGTAAGACATGGGAGCCTCTTCTATTACCCCAACTCAAAGGGTGGAGCGAGGACTGGGTTGGGAATAAAGCTCGTCTATTGGAGATGGTTCGAATACACATGGAGTTGGACAAGATTTTTTGTTCCTTCAATAGCCCTAAGTCACAACCTTCACTAGAAGGTATTAGTTGGAAAAAAAAATTGCACGAATGAAGCAAGGGTAGTTGCGGGAAACTTTTGGTGTTACGACAACATTCCATTCTATGTAGTGAAAAGTCCATTATATTAGAATTGGTAAATGCATTGACCATTGTTAGAGAAGGGGCTCAAAGCTCCTACTTGTGATTTGAGTGGCCCATTGTTGGAGGATGTCGTCCAAAATATGAAAGCTATAGTAGATGAGCAAAAAAAATCATGGCATAAAAAAGGGCTGTACATTTTGTCTGATGGGTGGACGTTGGAAAAGCACTTTTGATTAACTTTCTAGTGGCTTCAAGATGGGTTGGTTTTTTAAGTCAATTAATGCACCCACCAAGTGAAAAATGCAAACACTGTGATATGTTGGATGAGGTGGTGATAGAAGTGGGTGTGGAGAATGTCATCCAAGTTGTGAAAGAAAATGCAACAGCATATATAGCAAAATGGAGACTTCTTGAGGAAGACACCCTACACATTTTTGGACCCCATTGCAGTCCAATTGCATTGATCATCTACTTGAGGACATAGGAAAGATAACATGGGTGAAAAATGTGGTTGAAGAGGCAAGAAATATCACAAAGTTCATCTACAATCACCCTTTTGTGTTAAGCTTGATGAGAGAACACACCAATGGAAAGAAGCTTGTGCGAATGTGTGTCATATGATTCACCACAAACTTCATCACATTGTTGAGCATTGCAGCCTCACTAACATCCCTTATGCAAATGTTTGTGAGTCACTAGTGGTTAGAGTCTCCCTATGTTAGGAAGGCCAAAGAGGAAGGGGTCATGAAGATTGTTTTTGATGATGTATTTGTGAAGCATTCAAATGAAATCCTTAAGGTAACCTTAAACTTAACTTTTTTTTATTGATCATTTATTTTTTTCTAAAAAAAATCAAAATTCTCTTAATTTTGATTTTCAAATTGTGCATTATTTTTTTTAGGCGTCCAAGCCTTTTGGTTAGAGGCTTGGTGGATGGTGAAAAACGCCCAATGAACCTATATGAGGCCATGGGCATGGCCAAAGAGGCCATAGAAAATTATTACAAATCAAATAAAAAATATGAACCCATTTGGTACATAATTGATGAGGGATGGAAACAAGCGACTCCATCAACATATACATGTCGTAGTGGCCTACTTGAATCCCAAGTTTTTCTCTTTCAATTCAATTAAGGTTGATGAGGAGGTTATGGATGGCCTCAACACATGCATAGAGAGGTTGCTCCCTAGCATAGAACATTCAAGATGTAATTTTTGATGAGATGCAAATTTATAAGAGTACCGATAGGAGGCTCCTTTCTTAGTAGGCATGTGTTTGAAGGAGAAACACATAACCAAGTAAAAACAAATTAAATTGTTTGTTTTTTGTCTCATTACTCGTAGATAGTAGACTTTTTTCATTTATTTAGTCCTAGTTGACTTGCAAAATTTAAAATGTTTAAATGTCTAATTTGAAGATTATGGTGGGAAGATTATGGTACAAGTACAAAAAATCTTCAGAGGCTAGTCATGTGCATTTTGTACCAACCATGTAGCTCTTCTAGGTTGAATGCAATTTGAGCATGTTTGAAGTTCACAAAAAGAAGTGCAAAATGTTGACAACACAATGCAACAATGACCTTGCTTTTGTGTAATATAATCTTTGTCTCTATGTGAGACAAGTGGACGGGCAAGAGAATCGTGTTAGAATTGGTTTTAATGATATATGCCGACTGGATTGCTGACCTTGAGGGTCTGGGTGAGCAGCTAATGTTTACTGAGGAAATCATAGAGTTGTAGAGGAAAGTAGAGGAAGCGATAGCATCAAGGCAACAAAGGCATCAAGAGCTAGAGGGACTAGTGAGAATGCAAATCATATCTTTGTAGATGATGCTATTGCAGAGGAGAAATTTTTACCTTCCACTTTCGGGGGGCAGCAAACTAGGTGATGGAGATGATATTCATATTTGATATTGGTATATTTCGGTGCTTTGATTACTAGTGTATGACTCTATAAGCATTGCAATTTTGTGCTCTTTTTGGTCAAAAACTAATGGAATGTCGTGCCCATGCATTTCAACCCAAAAAGACCACCCAATAGCCCACAAAATTTGGGGCAAATTTTTGCTTTTTTTATAAACATTAAATAAGTATAAAATGATCAATTCATTATTATTCTAAGTCAATAACTAATCACAGGTGTATAAAGATAATCCATACTATTGTGTGCACAAATAAGGTTAATTAAGTTTATTACAATCTCCCCCACCAAGAGGATATACAAATCACCGTCATGTTATATTGTGCAAATTAGGATTCCATTAGGTGTTATAAGATTGATATTTTGTTCCAAGTCAATGGTTTAGTTATTTATTAATTCCCATGTCATTAGATTAACCAAGGGGGTATTAGATATGTTATTCCAAGATAGTGAACTTAGTTGCAGAGAATAATATTAACCATAAAATTATTTTCACACTTAACATTACTTAGGATTAATCCAATTTTCTCCACCAATAGCTCCAATTTAGCAAGGTGAGAGAATGGATAACTAAGGGTTTGAATCATTAAGAGTATATATGTTCTCTACGTTCATTTCTCATGTCATTCGAGAGTGTTGTTCATATTTTTTACACTTATTTTATGAATTTATATTTTTTTTAAGTATCAATAAAGTTGAGTGATTATCAAGTCTCAACTCCAGAGTCCAAGTCAAAATTTTGGGCTGTTGTGTATGATGTTTTTAACTATGCTTATCTAGATAAGTATGCAGAAAGCATCAACAACTTGAAGAAAAAAATGCTTGAGATATTTACAATATAAAAATAGATGTATTTTGGGTTTTTTAAATGTGAAAGTCCATTGACAAAATAAAACCACCTAAGCTGAAAAAAGTGTATTCTATATCAACAATCAAGTATTACTTCAGCTAAACTCTATTCTGAACTTAAACGTATGAACCCAAAAATTAAATTAAATGGAATGTTCCAAGATATTTTTTTCTTTAACATATGTTTTGCTTCTTTCAAGACATCTTCACTTGCAATCATACTTATAATTATATTAGTGTTGATGTAGTACATGGGATAATCAAGATATTTTTCTATACAACATTTTTTGTGCTTTCAAGGTATCTTCTCGCCTAAGCTTCTAATTTTGCATCAAAAATCACACAAAAATTTGTAAGAAAACATTTGACATCACCATAATTTTAACCAGCTTAAAACTTATTAGGGATAAGGCTTACATGGAAACCATCAATGCATTTCTTTTTTGCCTAGCATACAATATCACTCCACAACAGCCTTGCCTCTTGGATGCATTGCAACTTCATTCAAGTCATTGTGACTTGTTTTCCTCATTTCATTGAGCTTAAAAAGCTCGTCACCATGCCTGGTTTCTAGAACCAACATCGCCTTTTGTCAATCTCCCAATACTTACCAGGTTTGAAACTCTTAATTATATCCATCACCATGTCAAACATTTAGGATGTATCCTCTCAAGGCCTTACCAAACAAAATGTCTTCAAGTGTATGCTTGGCACTTCGATCTTCCTCCTTCCCAGTTAATATAGGGAACTTTATTAAAATTGGCATAGGGGCCTAGATTTGAGTCAATTGCTTGATCTAATGATAAGCAACATCAATTTTTCTATTCTCTGCATACTTCTTACTATCCACATCCCACTACATCTGATTCATAGTAACAATATTTAACACAGCATTCCCTTTCTCATGCTTGCCCAACTCATCCTCGTGAATATCAAACCTTTCAATCACATAATCATTTTCTATCATTTTTTATTCTGCTCCACTTTCAGATTGACTCTTGCCACTATGTAGGATCTCGACTCTTTATTGTAACCTATTCCAGCATTAGCTATCGGAGTATCCGTCAGGATCTCTAGTAGAAAAAAAAAAGCACGTGAAGTTGCAAAAATCGAAATAACTAACAATAAAATACAATATGATATTGAACTCACAAGTGTATGAAAGTGCTAAACAAACAGCACAATCTGCAGCAAAGCCAATAATTCAAATGAAGATGTACAAATAGGAGATTGAATGTGTAACTCCTCCATGATTAGTGGCCAAAGAGCCAAAAATATAAATGTAACTCTCACACTTGGCATAGTAGGTCAAACAGTAACTCCCACTTAGCTAATAATGATGGCTAAGTGTAACTCCTATGTGACTAACTCCAAGTGTAACTCCTATGACTAAGTACACCTAAGTAAGCTAACTCCTTAAGTTTAGGAATAATCCACAATAAATAAATATGAGGAAAATAATATCCTACACTAACACCCCCCTTAAGCATAGCTTAGGTGGGCGGAAAAGAAAGTGGGTCCTGACAACAAGGCTTGATGAGGTACCCACGTACAATGCAACTCTCACAAAGTGGAGTAAAAGGAGAAAACCCAGTGGGAAAAAACTCCCCCCAAAAGAGAGACAAAGTAGAAAAGTGAGGACTAAGAAGCCTCACTAGAAGCTATAACTACCTATACCCATCTTGTATCCTGCAAGATAGGTCCCATGTGTGCCTCCACAAAGAAGAGAGAGAAGATAAACGCAGAATGTCGCATGGCGAATGTTGTAGTAGGTCCCTCTGCAACAAATAATGTCTCTTCCTTTCGGAAGAAAGAAACCCATAGCAATCAAACTGTTGAATTCCCACTCAAGTGGAATGCAAGTAGGAATCAAAATGTAGAAGTCTAGAAAATGCTCAAATGTCTCCAAGCGAGTGCTCAAATGTGCCAAAGTCAGATCAAGAAATCCAGGCCTAACTGTAGAAGATGGCAATGCAGAAGCACAAAATGAAGGAGGGAGAGCAAGAGGGTTTATAAGTACCCTCATTACATCCAGAGAAGAAGGTGCAACTCCATAGGAGTTGTCAAAGAGAAGACAAATGTCCTCAATGGTGTCATCTAGATCCAAAATGTGGGACTCTACAAACAAGGAAGCAATATCCGGTAGAAATGTGTCCCAGTGAGGTGAATCTAGAAGACATGTGATCCTATTGCAAAGGATCAAAGGAGGGTCTCGAATGCATAGGAGTAGGTGGAGGTGCCTCGTCCATAATCTCCATAAGTGATGGTGGAGGTGCCACATCCTCTAGAATCATGTCCTCTCGATCAATGAAATGAATAGGAGTACAAACTATAGGATGAGTAATAGGTGCCTCAAACAAACCACCTGTAAGTGTGTCCTCTATAGGAGGAGAAATAACTGCAATAGGAGAAGTAGGAGAAGAGGATACCAAAAAATCCTCATGCAAATCACCAGAAATATCATCATAAAGAAGGGGATGAGAAGGAAGGGGAATTGCAACAACAATAAGAGGTGAAGCAATAGTGGGCTCCCCAAACAACGCTCCAAGTATGTCCCAATCTTCCTTTGGTGACTTGGCATGTGCAATGTGAGACTGTAAGTAGTTTGAGACATAAAGGCGAATACAAAAAAGAGCCCTCACTTGTTTTGTCTCAAGCCAACAACATCTTTCTCCTTAGTGAAGATTTATATACATGTAGCACCAATAGTGACTCTCCAGAAACCGTTTGCCTCCCATCAAATAGAAAACTCCCTCTTGTCTCAAGTCACCAACTGACAAACTAGAAAAATGTTGGACCCAGTAAAAGCGAGAATGCAGCCATATCACAAGAAGATTTTCAAGGAGTGTAAAATTGAAAATAGAAAGGTTTGTGTCAAGTCACAATAACAAACTAAAAAAGATGCGGACGTCGCATATATGCATGCGTAAAAGATATTGAATGAAGATACATAGCCCAATAAAAACTGCCACAACCTGTCCTGAAAACAACTTTGACTCAAACCTCCCCTGAATTTTGGCACTTTATAATTTCAGTGTGTTTTACAATATAAATGGTACCAATGGAAAGAGGACAGAAAAACATCCACTTTTGAAGAAGATAACACTCAATTCTGAGTTACCGATCAAAAGATATTAAGGAAACCATTTCCTGTCATTAATGGCCCAATTAATTAATTCTACACTAAAAATTAAAAAAAACTAGGCTGAAATCAATTGCCTTGTAACTAGGATTGGAATCAACAATCTTTCCAAAGAAAGAGTAGTTTGCATAGAAGGGGGTTTGGCCTCCTAAACTGCACCCACTAGTAGCCTTTGATTTAAAAGCATGTGACTAATATTATCCTTATAAGGCATTTACAATGATGTCACTTTAGGGCCAATTCAACTCTCCAAAATAGTTTTGATTCACATGTGCACAAATGGTGCAGTAAGAGTCATTTATTTGACCGCATAATTTTAAATCAAACTATCACATGAAAAACAATTTTGCCGCAAGCATAAAAAATGACGTTTGACTTACTTTGCAAAAACAATTGGTGCCGCCATGAAGGCACGCATCTTTGAACTAGATGCACAAGGCCATTTAAGGTTGCTCAAACCAAAACAACTTGTTTGTGCAAGGTTACTTGCAAGCAAATCAGGTGCAGCTTGCAACAAAACAAAAAAACAACCTAGAAAAGTTTAGGCAAAACACTGGAAGGGTTTTCAGACACCAACCCAGGTGAAACAGGTCTGTCCTAGGTCGTACAGTGTATACCAAATAACCCTGCCAATAATTTTTTTTTAAACCTGTGAAATCAATTGTCTTGGAATATGGTTGTACAATTTGCAGTCAAAGGCTATTGGTTTTGTCATCTTTCGGATCCAATGGGACACAACCCGTGAATTTGCACGAAAATGGCCCTGCAACAACAGTCAAAATCTTTGCACACCAGATTTGTTAGTTGCCCAAACGAAGAATTCGAAACTACAACTATACTGAAAAACAACACACATTTTCTCTAGCAAACTGCTGATACCATATCGGAGTATCTATAAGGATATATGATAGAAAAATGAATGCACATGAAGTTTCAAAAATCAAAATAATTAAAAGTAAAATGCAATATGATATTAAACTCACAAGTGCATGAAAGTGTTAAACAAACAACACAATATGCAGCAAAGCCAATAATCACAAGATCCTCCAATACACTTGCTTTAATAGCTCACAAATGAAGATGTACAAATAGGAGAGTGAATGTGTAACTCCTCCATGATTAGTGGACAAAGAGCCCAAAATAGAAATGTAACTCCCACACTTGGCATAGTCAGTCAAAGAGTAACTCCCACTTAGCTAACAATGATGGCCAAGTGTAACTCATGTGACTAACTCCAAGTGTAACTCCTATGACTAAGTACACCTAAGCAAGCTAACTCCTAAAGTGTAGGAATAATCCACAATAAATAAATATGAGGAAAATAATATCCTACACTAACATTAGCTTTCCCCTTTTTCTCTTAGAAGAGGTTAAGCTAAACAACCCCTCAAAAGTGAGTTTACACTCACTCATTGTAGCCCATCAACTTTCAATGGTTCTCTGTCAATCTTCTTTTTTTCCTAGAGGCACGTTGTCCCCCTAATCACCTTTCCTATCCAGATCAAAAAATTCATTAGCAATGGCATGATCATTGTTTGCTTCCTTATTTTTTCATCGCTAACTACTTCATCAACATTTTTTCTTCATTTTTATTGCCTTACTAATAGTTCATATTTTGTGCACTCTTGTTGCTAGAACCGTCCTTTTTTATCTTGATTCTTCCTTCTCTTTTCTATATTTTTTACGTATATTAATCTTCATCATGTGGTTGATGTTTCTCTTCCTTATCTTGTTAGGACTATCATCATCCTTGTCACCTATGTTGCCGCATTTGCCGAATATCATCCATTAGATTTGAAAAATCTTAGAATCTATAGCTGCAACAAAAAAATCATTGAGATTCATGAATAAATTTGTCAAAATCAAATGTTGGAACTTGGAAGCTTTTGAGTGTTCATGGAATCTTGATGACATTGTAAACCCTTGCTGCGAAGTCGTGAAGCCTCCAAAAACTAGAAAACAATTGTCAAGAGGAGAACAATGGCCACGTGCAGATAAACCAATGTCGCGCATGAATGAGAACATGTGTCATGCGACATGTGCCATGCGACCTGTCTCATGTGTGAATGAGGATTTGTGGAGTCGTACATGCAATTCGAAAGACAATTACCGTGACGATGTGCAGGAATGTGCCCTATCGTGGGTTTAAAACTCTTATTAATGTTTGTTATTGTTTTTATGTTTATTTTATAAAGTTATATATTTATAATTTTAATAACATCTTTATTGTTCGGATTTTATAAAGTTATATATTTATAATTTTAATAACATCTTTATTTTTCAGATTTTATAAATTTCATAAATTATTAATTTGTTATGGTTTATTTTTCTAATAAGTTATATATTTATAACTTTATGGATTTAATAAATTGTTAATTTGTTATAGATTATTTTTCTAATAATTTCAATAAATTCTAAAATAATTTATAATCTTTTAAATTTAATGTTTTTATCAACCAATAACCTTAATAAAGAGTTATAGTTTATAAAACATTAATAATATATACTAATTTTATCTAGCCGAATTTAATCACAAATTCTATTGTCGATTTTTTTAGCAACGAATTTTTCCTCAGTGAATTTTTAACAAATTTTATCCTTGGCGAATGCAAAGACAAATTCGAATGCAGCAACATAGCTTGTCACCACTTCTAGCATTTACAACATTTCCACCCTTAAAATTGAAGATCTTATTTGAACCAGATTTACTGCCACTATTAGCTTCTTCTTTTCTTTTTTGAACATTTTTTAGCCTTTGATTCTTGCCTTTTGGACTATCCAATTTGGGATATTTATAAGTGGTATTTTTTCTGACGCATTCAATTAAGAATTCAGAATCTTTTGGAATTTCATTATATGAAGTTGGTTGTTGGATGTTGAGGTATTAGGTACCTTAACTCGCACTTTCACTTCAGAACAGGGTCACCATAGTTACCAAATCCGGCTAGATCTGCACAAAATCCGGCCAGATCCGGATTTTTCAGCCAACCCAGATAAATTTGGTCTAGGTCGGACCTAATTTAGGAAAAATTATTTTTTTTATTTTTTAACATTTTATGTAGTTTTCTGGAAAAAGCAGTCAACTATCAACCTTATATATTAAAAAATATAACATTTTACATTATTTAATTTTTTCATTGTATTTGTCAAATTTTCATATTTATAAAATTCAACTCATATATTTCAGACCAGATTTTTCTGAACTTTTTCAAGAATTTTGGGATTTTCGATTTTTTTCCCATCCCAATACGGATCCGGATTTCTGAAACTGGTAACTCTGCAACTGTGTGGGATGGCTCCTCTATCTCCACGTTGTCCAACATGCTAGATTCTCTAGCTAAGATGCGCAAAGTATTTGGCCCATCATCCTCTACATTTTACTTCTCCTTATCTTGCATTGGCCCTTTCACAATGATGGCACAAATAATTCGTATCCCGGGAATGATCAAAGATGTCTGATGGGACTACCATCCAGTCTTCTCAACTTTCATCACCCCATGCACTTTAGGGATTCTTGCTCCCCCAACATGGCTATTTATTTTGGATCTTAGCCACATGGGTTAGGAATTTACCGCTTTGGGTTTACTCCCCCTCATTTATTTCAGTAATTTTAGTTATGTATTTTATCCTAGGGTCCTTTTACCCTAGCACTTCATATTGTAATTGAATGTATTCTCAAGTCCCATTGACCTAAGTTTGATCATTCATGGACATTAATACAATTTCTTTCTTTCTTATCTCAATTTGACATGAATGTCACTAACAATTAGCAAGCCCCTTCTACCCAAGGGTCAAGAATAATTTCAAGACAAAATTATCAAGGTTGACAAAATTTTTCATCCATTTGTACCCCCTTGAGCCCACACCCTGATTCCACTTATATTTTCTATTGATCTCCTCTGCTAGACTTGTTGCATATGTGTTATTTTTGTATGAATAACACCCAATTTCAATATGGTCCAGATAGGTAAATTATTTTTGTTAGGGATGAAAATGGTATGGATCTCTTAAGGTTTGCTTAGCATATTCCAATAACAAAATATAATCTTAAACAATCATGAGGAAACTCAATAGGTCGACCTTCAAACCATATATCCTGAGGATAAGTAAAATCCATATTATGAATGTACCAATCCACTTTGTGGCCTTTCCTCCTCGTAAGAAACGCTACCAAATGGACATCATTTTGAACTCTTGAATTCCTTGGAAATAAACCACATCATTAACATTGTTGGTGTCTTGGTTAACGGGTTCTTCACAACCAATTTGTTCTTTCTTATCCAATGTGATTGGTTGTACAAAAACAAACACTCAACCAGTGTGACTAGTAAAGCTTGTAGAAAATTTGATTAGGTATCATGCTAATTGTATATAGCCAAAGATTTAAGCAAAAATACAATGTGTTTTAGGAAACAAATGGAGTCTTGTGTTGAAACAATTCCAGTGTAAACTGGATTTGTTCCATATCTGTGGATATGCTAGATATGCTTGATTAATGAAAAGCAATGACTTTATTTTCATGTTATGAAATTTCTCATGTGTATGCTCTTGTGGCACTTTACTTTGATGTGGATGCAATGTCCCATTGGCATTTCTCATGTCTATTCTTTCAGATATTGTAAGCTTGGTGACAAAGTAGCCCAAACACCAATGATTTTAGATACAATGAGTTTACAGGTTCAGCCGACCAGAAACGTTCATTGCTTTTGTTTACTATTAAGTTGTTTGTCCCGAGCCTACTAGGACTAAGGCAATGGTGTGTTATCCATGGATTCGCTACAAGTGTTAGAGTCTGCTAGAGTTTGTTAGTTGAAACCATAGTTCTCCTTCGCACATCTGAGCTTTTTGGTTAACCATGGACTCTCGACAAGAATGAGATAAGCGGCGTATCCAATTCAGGATCTACTTCATACAGGCATGCCTTTGCAACAACAATAGCTGTTCAGCCATTGTTTTCATTTTCATTGCATTGTGATACCTTGATTAAGTCCAACCTCCTGGTCAGTTTTCAATGCTGCACAATGATCAGCAACTAACTCTGTCTTTAAAGGTTTACTCCAACAATGAATTCATCAGCAATCATCTTCAAAGATCGAGCTTTACGATCATAGGGATAGTTGTACTATAGCATTTATGATTTGGGGTTGATCACAATATGATTTGTTAATCTAATGTTTTGTACTTCACATTTAATTATCTTTCAAGAACCTAGGTCCACTAGCCAAAAACTAGTGATTTCCATGTAATTGGTCGTACTCCAGAGTCAAGCACTAGAATGCTTGGTCAACTCTGGATTACCAATATCATTTCTTTCTTTTTTGTTTCTTAGAGCTAGAATGCTCAACAAAGCTAAGTATCCAATACATTAAATAGTTATAAGGACTTGAGTTTAAAGTCAATGTTTTCAGCAGAATACTGAATTGAATCTCAGTTTGTTTGCATTGTAAATATAACAGTTTAAATATTAAACTGGCCTTTAGATGCCCCCATCAAAAATTCTTTAGCAACGACAATCATGCATAGCTGTAAACCTAAAAAACAATTTATTTTCACAGCATATATTTGATCAGTACCTGGTTTAACCTATACTTGTTAAAAGGCTGAAATCATATCTTTTGTGAATACATCGGTACAAGAATATAGCGGCAAATTTCATTAGTTCAAGTATGCAATTGAAGTTTCATCCGAGTTTATAGCCAGTTGCAGTTTGATCCAATATTAGCTATAATCCTTAAATACCATGCTTTGGGCACAACACCTTTATGGTAAATCTATGAAAATATCGCCATCGACTTCGTTGAGTGACTGGTCCTGATAAAAAAATATTGTAACGATTATTTTGTTGTCAAATTAATTCTTGTGTCCATATCAATTAGTAGTAATATTCCTTTTTACACATTCAGTATTGCTTGTTTCACCTCGCAAGATTCATTTCGGATCTTTGTGATTTAACATCTTCGAGATGGGACACTGATTCAACATGCACATGGCAAATGGAGAATTCATGAATAGATTGGGAACATCGAACAGAAATGTCCATCTATACTGACAAGGTAAATTTACAACTTGGTCATATTCAGCAAAGGGTCGAAGATTCATGAATACCACTTGTTCATGGATACTCGCATAAATTCCAACTGTCAAGGTTGTAGCCAAACCCACACAAGAGGCAGGTTTCAAACCGTTAGATGTGGGAGATCTGATCCCTCTATAACAGTTAACTTCTATCTATTGATTTTCCCGAAACCAGGTTCTTACTAGATCACATTGTCACAACTTGCATCGTGAAGAAAAACAATTATGAGCACTAACGCTCCAGGATTATCCATTTGTCAGAATTAAAGTGGTCATGTTCAAGCCTAGTCCCGTGGAATGTATTTCATGCAAGGGATAACAGGGGAGATGATGCATGATCCACAATTCTGGCCATCTAGCAGGTTGTTAAACATATTTAGAGCAGTTTTTGGACATCATGGACTCGTAACAAGACTGGTTTTCCTTCCACAAAATGGTATCTATAAAGGGAAATTGGCACACTTTCGATCCAGTGCTCGTTCAGGGAACCTTCCCTTAACAAATTACACTGGCTGAAGAGCACCCCTAACAATCTTTCTTTACCTAGAGCAGCAGAAGAATAGTGTTGAAATCCTCGAAACTTATTCATGGGACATTATCTCTATGTCATTCCTCTGTAATATTTTGGTAGCTAGAGCAGGTTTCTGGATCATGCATTTCAAAGTCTGCACAGGGCCCCGAAAATGCAAAATACAAAACTTGTTGAAACTGAAATTTCATTTTTAGAGGACCTCGTGTGGAGAACATTACCCTCAAGCCCCAGGGCCTGAATGCTAGTCAATGGTTTTCAAAATCCAATCCAACGCTTCGCTTACTGCTTTTAGGAACTTCCAATTCCTGCATAAAAATCACCAAACTAATAGGAACTCTCGTAAATATAGAATTTCAGAGGGAGGGTTAAGCTTCTAAGATCTCTTCATAGAATTTTTCTCCCATATTGCAAAGCAACTGCAAAAGCCAGTGGTAGCTTAACATCCTCTTCAGCTCAGATTAATTTCTTGACAGAAAAAGCGTATAGCAGAGAGCTTTGGGTAGCTTCACATCTCTTTCAGGCTGCTTTACCGTATCCCTTGGCATGGCATAATGACAGAAGAAAGTGATTTGACACATTTCCAGCTATTTTTATGGTTTCCGTGCATGTCCTGTCACTTTAACCCTGCTAAGCTTGGTTAATTCTTGGACTTCTGAAGGTCAATAAATAAATATAGTCCAATTTGATTTCTAATCATCAATGGGTCAATGATTTAGTAACAATTATGGAATTATCTCTATGCTACCATTGTTTTAATTAATTGTGTCTGCCTATAACACATCTAAGTTACAACAGATTAGAGTGTTTCTCACTAGAGTGCCGATTTCAATCCGGATCCAACTCCTATACTATTTATGTTCGACAAATCTCTGAAGAGGATCTTCACATGAGCATTCTCTTCAACAGAAATATGATTCCTGAAGATGGAGTCACTTATCTTTGACAAATGCTCTTGAAAAGATCTTCGTATTTGAGTGTTTTTGCTTCAAACATGAATTATGACTTCTGATGCTATCACTAATCAAGTAGGCATTTCGATACTACTTTTTTTTTGGTCTTTTCAAATCCTTTGAGCAGGCCTTTATATGATGCCCTGTTACCACAAATTAGTGCATGCTAAGAATTTGCGGGACCAAAGATGTGCATGAAAGAGGTAAACATAAATTAGCCACTATGCATTGGGATTTTTTATAAATAAATCAGCACTGTTAAGTTTATCCTTGGTGCCAAAATAAGAGTGAATTGGATAAACATAGAGCCCCATGCGCCAAAGGGAGAAGAGGAGGCTTGAGCATGCAAGAGGTAAAAATAGACGATCCTATTTTTAGGAAATTTTTGATTAAATAAGAGGAGCATGCTGCTATTCTAGTTTTAATAAAAGATTGACTAAAAATAGGTGCATGGATTTATAATTAGAAAAGCAAGCCTTTGTGCTAATTTTAGCATATTTCTATGCATGAAAGGATGAAGTTATTAAAATTAGCATGTTAACTTCTATCCCATGTGCCAAAAGGCAGGGTGAAGGAATAAATATAATTAGAGCATGTTGCTGCTTAGTTTCAGATTTGGCGCAATGAAGGAATAAGGAGGAATTTATTTATTAAAATTCATGCATGTTCTGCCCCAAACAGTGTTGGCCTTCCAAGCATGAAGCGAAGAATTAATAAATAAAATAAAATAAGTTGCAGCAGAGGTTGTTGGCGCAAACAGGGCAGGATAAGGAGAATTTTAGGTTGATTAAATCACGTGTATGCATTTGCCCATGCGCCACAGGGTGAAGGAATAAATTAAATAAAAGAAGATTTGCATGCAGACAGGGCTATTTTTGGATGCAACAGTCCATATAGGGAGATTTTTGTAAAAGAAATGTATTAGACACATACTTGGGGCTGTTTTGCTATTGCAATCCTAGCTTTGTACTTCCATCTTAGTGAATAAAAAAACTCTATTTGCCCTCTCATATTGTTGTTTTCTGATTTTTCATTGTGTTTGACAGGAATATTGTATTGCTTTAGTGATGGAATTCACTCCTTCTACCACTGTCCTTTGTCCTAAACCTTTGAATTAATTTTGCAAAATAGCTTAGAGTTGTGCAGGTGTGTGGATCTTTGATTTCCATGTATGCAAAAGTATATGCATGTGTTAAATTATTGGTGTATCACCCTTATTTCCCTTTTCCTACATTCCTTCTCCCTTTTCCTTGTTAAAGTTTTCGTTTTTTAGGTGATTCACAAGGGAACCAGCCCTCTTTGGAGGTTCACCTCAAACATAGGTTACCCACAGCCTTGAGGTGTTCCAATTTTGTCAACAGGAGAGAGAATACACACACCATTCTCTATCAGGGTGCACTTTTGGGTGACGACAGGCCCATCTTCTAGCATTTTGCATGGGAAATAATATCTATGCCCTCTAAAAGCTATTCTATGAAATGCCATTGTACAAGCTATAAAATTTAGTCAAAAGACAGACTTTAAAGTCATGGAACTGGAATGTTAGCAAGGTGTTGAATCATACTGAGTTCACTTTGGCCAGCATTGGTTGGAAGATATCCGCAGCAGTATAAGCTTTTAGAAAAGCAGTTTAAGGTAGTGCAAAAGTAAATAAAGCCTCTTTTTCCTTTCAATAGTATGCAGCTTCTTTAAACTAGTCCTTGTGAGTGGAGTAACTACAAAAACAGATACTGAACCCAATAAAGGAGAAACGATTCCTTTAGTATCATACATGAAGAAAGCCCTTTTCCTCACATGCTACCGTCCTTTTTGGTTGATGCTCCACTAGCATGGTCTTGTTTACAATAGAGTAAAGGACAAATATAAGTTTTAAAGAATTGCCCAACTTATAAAATCAATTTTTTTTCTAGAAATTGGAAACAAATCTGCCCCTTCTGTACAGAATGCTTTGTTACAAATTCAGAAATCCCATCCTAAACTTCTGCATCTTTGCATGGTACAAACTGTCCCAGTATTGGGAAGAAAAAAAATTTCAGAACATTATACCATGGGGCAAGTGGAGGATAGTCAAATATAGTACCCACAAAGTAATCCAAATATTCCTAAGAATCAGTCCTTTAAAACTGTCTACATCACTTTGAAAAATGGACATGAATTATAGATGGGTGATTATTGGTATAGTGAAACAGTTGCCAAATGAGCTACTTTGAGAATTGAAAATATCTTTGCCTGGTCTTATGCAGATTTTTCTGAAATACCTACCAAACTTGGGGAGATTTGTGTGAAATACCCCAAACTTGGGATGATGCAAAGGGAACAACCTAAACATGTACTGCCAAGGCCTGGCCAAATTTCACATCACTTATATGATAAAGTCAAGAAATAAATCTACAAACTGTCGAAAGATGGGACTATTGAGCCAAGTGGACCCACCTACTTGTATTAGTATGGAAGACGAATGGCAAGCTTTGCATTCGCATTTATATTTGCGAGCTTAAGAAGGCAGCAATTGGAGACCATACTCCTGTTCCTTTCATTAAAATTTAAAGAAATTTTAGAGCATGTTGTGGCCAGCAAAATCTATTCATTCATTAATGAGATTCAAGCTCGCATTCACCTAATTGCTTTGAAGAAGACAGTATTTGTGACTTAGTGGAGATATTTTTATTACTGTAATTAATTTTGGTTATACTAATGCTCCTGTATGTTTTAGTAGAGTTATTACTAACATTTTTAAGGATTACTTCCATAAGCTTACAAAGATTCATTTGCAAAACCAAAAGGCACTGTTTCAATGATGCAGAGAATATGGCCTGTCGTTAAGCATTTAAAAATTGAAAATTCTAATTCATGTCTCGAAGTAGAAAGCTGCTTGGCCACATCAACAAAAATTGGCCCAGGATGGACCCAGCCAAAATAGAAGTCATTCTCAATGTTCCAGCATCAACAGACCCTTCACAGGTATACATCCTTTTAGACCATTCAAGATATTCTCCGAAAATTCATTCGTGGACAATCCTTGCTCACCTTTCCTCTAGAACAACTCTTGAACAAGAATGTGAAGTTTGAATAGCCACATGCATGCTATTTCTGAGATTTCCATTGTGGAAGATGCCTTTCCATGTTCACACTTAAGCTTTGAATATTGTTATTGGTTTCTCATTCATCTTAATGATGGAAACATTGATCATCCCATCTATTTCACCAGCTGCCAATTGTCACAAGCACAAATAAATTAGACTCATAGTTACCAAGTCCAGAATTCTGGAACCGTTTGGGAGGGAAAAATATCCCGAAAATCTGGAACTCTTAATCAAGTTTGGAAAAATCCGGTCCAAAATATCTGTGAGTTGAATTTTATAAATAAGACAATTTCACAAATACAATAAAAAAACTTTAATAATGTCATGTAAATGTTCTATTATTTAATATACAAGGTTGTTAGGTGACTGTTGTTTCCCAAACAATAAAAAGAATCAAAAGAAAAAAATTAATTTAATCTCTAAATTAGGGCCGACTCCTAACAAATTTATCCAGGTTGGCTGAAAAATCTGAATCAGCCAAATTTTGTGCATATCCGGACGGATTTGATAACTATGATTAGAGTACAACTCAACGTGAAACTATGTCAATGATTTTTTTATTGTGATTTGGAGTGAGGTTGTAACTCTTATTTATAGTTTCTTTTGGAGTGCTTAGTGGGTGGGTAGGGCCCATTAAGTATTAGGGTTAGGGTTGGGGGTGTAAATTTTTAAAAGAATTTTTAAAAAATAATAACAATAATTTAAAACAACCTTTGCTGCAAGGGACGCCTGGGAGTCTCTGGGACGGCCCGAGAGACTTCTAGAAGCCTCTAGGACGTCTCAGAGACTCCCAGGGGTCCCCAAAAAGTGAGGATGTATCTGAAACGTCCTCTATTTGGGAGAAATGTTTCAGGGACGTTTCCTATCGATTGGTGGCAGTGGCGGGCCAGTGGGGGTGCGTCCCCATGGTGTCTCTGAGTCTCCGAAAAGTCCCCCGTCTCCAGGACGGAAAACATTTAGGGGAGACGCGTCTCCTGGAACACTGGATGCAAATGAACATGGTTTCCACACGGTTCTTTACTTCAAGCTAAGATGTTTTTACAAAAGAGAATGTTGAGGTTGAAGGCTCCAATTCTATTGTGACCGTTTCTACTGCTGGGGCACACATATCCATGTTCTGGATATGGGTACAGTGTGGCTTGGATACGGCCCGGATACATACCTGGAGGTATCCTAGAATGAACCCATAACTGGGCTGTATTAGATACGGCCAAGTATGGTATGCGGGCCCATATCTGATTTAAAAGCTAAATTTGTTTTGAAAATAAGTATACAAAGATATTAAAAATACTGCATATGACCTTCTAAAATGTGTTTTATCAGTAAGACTTGAGGACGTGGAGGTGAATGAATGCTGATTTGTTCTATTACTTCAAAATTTCAAGTTGGCACTTCTCAACCTGGTATGATTTTATTTGATTTGTTTCCTTTGGCCTGCTTAGTTTCTTTTCTTTCATTTAGTCTAAATTTCTTTGGCATGTACAAAAGATATTAAAAAAACTGCATATGACCTTCTAAAATGTGTTTTATAAGTAAGACTTGAGGACGTGGAGTTGAATGAATGCTGATTTGTTCTATTACTTCAGAATTTTACGTCTGCACTTCTCAACCTGCTATTATTTTATTTGATTTGTTTCCTTTGGCCTGCTTAGTTTCTTTTCTTTCATTTCGTCTAGATTTCTTTGGCATGTACAATCTGTAAAACAATTACTGCCCAACGTCCTATCTTTCTCATAGGCTGGGAGTGTGAAATTTGCTTGTAATTTTAATCTACTATATAAATTTGTTTATAATTTAAATTGATAATTATTATAAATAAATTTCTTTTAATCAATAATCTAGATTAATATGATATCTTAAATATAATATATATAGTATGTATGTATGTATATGCCATATCCATATCAAGGGATCTTAGAAAATAGTCATATCCATATCCGTATCTGATACCGTATCCTTATTAATATCTGTATCCGTATCCATGCATCTCTCCAAAAAATGTAAACCCTTTTGCCATGGAATTGTCACAAGATCCTGTAGAGAACCCAACGATCTACATTTTTAACCAAAACTTGAATTTTCGTCATTGTAGTTTTGACAGCCATCTCTCGAACATCTCTCAAGACATTCCAAAGCTTCTTCTGAGTTCACCTTCCCTCAAACTCAGCTCAATCAGGAAATAAAACAAAGGCCAAAGTAGTGGTTATGGATCATTCAGTATTGAATAAAGCCCTGTTGATAAGTCCAAGTCTGAAACTATCCCAAAACCGGATCTGATAACTGAAAAGGAAAAGGTAAAGATCACTAGGGAACGGTTACCCACATTGAGGCTAGACAAGCCTGTATATTTCTGTCCTCTATACCTTACAATTTAAGGAGTGAGATTTGAACCCACAAATTTGTAAGTGGGAGATCATGTAATTTTCTTTTATTTCATTTAAAATGCAGTTTTTGCCTTATCAGGAAAGGAGAAAAGATCCAGTTTTTACCCAAAAGAATCATCAAAAACAAAGGGAAGCATGCCAGATCGATTGTTATCAGTATCTGTCCAAATATGGCTGCAAAATAAGGAAAAACAGTAAGAAACACAACTCAGTGCATCTTCTAAAATCTGACAAAAGTAAGTAGCTTCCAGTAAACTTTGAATCAAATATAACATGGATAAGTAGACAATTACCTTCTATAGCTGAGAAACCCATTTGGTTTTCCTTCTGTAAATGGTGAATTTGCAAAAAGAGCTGTTGCGATCTGCATAATAGAAACACAAATATTAGTAAAATGGTCACATATGTTCTAGAAACACCTTAGTAAAACTGGATAACAAAATCACTTGTAGAGAAAAATGTGCTCACAGGCTGCAAGGCAAGGCCAGCCCGAAATTTACGAACCATGTCTATTTCTGAACTGAAGTCAAGATTAACCTGTTTAGAAAAGATACCAACTTAAAGACATAAAATACCATTAAAAACATTGAAATATAGATAAATATGACCCAGATTCAGTCATCTTTTCTATTTTTTTCTTTGTTATCTTGGCTTTAAAACTCAAAAAACAGATTATATAGCACAAAATTCTGCACTTCAAAACAAAATTAGGAAGACAAATACTGATCAGCCTAGGCTCATACAAGATATAGCTTTTATCAACTATTGTGTGCAACTTAAATTCTGTCTTAGCTCCATCACCATAGCACTCTGTGTAACCAAATTGACAGTTTCCAGCTTTAATGTCAGAAATGTCACCCGTGAATTACAGATTCAACCCCAGATTTATTTGTTAAACATTTAAAAGCAGATGTTTTAATAGCATGCACAAGCAAAATAAGTAAACCTGCAGAAAACATTTTTTAAAACAGTGTGTGATCCAAATTGGATCATGAAAATGGTTGTAATTCAGTTCGATTGAGGTGAGTAGACTAAATTTATAATGTGTATGACTAATGAAATATTTTGAGACATGCTCGCACTCATGCCATGATGAGGAATTGGACAAACAGTAGTGCAGAGGTTGATTAGAGTCAAATAACAGGTGCAGAAAGGCCCGCGGATGATCCATACAATCTAGGGCCCACAGCAGTCGTTGGAGCAGTTTATAATCATTTATTCGATAGGGGCCAAAGATGCAGACATGTTTGGCATGAGCCAAATTCATCTGGTACACCAGGGAAAATACAGGCGGGTTCAGCATGTGTTGAAACCGCCACATATAAGACATGGATGAAAACTCAACCTTCCAAAACAAAAGGCAAAATGTGTCCTCTTCGATCTCTTCACAGGAATTGACAATTGAAATGTTTGCACAGTTCTATTTCTCACACGATAAATACACCCCTTGGAATCATGTTTTATTCATTATGGAGTCATACGAAATGTGTACAACTGACAAGGGTAATGAAGCATGTCATTTAAGGAAGTATTCTGAGCATGGAAAGCTTGTGCAGCACTGTAGAAGTGTTGCAAATGTCAAACAGTGTTCTTGGAGGCTCAACTTGGGCAATTGGCTTGTAAATCTTGCCTGATGATAGTGGGCACTGGGGATGATAGCTTGCATATCTTATATTATGTTTCTCCAAGGCAAAATCTTGAGTTGAATATACTTATCATGTGTTCTTACAGTCTTTTACTGTTTACATGCTTAATTTCATTTTATGCAACTACTTTATCAAATTTTTGTACTTAAAGCATCACAATCCAAAAGATAATTCTACAACTCAAATACACAATTCCAATACATTTCGTTCAAATGCATGCATACAATGATAGGCTTCAACTCTTTTGTCTCCCTCAAACGTCACAGTCAAAAATGTTATTTGTTTCCTTAGTAGGAGGGACAATTTGCAATTGTACCATTCTAAAGGTTGAATTCCTTTAAACTGTGGATTTATTTAACCATGTGTTACTAGCTCTAAGATACTAAGGAAAGTGTATTATAATGCATTTGTCTTCAGTGGTGGATACACTACTGAGTTATCTTTTTAGTGATCACTAATATCTAAGTGAAGGTCGTTGTGATTCTTAAAATATACCTACGATCAAGAGTAAAATGGATCAAGGAGGGATCATTAAAGACTAGGGAAGAGAAAGATCATCAAATACAATCAAGAAATCAGAAAAGAAGCTGAAAAATATTTCAGAAACTTGTCGAGAGATGGGAATATAATGAAATGTTTGAAAATATTTCAACCATTCTATCAAAAGAGGATAATAAATTGTTAATACAATAATGTATCTTCTAGAAGTAAGAAAAAGAATGGCAGTTCTCAGTGCAGAAAAATCCCCAAGTCCGAATCAATGTCAAATAGGATTCTTCCACAAATTTTGGCATATTGTGGGCCCAGAGGTGACAGAAACAATAGAAGAATCCAATAGGACAAAATCATTTTGACCTAATAGGTTAATACATTCCTAGGCTTGTGCCAAAACAGGAGGATGTGGAAATCTTTGATGCCTCTGAACCAATCTCTGTATGTAATTCAATTTATAAAATTTTGGCAAAAGTACTGGACAATAGATTGAAAAGCATATTCCACGAGATTATTAAAGGAGGAGGTTGTGGCAAGAAGATATTATTAGATAGGATCTTGTTATCTCATCAAACTATTCATCCCATACTTCAAAAACTCATATTTGGCAATCACTCAGTAGCCCAGAGTTTTATCTAGGATTCGCAACTAGGCAAATACAGAAAAATTATCACGAGTTAAAAATTATATGTGAATTTATAAATTGAATTTGAATAACATGTAAACAGTAAAAAACAATTAAAAAGCATAAGAAATGAATGTAGAGAGCGCATAGGTATATTTTCTATTAGTTTTAGCAGAGCAAGAACAGCAGACAAAGCAATAGCAAAAGCGAAAATAGAGGTTTACTGTTTGCAGATGTTATTTTTTAACAGCAATGGAGTTTTTAGCTCAGACTCACGAGAAATCATGAGAAACTGTGTTACCATTCATGGATGTTGTTTTTTAAAAGCAAAGGAATTTTTAGCTCAGACTCGCAAGTACTCGCGAGAAATTGTGTTACCGTTTATGGATATTATTTTATAACAGCTGAGATTATAGCTCGGACTTAAGTACTCAACTCATGAGTTACACGGTGATTACTCAACTGCAGGTGGTCCAGTGATTACTCGTGGTTAGTTGTGATTTCTAAACATATGATTCAGTCAATCCATAAAAGTAAAAAGGCGAGAACAATAATAAAACTAGTTATGAATAAAGTTTATGATACAGTAAATTGGAAGTTTTTTATCAAAATGCTACAAAAGTTTTGTCTTTGCACAAGATTGGATAACATGGGATGAAATTTGTATAAGTATTCCTATATTTTCAATCCTTGTTAATAACTTTTGTATTGTACACTTTCATTCATCATGAGGTTTGATGAAGGAGATCCACTCTCTCCCTACCAATTTATTATTGTGGTAAAGCTCTAGGAAAGAAGATGAAGAAGGAACAGAAAGAAAGAAGAAAATAAGCTCTAAGCATAGCCAAGCAGGTGAATCAAGTTTATCAGTTTCAATGTGTACATGACACTATAATGGCAGAGGTTCCAACTGCTCAGGAAGCAGAAATTTTTGTAAAAATCTTAGATATTTATAAAACTGTTATAGGTTAAAAAAATAGCAAGGAGACGTCATAGTTTTTTTCTTCAATGTAACAAGGGAAATAGATAAAAATTTGCAGAATCATGGAATTTGAAAGTTCTGAACTACCAAGTATCCATCTAAGAATGCCTATGATGGAAAGGATGTAATGTCGGAAGGGTGTCGTAGACCAAATACAAGAAAAGTTGCCATCATAGAAGGGAGAATGGCTTATCTTAGCGAGATGAAATCAATTAATTAAATCCTTTTGACAAACAGTTCCAATATACAAGATGTCTTTATTTCAAGCAACAAGTAAACTGGTTGATGTTGTCCCAGGACTGTAAAACTAATTCTTGTACAAAAGGATATGCCAACAATGTCTGTGATGGAAAGGATGGAATATTGGAAGGGAGGGGTAAATCAAATTCAAGAAAAGTTGCCACAATAGAGGGGAGTATCGCTTGTCATAGAGAGATGAAATTTTTTAGTTAAATTCTTTTGACAAGTAGTTCCAATATACAAGATGTCTTTATTCCAAGTGACAAGTAGACTAGTTGAAGCTGTCACAAGACAGTAACACAAAATCTTGTAGAAAAAGATATGCCAGCCAAAAAGGAATTGGGTTTAGAGTTTGAGAACCATGAACATCATGAATTTTGATTTGGAAGCGAATGGCATGGATCGTATATAATCAGAAGGAAAAGCTTTGGAGTAGGGTGGTTAGAAAGAAGAATTTGGACATGCAAGAAGCTGAAAGGTTATTCACTTGAAAGCCTCTTCCATATGGTTCTTAATTATGGATTTTTGAGGGGGTGTATTCCCTTAATTAAAGTGGACTTGAAATGAAATGTAAGGAAGGGTGGCAAGGCTTTGTTTTGGGATGATACCTAGACAGGGTCAGAACCTTCAGCTCAAAAAGCTGAAGCAGAAAGAACACAATTTCCAACCAAGAATGTGTGGCTCAATCTTGGATTTCTAGAGGAAAATTTCCATTTTATGGTTAGCAATTTCAGGTAAAGTGCTGACATATGATGGTTACAATCAGTTTTCCAGTTTACATTCAGTTAGAGGCAGTTCCCAACTGCATAACCAATGCTTTTAATATAAATATTCAACACCCCCTCTTAATGACTAACCCAGAAACAACATTAAGTTTGTCTCGAAACTTTACAAATAATAAAGGACCAAGGGGTTTAGTCATTATATCAGCAGGCTGCTCCTTAGAAGGACAGAAATGAAGAGAAACATCACCCGAATCAGCCAAATTGTCGGATATAGTGATGATGGATTTCAATATGCTTAGTGCGAGCATGGTATATAGGGTTCTTTACCATTTTTAAGACACCTTGATTATCACAAAAAAGTGAAAGAGGTGTAGCAGTAGCTTGAGGAAGATGAAAATCAATCAGAATCCTACGAAGCCATACTGCTTCGCAACTAGCACTAACAACTGCCTTGTATTCTGCTTCAGTGGAAGAGATGGCTACAACGGGATGAAGCTTACTCTGCCAAGAAACAACTCCTGAACCAAAAGAGAAGATATAGTCAGTGGTGGATCTTTGAGTATCCACTGATCCTCCCCAATCAGAGTCGGTATAGCCAATCAATCTGAAATCTACAACTCTCTAATACAGAATGCCAAAGTCAAGAGTTCCTTTGACATATCTTAGAACTCGTTTTGTTGCTCCCCAGTGAATGAGTTTTGGTTTAGACAAGAACCGAGAAAGATAGCTAACAGCAAAACATAGATCCGGTCAGTGTAGTTGTGAGGTAGATCAAGCTACCCACCAACTGTCTGTACAATGATTAATCGACCAGTGGTGAATCATCATGAGCTGAAAGTTTCAGCCCGACCTCCATTGGTGTAGAAGAAGAATTACAATCATACATCTCAAATTTAAGTAAGAGGTTCATGGCATACTTAACTTGAGAAATGAAAATCACGTGAGCACATTGCCAGAATTCTACACCAAGACAATAGTGAAGGAGGCCTAAATCAGTCATGTCAAAAGCAACACATAAATATGATTTTACCTTATGAATCACAGCATCTCCACTGCCTGTGATGGCAAGGTCATCAACATAAACAATAAGAATCACAATGTCATCACCATCGCTTTTGACATAGAGATTCGGATCAGAATGACTTCGTTTGAAGCCCGAATCTCTGAGATGTTTATCTATTTTGATATACCAGGCTCGAGGAGCCTGCTTAAGTCCATACAAGGACTTAATCAACCTGCATACCAGATGCTCACGACCACATGCCCGAAAACCCTCAGGCTGTGTCATATACACCTCTTCCTCCAAATCGCCATTCAGGAAAGCACTTTTGACATCCATCTGATATACTTTCCAACCAAACTGAGCTGCAAAGGAAAGAAGTAACCGAAAAGTGACCATCTTCGCAGTAGGAGCAAAAGTCTCCTCATAGTCTATCCCCTCCTGTTGTGAAAATCCTTTCGCAACAAGCGAGCCTTGTACTTATCCAAAGTACCATCTGCTTTACACTTGATTTTATACACCCATTTACAACCAATGGGATGTTTCCCTGGAGGCAACGGTACCAACTTCCAGGTATTATTTTTAATCAAGGCATCATACTCTAGTTGCATGGCAGTTTCCCATTCCGGTATGCCTCGTGCTTCAGAGTATTTATGTGGCTCATGAATATGAAGAAGATCAGAAGCAAGAGCAAACTGAGCTTGCTCAGAATAATCAATCTTCTTACCAATTCATCGAGACTGGCCATCTAAGAGAGGAGACAATTCTTCCTTTTAGGCCGCTGCTGAACTGAGGATGTGGGATCCAGTTGTGGTGCTTCCGGAGGTGAAACCAACTCAAGTTGATTTCCTAGAGACTCAAGAGTCTCAGTGGAGAGAGTGCATAGACTGTACTCGAGTTCGTGGAGGAGTATGAGAAGGACCAAACTCATCATTGGGCAAGGAAAGTGAACCAATCTTTGTTACTACCCTTTGTTGATTGCTGCCCCCTTGCTGGTCCCCTTGTTGATTACAACCAAAGAAAGACTTTGTTTCTTTTACATCAACATCCCGACTAACAATGATTTTATTAGTGGAAGTATCAATCAATCTATAGGCTTTAGAATGATCACTATAACCAGCAAAGAAATATCTAGAACATTTGGAATCTAACTTACTCCTCTTACGATCAGGAACCAAAGTATAAGCAGTTGAACCAAAAACACGAAATGTTGATACCTCAGGTTTGATTTTGGACCAAGCCTCTTCCGGTGTGATCTCCTGCAAGGCTTTGCAAGGACTCTGATTGAGAATATATACTGTTGTGTTAACTTCTCCCCAGTACTTATATGGCACTCCTCGATTGTGCATCATGCACCTTGCCATCTCTATCATGGTTTTGTTCTGCCTCTCTACCACCCCATTCTGTTGTGGGGTATATGGGGTTGTCAACTGTCATTGAATCCCTTCTTTACCGCAGAAATCTGTGAATTATTTAGAGGTGAACTCACCCCCATTATCGGATCTCAAAGTCTTGATCCGCCACTGGTTTGGTTCTCCACCAAGGCCTTGAACTTGACAAAAGAAGCAAAGCAATCAGACTTCTTTTTCAAAAAATAGACCCACATTTTTCGGGAATGATCATCCACCAGCAAGAGAAAATAACGTGCACCAAGGACCGTGGGAGTCTTCCACGATGGCTCACACAGATCTGCATGCACAAGATCCAAGAGCCCCTTTGCATGCCAAGCACCTTCAGTGGAAAAGGCTTCCTCTTCTGCTTTCCTGCAAAACATCCAACATACATATCTTGTTTTTCCTGGATAGGAGGCAAACCAACAACCATGTTGGCTCTATGAAGGCGGCTAGATACTGAAGGTTGAGATGTCCATATCTCTCATGCCACAAAATGTTGGTATTGCCTTCCACAATTAAGGCATGCAAGTTGACCGTGGCAGGATCAACAAGCCTATATAGACCACCATGCCCAATCCCCAGGGCAACAACCTTATTTTGCTTGATATCAGACACAATACATTGTTTTCCAGAAAAGTTTACAGAGATATTAGGATTATCAGTTAGTTGACTGATAGATAACAAATTCTTATTCATGTTAGGCACATATCTAACATTTTTCACAAGCAGTTTGGTGTTATTATTCAACACAATACAGACATCCCCAATCCCTTCTACAACATGTGATCTCCCATCCCCTAAAGTAACTGAATCAGAAGAACATAAATGGAAATTGACATACCAATCTTTTTGACACGTGAAGCGTCGTGATGCTTCGGAATCAAAAAACCAACACCGAGTAGGGCTGCCACCATCCGAGCAAGATGCCATGAGGGCATACTCATCTTCTGACTCGTGTTCAACTGTTGCCACAGGTGCCTACCCCTTCTGCTTCTTCAGGTCATTGAGTCATTTCCGACAATCCTTCTTCACATGACCAAGTTTGTGATAATAGTAACACTTCACTTGAAATTTAGGAGAGGAAGTAGATGTATCAGCCTGTCGCTTCCACTTTCCTTTGGACTGAGCAGCAAAAGCGCTCTCAGATTGTCTAGAACTGGACTCTTGAGCTTGTGTCTATCTTCATTCCTTTTGCAACAGATAATAACTCACCTTGTCAAACGTAAGAGTTTGACTCTCAACCATTAAATGGAGTCCCTCCACAAATGACTCATATGAAGAAGGTAAGTTGTTTAGAACCAGAGCCACCATATCATCATCATCCACCTTTTTGTTGATGGAAGATAACTGGTCTCAGAGGTCTTTCATCTGAAGTAGGTGCTCAGACAATGATCCACCTTCTTGTAACTTCACGGAAAAGAGCATATTCTTCAGGTATAAAACCCAACTCTTCTCTGATGTCTGATATTTATCCTTCAGACTTGTCCACATAGCATGCTAGCCACAGTGGCATTCCGCACCTCAGGTATCAAATCATCCAACACCAACAATTGAGAAGTAATAGAGCCTCCTTATGACATTTGTCATAATCTGCGAAGTTCGTAGCAGGTCTTCCTTCGCTACCTGTGATTATTTTATCACAATCTCGAAATTTTGCAAGTGTCAGAATTTTATGGCTCCATACATTGAAATTTGTGCCCGTCAACTTTTGTGAGTCCAACAAAATCAGGTTCGATATATTTGCCATTTATTACTCCAAAAATAGAAAATGGGAAATAATAAATAATATCAAACTAGAATGAAATTGTAATAAGAATCTTATCCTATCCTCGACTGGGATAATTGATGCCCTTCTGCCACAACTAGATAGACAACCCACGATTTGATATTTGTGCCCTAGGTGAAAAATATCACCATTCATGACTACTAGAAATCGCGACTATGAAGCAGGCATTAAATGCCCAAAATACGACGATGTTTTTCTCAAACGTGACTATTTTTCTCAAACGTGATTGTTTTTTCCTCAAACGCGATTGCATATTCCTTCACATTCCCTACACTTTCGTGTCTGTTGAAAAGGTTTCCTCAAACTGTGAAACTCGCGCTCTGACACCAATTTTATCAGATGCATAAAGAATAAATACGAGTTGTATGTTGAAGGCATTGTCCTGTATGGACGTAGCAGTGTTTATTTATTGATGAGAGGTGGTTGTAATCAGTTTTCTAGTTTACATTCAGTTAGATAAGATAATTATATTAAATGTCCAACAAGTGACCACAAAAATAGGTCAATGGGACTCACCATGCAAAGCAGAAAAGAAGCAGCAGGGAAAAACCCAAACGGGTCCCCAAGAACAACGAAAAAGAAGAACAAGAGAACGAAGAAGAAGGGGAGGTGGAGGGAGAGGCCTCGACACCAACCCTCATGACTGTCGTCGAAGGTCAGCCGAAAAGAAACTAGTGATGTGTTGATGTCTGGTGTCAAGGACTGGAAGCTGTCTGAAACGCCTATGAAGCGTGGAGAGTCGAGATCTTCGGGTGAACCTGGTGTTCTAGCATCCATGGAAGGGGCCCTTGGCCAGATCTAGGTCCATAAATCTTTGGCCTGGGAAGAAGCACCTCTGGTCCTAACAGATCTAGAATGAGAGTCCCCACATGAGTCAAGTCTCCGCTTGGTGCCCCTCTCCCCCGAGATCACAGCAAAGAAAGATGTGATCCGTCTAGTAGTAGTCTCCTTGGAAGGTGGATGGAGGACCCCGTCGCGGAGCTTAAGAGCTTCCTGTAAATAGAAGGCAAGACACCTCTAATCATAATACCTGAAGACAGTCGTGAACATGGGACATTCACGGAATAGACAGTGAAACCTCCCTCTGATCTCATAGTAGGTGGGGCATCGGAAAATGAAGTGTTCCTCTGTCCCAACCGCATAACCGATGCATTTAATATAAATATTCAACATCACCAATAGGGGATTTCATAGCGTTACATGGGGATGCCTCCCCTAGCTTTTGGTGACATCTCAATCATTTCACAAACTTGGGAACTTGGATGGGATGTCCCCTTTTTAACAAAAAATAAAATAAAGTTTGTAGATATTTTAACTTTTAAAAAGCTATTATTTTTACCAAAAACATTGAATTCAATCTTGAAGAGTTGAAAATACATTAAATACATAAATATACAATTTAAATCCCTAAATTTCATTGAATAAAGTTTAAAATTTTGAAAATTGAATTTTATATATTATTTTAATACTCGTCACCCTTCCGTACCCAAAATTTGGGAAAAAAATTGCCATCCTAAAAACCATGTCCCTCCATTCCCCTATCCCCGAGAGTTAGGTAAGTATGGGATTTCATGGCCCTTCAGAATCGTCATTTATTTAAGAGCATATCAGTAGTTGGAAAGCATCCATTTATGCATTGTAAGATGGCATATAGGAAATTTGGGGAAAATACTTAAATTAAAAAATTATCATCCCAGAAACCACGTCCATCCATCACCATGTCCCCCCCCTCCAATAATGAGGTAAATATGGGATTTCATGGACCTTCAAAATGTCTTTTATGCAAAAGCAAATCAGAAGCTGGAAATCATCTAATATTGCACTATAAGATGGCATGTGGGATTTGGGGAAGATCCTTTAATAAAATGGAAGTAGGATGGGTTGATCATAAAGGAAGTGGATATGGGTAGGGGAAAGAAGCTTTCAAAATGGCATTTTGAAGGGCATCTAGACAAAACTCCAACCTTTAAAATTTGAAATCCATATCTGGAAGAAACTTCAAAATTATTCAGGAAAAAGAAATCCGCTATAGAGAATATAGGGAAGATAGAGGCTCAATATCAAAATTAGTCAACATTTGGGAGTCCAAATCAATAAGTAATTTGAAGATGAAATTTCAAAAAGATGGAAGTTGATTAAGATATTCGTTAATGAGATTCGTAGGAAATTGGAATAGGCTGAGAAATTCTAATTATGTGTGGAAGAAACCTCCTAGAGAATGGTTTAGGCTCAATTTTGATGGAGTTGCAAAAGGTAATCCAAGAGTCACATGGGGAGGGATCTTTAAAGATGATAATGATGGACAACCACTAGTAACATCTTCAGTCCACTTGGGACTTGTTGACGAGAAAATTTGTCAGGTGGACAAATTTGTGGGTATCCGCCAACGCTCTGAGACTCTAGGTCCCTCTGCTTGAATGGTGCAGCTCCATTTATTATGTGTGAATGAAAATGAAATTTGTGGGTGGCCTAGAGGTTGGGATCCAACAGGAACACTCCACTAAACCTGTGGCAAATGCTTGCAATTTCTTGCAAGGGAGGAATTTGTGAGAAGGTAGGAAAAGGGAGTGGGAAATTAGGAAGGGGGATTAATATTGCAGGTAGAAAATTAGATGCCTGCAAAGATTAATCAGAGCATTTCATCACACATAATTTAGAAAGAAAACAAACTTGTTACTAACACCAAGTTTTGTTTTTTTTTTTTTCACAAGATAGAATTATGAACACAAAGTCTCATTAATTCCCTCATTAAGAAAAGCAAGAAACTCCTTTCTTCTTCATTGATATTTTGGCAAAGTTGTACATAGTGAGGAATGGAAGAACATATGAGGGGAAGAATAGAGGAAATTTGCTATCTCTTTTGCTTTTCACAAGTAGTTATCTACTCCTGAGCATACAAAATTGACAACCCTTAAGAATGAGGGTGTCATTACAATTTATAGACTTGAGAAAGACTCTTCACCTACCCCCACATGACTTTTCATTTGCCCCCTTACAACATGTGACTTTTCATATTCCTAGGAATAGAATTAAGTCCCCTTTTATTAATTAAGGGTGACTTATTACATTACAAACTATAGTCACATTTAAATGAATAAGACAAAATAGGAATAGGAAAAAATGAAAAGTGCAACCCCCAATGAAGAAATAGAACATGAAGGAGGGGGTGGGAGGGGGAGAAGGGAGAGAGAGATAGAAGAGGAGAGATAACTATGTCAATGAAGATGTCCCTCTGATGATTCTGCCTCACTGCCTGAATTGATCCTTGCTAAGCTCCACTGGAAAGATTTCCACTCCCTTGAACTCTTTACTGTATCAAGCCGCCGCAGGTGCAACTTTCTCCACTTGAGGAATGCGGACACAACTCAGGGACTCGAGCCAACCATCCAGATATCATTGATATTCTTGCTTTTAGAAAACCACGACTGATGTTTCTTTGCAATGTTCAAATTGTGGCTCTAATCTCAGATAGAGAATCCAATCTATCTTCGTTGAAATAAAATGGGTCCTAGCCTTTTTCTTGACATACTCCTCAAATGGTCTCAACAATTCATCTACAGAAGTTCTCTCATCAATGGCGGGCACTCCAAGCTTTTGCATTCTGATGTTGACATTGTCTTGCATCTTGAAGGCACACTCCTCATTTGAGTCCAACTCATCAATATCCCAATTCAACATTTCACATCGAGAGGAAAGAATTCTTTCCCACACATGTGACAAGTCCTCAGATGGAGAATTGAACACTTTCCTGCTTACCAACACCTGGGAATGAGCATCTCCCATTTCCATCACCAGTGGATGAACTTGGTCCCAATGTTCTTTTTCTTTTTCCAATCCTTCCCTTGTCATCTAGACCTTGTTGACAGTGGCGTACATTTATCTGCATGGTGAGATCAACTCTGGAAGTAATACTTTCCCTTTCTTTATGATCATATTTGTCCATTTGTCATTTGCTCATCCTTACATGGTGAAGCCCTGCATCTTTTCAATGGACTCTGGTTCGAAGCTACTTATTGGAGTAACTTCTTCAATTGGGAGCAATGATGAAGCATTCGGGTCCATGAAATGTTGCACATACGAGGTGAGTGTTTGCACATGGTCTTCCAACTGATTGATCTTCTCTTTGTATTCTTGGTTCCTCACGAGGAGGTGAGTGGAAGACTCTTGGAACATGTGTGCATCTCCCTCATGAGTGGCTAGGCCTAAGGGAATGGTGCTCATCTTGTAGTCGGTCGGTGTCATCTCTTTAATAGGCTTGATTAACTTTGGCCTGACTACTTCTACATACTGATTGCCCGTGGCACCACTGAAAAAGCAAGAAGTTGCTTAAGAAAACTTTTTCTTCTTCCCTTTGACCTGTGCTAATATCACTGAAAAATTAGGGACCGTCACCTGCTGGACTGTACGAGCCTCCTTTGTGATCATTTCTTTCATCCAAGGAACATCTCATCTGTCTCAGGCTCGGCAACTGAACGCAACCGTCTGTTGTTTCTTTCTTGGGGTAAGAGGGTACATCTCGCACAAGAGGAGTAGGAGTGGTAGTGAAAGGTGGTAAATTTTTGGGATGCTGAGAAGCTGAAAGATGGGATGGCTCATTCTCCTCAAGTTCTACTTCTACTACAAGATCCTTTATTGTTCTGAAATTTCTTGTGCAATCTCTTGTAGTAGGGGGGTTCCAACTTCACTTATTTTTGCTTCAGATTCTCTCCAGAATGAACTGAGCCTGAAGTCTTATCCACAACCTTTGACGAAGAGTGGTATGATGCCTGTCTCTGAAGGGTGGGGAAACTTCCCGATGTGATGGAGGCAGCCTTCTTCTTCTTGAACCATTCCTTTGATCTTCTGATTACAACCTCGGTCCGCTCACTTATGTCTCCCGATTCGTGGACACTCCATGTTACTTATGGCAGAGGTGAAGCCTTCACTACTTGATATTCCAGATCATACAACTTTGTGCCATCATCTTGGATTCCCTCTTCATACCAATCAAACTTGAATCTCTTCATTTGTCCAATGGTCATCCGCATATGGTCTCTTTCCCTGACATCAAATTCATCTATGCAATTCACCCAATAAATCTTCAATTATGGGTACATGATATGACTCTGGAAGATGGAAAGTGTCTAGATCACTTCGGATGTCAAAGTCCTGCCCTTGAGTATATGAATACAAACTCAGGGGAGCGAAGGCGGCTTCCAGGTGTGATGCATCATTGACACTCTTGCAGGTGAAGATTCCAAGTGAGATGGGAAATGAGACATTCTTCCTTTTCCGGTTCTTGAGCTTACTGTGAACATGGGAAAGTTGTTTACATAGCTCAAACAATACGATCTTGTTGCTGAGATACGGAGGTAGCCTTTGCAGGGCAAGATCATAACCGGAAACTCAGGATGTAGGAGAAAGTGGAAAATTGTGTGAAATATGACCCATACTTCTTGATCAAAGAAGCCGCTTGTGGCGAAAACCTTGAGTGAAGATTCCCCTCTAGTGTCTAATGACAAACATGGTGAAGGCATCATTTCACCCTTTGTGAAATGTCTAATTTCTCTCCTTCAAGACCAACTGAGGATATCTTTCGAATGTTGGGGCCTTAGGAGAGATGTTCTGTGCAAGTGCCAACCCCCCTTGAATGGTCTCAAGCTAGCCAGGGTGTACACCAAATATGAAGTCATCGTGAACTTCTTTGAGACCGATACCTGGAGCAACTAGAGGTGTAGGTTGTCACTGATGATATACCCCCAATCAATTTGTTACCTCCCTTTGATGATTATGAGTATGAATAAGGCCATTCAATCTTGAAAGTCCCTTCATGATTTCTTCTCCCATTACCCGACTGAGGAGGATGATCGTGTCCAAGTAGCCTTCGTGAAACTTTCTCCATGAGAGATACTTTAGCATGCGGGAAGGCTTTCTTCCTTGCTTTAACCATGATCCCAATGCGAGACCTTGCAGGTAAGAATCTATTTTGGTCAATTCGCTCACTTCAACCTCTTTTGAGATGATTGACATATTACTCCAAGTTGGAATTTGCATCGAATGAGAGATGGATTTGGGAGCAAGCACTGTCAAGGCTAAGCCACCATCCACTAAAATGGTTCTAGTTTCTAGTTCATAGTGATGAGAGCATGCCAACACCAATTCAATACTCTGCACTGACACTGGGTGACCACCTGCCACATACAACCCACTCATGAAAACTTTGTCCTCCACTGGCTCTCTTGATCCTCCAAGCATTCGATCTTTGAGATCTTCAAGGTCCATGTGGGTGACATCATTGTCCCCCACAACTGAGTACTCAGAAGAGAGAGCTGAGACTGGTTCAAGGCCTACAAATTTGAACTTCATGGCTAACACTGGCACTTCTCTGTATCTGGAATGGGAATTTACTATTTTTAGTAAATTGATATTTTTCACCCTTTTCAACTTTTTCACCTTCGATCACCTTTCTCGTTCCTTTGGATGTTCCTTGTACACACTGCCTTTGAAGAATTTTCCCTCTGTGAGAATTTTACTATTTATAGTAAGTGCTCATGTAGAGACTTACTATTTTTGGAAAGTGGCTTTCCCAACCTCGGATTTCGACGAAATCACCTCCACTGGGATAGGTTTTGTCTCACGATCTCCCATACAAATTTTTAGCTCGATCCGATCTCTAGAACAACGAGAAATAAAATTTTAGAAAATGAAGGCATGAAGTCGGGGTTTTTTCACCGTAAAAAATCTAGGCCGTGCATGTAATTGCTATCACTTGGGTCTTCAAGGCGCCTGGAAATGGTGAAGAATGTCAAACACCTCACTTCAATCCATGCACCGGTTTGCAAGATACAAAGATTTTTCTCTTCGCAGGCTACGAAGTCAATCTGGCAAAAAATGATCCTGGAGATTTAAAAATTTGTAATTTTTTGTGAGAAATATTCTACTGCGATCATGGAAAATGGAGGGATGAATGCAAGAGGAAAAATGGATGAAGAGGATTCTAGAAAAAATTCATCAGAGTTCTGGGTAGAAATGGAGCAAAATGGGGGGAGTGAAAAATGGCTAACTCCAGGTTTTATAAGCATGAGGAAGGGGGGGCGCATTTTTTTGTCCCCCTTGTCCCCTTGGAAAGGGACGAAGGGGACACAAAAGTGCGCCTTAGCCCCTAGGTGACAAGTGGCATGCATGCACAGGTTGAGGGGTTTGCAAAAAGAGCTTAGTTTGAGCACCCAGGAGCTAGTTTTTGGTCACATGAGGAACCTGGCAGGAGCAAGGTGGGGGGGGGGGTGCATTTTTCTGTCCCCCTTGTCCCCTTGGAAAGGGATGAAGGGGACAAAAAAGTGCACCTCCATCCCCGGGTGACAAGTGTTAAACATGCGTGCTTTGGAGCGAGGGGAAGGAAAATGACAAAAGGTGCTTATCAGAGCCTCCCAGGGTCATGTAGTGGGTCCATGAGGGTCTTAAGGTGGGGGGGCAAAATTTTTTATCCCCCTTGTCCCCTTGGAAAGGGATGAAGGGGACACAAAAGTGTGCCTCAACCTCATGCTGCCACGTGGCACTCAAAATTTTGGCTAAGGACGGAGCTTGTACCTTGGAGAGGAGCTTGAAAATGACATTGTTAGAGCTCCCGGAGGTCTTTTTGGGCACTTCCTTATATGATTTTGACTGCAAAGGCATTTTGAGGAGAACGGGATGAGTCTCAAGGTCTGATTCAACTTGCAACCTCCTCAAAAATGGCCTTTTTTAATCGGGATCGCCAGTTGTGCCTGCAAAGAATGAGTTGTGGAAAGAAATGCATGGGTGTTGTGAAAAATCTGAAATTACCACCATGTAGGGCATTGAATCAGCTTTCCATTGATATTTTGTTTGACCTCCAACTCATTTTGGAGCTCCCAGAATCATCTCCCGAAGCTCAGGTGTTTTTTCAAGTGCAAGCTCCTTTGGCCTCAAAAACCCACTTTTGCTGAACTTGCTCCTAAATCTCCAAATCTTCCTAAATCAAATCACTTGCACAATGATCTAAGCTCATGAATACAATTTCTTGATGAATTTAGGACTTGAAATCAACTTCAGAGAATATGTACTAGCCTTAGAAAGGCTAAAAATAGCCATTCCTAAGCCTGTCGAAAGATCCACCTTGAAAGACATTGTCTCAAAAGAATCTTGTGAACTTGTTTTCCTCTTTTCAACACATGGGCAAGGTGGGACCACAGACATAAACATTACATGGATGGGGATAGGCCTGACATAGGGGATGGATTGATCTGAAGGGGTGTCGGGGAAGGTTTACAATGAAGAATTTTGACACTAGAGTATAATTGTCCTTCTTTCAAGTTCAAGACTGGATACATATAATAAGACAGAAGAAGTGGCTCTCTTGAAGGAATAAAATTGGCTAAAGAAAAGTGATGTCAAAAAAATCATGTGGATGGGGACTCAATTTAATTATTGAAGCATTCAAAAGGGGGCAGTGCAACAATTGGCAAATAAGCAAAATATTATTCATAAAATTAGGTTGGAAACAGAGAATTTTGATATCTCATACCAACATATCATGACCGGATATACAGTGGCACATCTCGTGGGCAATTGAGGACACAAAATTTGGGCAAGATGGTTTGCTCTCATCATTTTGCCTCCATTGCAATAAAGATACTTTCAGAAAGCTGCACCAAAGCATATGAGCTTGCTCTTCATTAAAAATTTGTAAAATTCGGGATTAAAAAGAGGACAGATATTTGTGTATAAAATTTGTATGTGTGGGTACTCAATAGTGCCTTTTCATGATTGCATCAAACAGAGGATAAATGAAGAAAGTGTGAGGGACAAATGATGAAATCCACAAGCCTTTATTTTTGCTAACTTGCTAGCAGTGGGAACATGCTTGGAGCTGAAGAATGGAGATTTCCTTATGGTCGGAAAAGTATATGCTTGAATTTGAATTTTGAAATTCACGTCATATTTTTTATTTTTCCGGTCTAGTTAGTTAACACCAACTGGGAATTGGCATCTCGTAAACCATTTTTCCAGGTTTAGCATTTATTAACACTAGGTACCATTGGCTAAAAATATTAAATTGTTTTTTTTCTTTTTTAAAGATTTAGAAGTCTGTCATGGGTTGATTCTAAATATGCCAGGCCTTTTTTGGTAGTTCCAAAGAACCTAAGATGTTTCTAAGGAGAACCAAACCCAAGATTGAACCGGATTGGATTTCTTTGGAGGAAGGGTAAATCTGAAGAATCTGGTAATATGGTATAAATCTTTCATCTTTTTACATGCAAGTAATTGGAAAGATAGATAAACATGGAAATCGCTGGAATGTTTGTTACTAGTTTGAGTCCGCTACTCATTGTAAACTATTTATTGATTAATAGTGTATTTTTAATATTTGAGGTGGAGATGGGAATCATGTGCTCCAAGTCTTCTATTAAATCAAGGAATCAAAAGCTAGTGTAATTTGATGTGTTCTTGGGATAGTCTATAAGTTTTTGTTTGTGAGACAAGCCAACAAGATTAAACATCTTTGATCAATAAGATCTCTTAGATAGTATTCTTAATCGTGAATATCAGTCTCTCTGTATTTTTATCTCTTCTTTTCATAACTTTTTAAATCTTAGGAAGGATGATTTGATCCTAAAAAATACTGCCCACCATAATGATTCATGTTTCTTTCTACTAGTGGCATGAGTAAGTCTTGTGATAGTAGAGATTGTTGTTTAGATGTATTGATCTCATTATTCTATGTAAGTTATTTTTGCATGCAAGATAAATTTTCTTTTTGTTTGTGATTGTTGACATTATTTTTGGAACTCGGTTTAGATAATGGGATCTCGTACGAAGGATTTCCATTGCCTCCAATCATACAGAAGCGTGTTCAGATGAAACAGTTCGATATATGAGTGAGCTAATTTATTCCAAGTTGAGAGTTATCCCTTTAATTTTACAATGTTGCACTGAATGCTTGATTCCAAGTGGTTATTGTCTTGATCATTCTTTACTTCCATTTTCCAAGTTATACTTAGGAGAATTCCCTTTTAAGATATGGTGTTAAAAATGATCCTTTTTGTTTGGTTTGTCACTTGAATCAGTTTGTCTAATGTGGAAAATTCATATATACTTTTTGAGATTATTTTGATATTTGAGTTTCTTGAGACATTAGAGCATTGCGTCCATAAAAAATTTCTATCATGTGTGCATATGAGATGTTGATTTCATAAGCATATTGAGATTCACTCTTAGTTATATTTTTTGAATTGAGAGAAAAGATTATGGCCCTGGTCAAAAATCACTTTAGGTGAACTTGCATGGGGAGTTAACCCTAGGAACTGAGTTGTTGTAATGAGGCACATGTTGACATTGTAATGTCCCTTTTTCCTACTTAAGAATTAGAATTTGGACTTCTTGTCATTCCTTCTCCATGGCAAAGAAGTAGAGGAGTTGGAGAAGAACATTGAGCTTTCATTTGCTTTCGTTTTTCTAATTTTTATGTTTTCTTTTTGGTGTTATCCCTCTTGAAGCAGGTCGGCTAGGTTAAAAGCAAATAAAAGAGGCTCAATGAAGAAATATAACATCTTTATGGGTCAGTCTTATCTTTCTAAGCTTTGGCGCCAAAAGAAGATCATAAAAGGAGACTTGGGACCTCATTTGGAGCATCTGGATTTTGGCACATTTTCCATTTGGGCATTGTGAGCTTGTTGCTCCATGTTCTTCCACTTGAGGATGAAAACCCTCATGTGTTGCTTCCTAGAAGGACAAAAACCCTTATAGTGGTTTTGTTGGAGGACGAAAAACCCTTCAACATTGATTGGTATTGAAGAATATTGCGATAGTTGAGGAGAATACTTAAGATTCAGATTTTTATTGGCATTGGGCAGCTTTATCTACTCATTTAGAGATTTCAGGATCAATTTTGAGAGGGTTCCCATGGTTGGAAAATTATGATATTGGTCTCATTTGATTGCTGATATTTTTATGATCATTTTGAGTATTCATATGTGTGGAGATTTCTTGTTTTCTAAGAGTTATTGAATTTACAGTTTCAGTTGTTTTTGTGCCATAATAAATTCCAGAATTCTGAGTTTAATGATTTGATTATATTTTTTGGCTTCTAAAATCAAGGGCAATCCAATGAATAACTTCTCATTATTTTTGAGTGTTTCTACAGTGGATTTCTCTCTCTCTCTCTCTAGTCGCTAGAGTTTGAGAGTGTTGTTTGGTCCTTATTTAATTTCTGTCGTAAAAAATCAGACTTGCTTATTTTGGGGGTTTGAGCTGATTTCCAATATTTTCAGTTTTGTCCCCAAAAGGGATATTACAGGCATTGAATCTCCTCCATTCTTCCTCTTTGGGCGTTGAAATGAGGCCGTGTAGACCAGCTTAGACCTTTACTCAGCAATCACCTAGTTTATCATATATATTAACACCCTGGCCATGATACTCAGTCAAATATCATTCAAATACATCCTCTCATTTAGATAACTGGCTTCCCCCTTTATTTGTGCAGCTTGCTTCAGAATTTTAATTGTCTGTAAGCAAGCAGCGATTTGGCCTTTCAAAGGAGTAATCTGCAAAATTGTAGGAGAACAGAACCTATTACATGCTGATGGGTGAAAAATCATGGCAGGCAACTGAATTTGGGTCCCCTGTCTTAAATGAGCAGAAACTTGGATGACCATACAAAAACCATATCTTAAGTCTCAATAGACTCTCTATTTGGTATTTGTACATATTTCATAATTTTTATCTATCTCTTGACATAATGTTTATGTTTATGTTTATGTTAATTTAGGCATTTCATGAGCCTTACATAATGGCCTTATGGACATAGTTAAAGGAACTACTATTATGTTGGTGCCAAGTTTCCATGAAACTGCATAGATTTTCTACTCAAGGTCCCTCTGATCAAAAGAAGATGCTTATGATGGGGGGTCATGGCACAATAATGGCGCTTATTGTGGAGATAATGTGATGCTATGATTCAAGTGAAGCTGACAGGTTTAAAATGAAATGAATGAAAGTGGCACAGACCAGGAACCATCTGAGTTTTAGCTTAATGGAAGCCTGGAAGGTTTGATAAAGTCATAGGAATCATTCTTTCCCCTTGACAGATCAGCAAAGGCTTCATCATATACCCATTGTGCCTTAGTATATTTCATTAATTACTAACTAATAATCAATACAATAACAGTTTCTCATCTTTGTGTCTGTACCTTGGACCAGGTACCATAATTCATAACAGAAACAAATGTGTTACAAGTGCACTTCTCAATGGAGATCATTAACTTAATGTGTTACCTTGAAGCACTTTCAATTGGTCATTGCCAAAGCTACCAAAAAAAGTAAAAGAGCTATTGATTTCTTTTTTATTCAACCCCATTTGCTTCATCTTCAATAGGGATGGAAGTGGCATGAAAAACATGAACAGTTTGTATCATAATACATGAAAGTTAAGACTCTTGTAGACCCCTAAGTTTTCCGTATGCAGATATGTGTGAGACTAAGAATCTCGTAACAAAATATAGAAATGTGGTGATGTGCCACTTGGGTGTCACTTCGTAAATCCAACTACAAGTTGAAGAAATATTATGGACTAGAAAATTGTTGCTCTCCAGAATTCTACTTGCCTTAAGACCGTGAAAATAATAGGGTCCAGGTTCATACTTCAATCATCAAAGGGCAAGCAGTTCTTCTAAATAAACCTGCAGATATACTGTAAATTCCAAGCAAAGAATTAGCTCCTAAGTGAGCCAATATGCTTCTCACTAAGTGCTCAGATTAACAAATTTTGAACTGCGCAAATATAAGTAAAGAAATATCTCTCTCTGCAGTCTGTATAAAATAAACTTATCAATAGGTCCTCAAAAATAAGGCGTCCTTCTAGTAAGGTCTTGGAAATAATTATAACAAATAACCACCCACCATCTATAGCTTAAGCATCAAAGATGCAAAAGTGCAGAAACTACAGATGAAATACAAGTGTGACATCGCAATGATATTAAGCAAGTGAAGCAACTCACCTGCACTGTGCACGTTCGGAACATCATGTCAAGTCCTAGAGTCCCTACTTTAGGCATGTAGTTCCGCATTATGTTGTATCTACCCTGCATAATCAAGCCCAAATCAGAATATTTTCTGTAAGTTAATATGCAAAGAGTGAATAGGATCCTTTGTACTCCACTGGATCAAAAAGAAAAATGACATTAACAGCAGCATTAATGGTCATATGAATAGAAGAGATCATACACGTGAAACAAATACAGACAAACTTCATAAAATTGCAGACTATAGACAGCCTGTCACACAAGGCATAAATTCTGACATCCTTCAGATGTTAGAACATTTCATGCATTAATACTTGTTTCGGGAGTCCTGAAATCATGGCATCCGTGGTATGCCCTTTGAGCACCTGTTCTATGGGATTAGCCAAAGGCTGCTGCTAGGCATTACACAAACTGACCCAGATAGTCAATAACTATGTTCATGTTATGTTCACATTTACCACCTATTATGATCAAAAGGCTGTTTCCAACCAAACTTTTCTTAAATTTTACTAACCAGTAGCTTGCAGTTAATACCAAATAATATTTTATGCATCTTGAGGGTTGCATTAATTTAATTAGTATCTATGGATATTGGAACAATTCGAATCCGCATCCAACCAATGAACTTTGTGACAATTCGCACATTGCAGCTCTCGTTGTCCCCATCTGTCACATTCTGATTCAAGAACAGATTTGGTAATCTAAGGAGCTTTGATCACAAGATTGATAGTGTTCACTAATGATTAAAATGTTTTCATGAAAAGATGGAGCGTAACCACATTTAAACACTTTGTCATTGTTCACTAAAAGAACTTGATAGAGATCCTGCAAATATCACAAAGAGATTTTGTGGGATTGAAATTTTCCTGACAAATGGGGTGCTATAAATTTCAGTGAATCAAAAATTCGCTTGGTTTATAATGGATAAAGAATTCCATTTGGCAAGTTAATAATCAACTTTAAACTTTTCTTAGTTTAATGTCTAGCCAGCAATAATTTGCAACTAATGTGAATTGCTAACAGTTCAAAATGTTCTCCATGTATTAATCCTGTGCCAAAAAAGCAGCTGAGCATAATTGCTCTATCCCTCACCTTTCAACATCTATCCATAATCATGTTTCAAAGACAAGGTCAGGAGAAATTAGTACAAAATCATTATGGGATGGAGTATTACATTAATACATATTCAATGTGACTGAATAGAATAGGAATTGATTACAAGTACTTGAAGCATTTAAAGTACGGAAAATGTGAACGGCTTGACATTTTCCTGTTGTGCTCAAATTAGTCTCGCCCCGTTTGTCATTGAAATCCCTCAGTTTGCGGCCTCTGTCACGTTTTTTATCTCCCCGTGTTGGTGCTTGAAGACTCTGTCCACCATTTGGTTGCCATGATCAGTCCCTTCCTTGGTCGAGGATCACTTAAAAGTCCAGAATTTGTTTTTTGTTTCTCTCTCCATCTGAAGGAGTCTGTAAATTGGGCGTAAAACTCGGGCTGCTCCTTTCTTTCCGTTTTCCGCAGTCACGTATTGTTGTCCCTGTCGTTTTTGTCCCAAATACCTGAGGAAACAAGATTGGATGTAGCTCGGAGGATCATGTTTGAAACTTATAACATCTCCAAATTCTCTGTCCTTGAAGAAAAATTCATCTCCGGGCTCAAATGGTGGTTTTCCTGCATTTTTACGGTTTGACGGGTGAGTTTTCCCCGTCAAAATTACATCTCTGCATCAGTGGAAACGTGGCCCTTTTTGGTTGGATGCGGCTCGGCGGGGCACTCTAAAAACACTATGGCTCGCTTCAACCCAAAACTTGTCCACGTGGAGGGACCGCGCATGTTTGGGGATTGGCCCTTGAGTTTTATTTTGAAGAAGCGCCGAGAGGACACTTGGAGGCTTCCGCTCACTCTGCCTTTTGCTTGGACTTTTCAACGGGCGAAGACGTGGGAGACTGTCTCAACCTTAACATCTCAAAATGGCCATTGAGACCGTGGCAGGCAGGGAGATAAGAAACGGAGCTTCGGGGTTAAAGGTTTTTTGCCTTTTGTAAAAAGGGATTTGTAAGTTGAAGCGCGGCTCTGACAGGAAAGTAATGCCACGTGTTGAGTCAAAAACGGAGGTGCGGGCCCGCGGGGAAAATGTGGAACTTTTTCCTTTTTGGAAAATAAGTAAAAGTGAAAAAATGAAGCGCAGGTCCGTGGGACCCACATCGGGGAGCTAAAGGCGGAAGGGCGGAGCTGCGGGGAAAATTTGGAAAATTTTCCTTTTTCCAAAAACGAGGTAAAATAGCAGAATCGAGCCGCGGTTCCTCTGGGACCCACATTGGGACATGTGTCAAGCCCGTTTTCTAAGGGCGGAGGGGCGGAGAAAAATGTCAAAATTTTACTTTTTTCCAAAAGTTATAAAATGTCAAAAAGTGCTCCCAGGCCCGTTTCCAATCACATTTTGCCATGTGGAGGGCTCAGATTAAAAGTTGAAAGGCAAGATCAACGGTAGCTGTGCATTTCATTTGATTTTGCCGCCATTGAAGCTCCAGGATGTTTGGAGATGCATTTTTTGCATCATTCTTCATCAATTTTTTGGCAAATTTGTGTCGTTTTGGTCTGCAAAGTTCAATTGAATCAATTTGGGAGCTCAATTTGTAAATCTGAAGTACTTTTGAAGTGGATTTTTGCTCGGGCTCGTGCAAAAACGCAAAATGCCAGATCCAGAAGTTGCAGAGTAAAATTTCAGAGGAAAAGGAGGGAAAAGGATGAAATGATGAAAGTGCAGGCACAAAAGGTGAAAAAGGCGTTGCCTCGAGAGCAAAAAGGGATGACCTGTCAAGTCCAGCTATGCAGAGGCTCCGAAAAATGATTAAAAAGGGGATTTCTCGCATGACAGAATCAGAATGATTAAAGGGACTCCCAAAAAGTTGTGGCATGGCATCCTAGTCATTAGTCGAGGGCCCAAGAAACGTGATCAGTTCACAATTGGTCCACCTGGCAGATTTCGGATCTGAATTTGTTAAGCGTCGCTGTTTGAAACAAATTGGTAACAAGCAAAGGTCCCTCGAATATTCTTCTCTTTTGGGGGGAAAATTGAGTGGGCAAAAATGTATAAATGCAATGAGAATACTCTTGCAAATGGTCGGAGTATGAATTCTTGAGAAAAATTTTGAGAAAGCCGTCTTCCCGAGAGACCAAAGCCGAGATTACCTGTTATTTTCTTCTGTGTTAGATTTTCTATCGTGTCAAGTTGGTTGCAGATGTATAGCCATTGACAAGCACTGAGATTGCTCTGGAAGCTTTCCCCTGCTGATGAATCTAAGCAATTTTGGAATTAATTTGTGTCTAATCTCTAGCAATTTTGTGTCTGCTTTATTTTCAGAATGTCTGCAAATAGTTTCTTTCGTTCCTATTGCAATCTTATACTGAAATTTTTGTGAAATCACACAGGATCTCGTCCCTGTGACAGTCTAATGGTATTTGCAATTTCATTTCAAGAAGAGCCTTCATCTTGGATGAGATAAACAAATTTAAAATCAATTCACTGTCATTTGTTGATAAAGATTGTCTGTAAGTCTTCGGGTGTACCTTAGGCGTGATTAATCAGAAACTTTAGTGTTTAATTGAGTCTTCCAATTCGAGCCTTCGTGTTGGAGTCTCAAAGATTATGTGAAAACGTGCTGATCTGGGCCTCCATTGAAGCACACCTTCTGGTTGAAGGAACGTCTTGACTGTTCTGAAGCTTTCCGTTGTGAAGTTGTTCATTATTGTGAAGTCCCTCCAAAGATCCGGTATAATCAACTTTATCCTGCTTCATCTCCCACCAAAATCATTTAAAAACCATTGATCCACCCTGAACTACCCCTGTTTGCCCTGTGTATCAACAAAGGAACAAAATCTACTTGCAAAAATATGCAGAACAATCAGGATTTCTTAATGTCTTTAGTAACCTTTGCCTTGTATTGAAAATATCTCCATAATTTGGAAGTGACAACTCGTGAGAGTCAGATTTGGTGTGTTGATCATATTTTCCCAAGGTCTTCTCTATAAAATTTGTGCAAAGAAGGATGTACTAGCATTCTTTCAATAACAGAGGTTACAAAATAGGTTCTCTTACCTTGGTTGAAGGCACAACCTAAAATAGTTAGGATAAGATCACATCCTTTTAAGGTGCTATCCATCTCTCCACAAATCTGAGTAACAAAGGGCAGTTAGATCTCATCCCCGGCTACAAAACGACACACACTATGATCTATCTGCCTCTAAGCTCCACTGTCTAATCTGTGTTGCTGCTCGGCTTGAAAGGAAGAACAAATTTGGATATATACAAACACAATGTAAAGTAGGATCAATGCTAAGAATACTAGACATAAAAAGGACGTGCTCGTTTGGAGTTATCAATATAAGGGGTTCCATATTTGCAATCTTATTCATCATCCTGATGATGGTCACTCCTAATGCATCCACGGAAAAAATGCAAATCTTGCTAACCAAATTAATGAGGAGAAGAAAAGTTATCTCCATGAACACCATATACCTATGCAGTCAATAATTTATTTATTTCTCAATAGGGTACCACCTGCATCTTGTTTATTATTTTGCCCACGTTCTAAGTTGTCTAATGACTCATGTCATAAAGGCTTAGCAAAAATCTAAAATAACGAAGTATCTATAAATATCAAAACATAAAGCGTACATGTTGGTTACTCTATTGAGTAATAATCTTAAATGAATTGATGAAGCAGAAACACTTTTTTGGATACAACAGCTCCAATTGTCATTAATCTCAAACTTTTTTCTCTCTTCAAGTTCTTGGGTTGATTTTCACTCTCAATACCTTCTCTTACCAATCACTTTGTGTACCATTGAACCCTGTGACAACCTTTCTGTCCTCCCAGCAAACACTGGGATTTCTGATTGTGTGGGACATTTAGTACTCAATTCATCCTTTGATGACCTATTTTCCATGAGTAGTCATGTCTTCTATTGCCTTTCATGTCAATTGAAATAATCACAAGAAAAGGGAACCCATAAAGCACACAAAGTGCCTCTAAGAGATTTTAGTACTGGAGAGGAGGATCCTAAGACATCAACTCCGGAACTTTAACCACAAATCCTACTTCCAGATTGGCAAAGCTTTTGGTGCATGTAATGGCTTATACACCAACCTTGTCTCATAATTATTGTCAGTGTGGAATAATCCACAACTACCACTTTTTATTTCTTTAGTAATTGGAATTTCCATAGTGCAACACTACTTATATACTTTACACTGGTGGAATTTTTAACTGCATGTAGCATTCTATGTAACAAGGTTCTCCGAATTTTATCGAAAAAGTTCGAATTTTGCCAAACTTTATTCTCATCGAACATTAACTCGAACTTTATCCATTATTTGTGCATGGGAAGTTTTTGACATGATTTTGCATTATTTTACAAATGTGTGTATATATACATATACCGACTGAAAGTAGCAGACAAAAAGCTCTCTCCACTTTGCCCCTCTGACATATTTATGCATTTTTTCAAAAAATAAAAAATGATAGAAAAAAATAATTGTTCAAACTTAAAGACGTTTTTTTCTCAAACTTTATCCCTTGGCGAGCATGAACCAACTTTTATCCTCGTCGAACATAAATGTGAACTCAAACCGTGTGACTTAGGTAGTACTCAATGCTTGCATTCTCCTTCGACAACATCCTATGGCCACTCTCATGCACATTGAATCCACAAAGCACACATGCACTTCTAAATGACATTAGTATCGAGGAGGAGGATGCTACCAAATCAACCCATCCATTTTCACTCCAAAACCAACTTTTAGGATGGAAGAACTCTTGGTCCATGTAATGCATGTACATTTGATCTAGAAAGCAAACATGCATGCCTCTCAATGATGTTAGTATTAGAGAGTAGGACCCTAAAAAGTCAACACAGGCATCTTCACTCCATAGCCTACTTTCAGAGTGGAAGAACTTTCGGTGCATGTAATGCCTCATAATCCTACAATGTCTCACAATTATCATCAATGTGGGATAATCCAGATTCCAAACTCAATCTTTATTTTAATAAGTCAACGAAGTTTCTGCAATGCAACATTGCTTAGATATTTGATTTTTGTGTGGATTTTTAACTGTGTGCAGAATTTAACACTCGAATCATACTTTGATGACTTATTTCCCATTAGTGGTTTCTTCTGGCCACCCTCTCATGTCCATTGGTAATAATCACCGGGCAAGGGGACACAAAACACTCAAGAACGTCTAAGTCATGTTAATATTGGAGAGGAGTAGGATGCTAACACATCAACTGATAAACAGATTTAGGATGTTGTGTAACAAGAGGCATCCCATCACTACACCCCATAAACGACTTCTTTGATACTAATCAATGTTGACTCAAATAAGATTTTAACCGGCGAATTTGTTTAACAAAGAACAAGAGACTTCATGATCATTTTACTTGGTGAACCAAAAAGCAGCCGATAAGGTGGATAAATTACAAATATGACAACCTATGAATGCTTTAAACAGCTTCATCAAAAAGTAGAAAAACAGCAACAGAAAAAGTGCATATACAAAGGTCATAGAACAGGTAAAACATCACCTAGAAAATCAAAACCATGCCCTCCGCATTAGACAAGAGTTATCCATGAGGATTAGTTTTTAAAACAGAAAGTCTGGGTATGAACCTTCAAACCTGCTAAAGCCTGCTAAACATGCTATGAGCTATGAGCAACTAATTCCTTCTATCACTTCAACAAATTGAATATATTATAGGATTTTAAGCCTGGAACCATGTAAAACTGGTAGGTAATATCTTACAACCATTGTTGTGATACTTCCAATAAGATAAGGTGCATGTTTCTAAATATATGTTATCATTTACAGTAAAAACCTCTTCAGAACTAAACAAAATCCAAAAAATGTGATGAGGATGAAAATCTACCTTCGGCATGACTGGTATATCCTTCACCTCCCATTTTGGCTGGAACCCAATTCCTAGAAAGCCTATACCCATTTCCTCTGCCACAGCTTTTACCTGTGCCCAATATTACAATATTCACGAAAACAAGATATCATATAAATAGAAATGAAACAATACAAAAAAAGACATCAAGCAGCTTGAAATTTTAAATAATGATATTGAGACGTAGCAATGACAATATGAATAAGGTACTAAAGAAATACTGAACCTTTTAGAAGCAAACCAGAGCTATCTTCTCAAAAACACATTTATGAAATTGCAATTTCAGAAGGTAAAACAATGTCCAACAGCAGCTCAAATGGGTAAGTGATCAAGTAATGCAAAATCAAAAAGCGAAGGACCATTAGAGATTGAAACATTACAAATATATTTTAAGACTATCACTACTGGCTCTCTCCTCGGTACCAAAGGACTGGAAGATCGCCAAACTTTTCCAAATGACCTTGGGCGACCCAAAATATTATAGGCAGTTCACAAGGGAAGATGACAATCTAAGTTATGTATCCATATCGCATGCACTAAGATATGAAAGAACCACGTGAGTCATTTATTAACAGCTTAAGGTCAGTAATCTCATTTTTTTCTATCACTTCATGGGCGTGAATTCATGAAAATCAGTGCCCCCCAGACCATAGAATAGCACAGGTAATCTGTGATAATTATGATCATGACATGCAATCAACCATGATGTCTGGTGCAGCATGCTAATAATATACTCCTATATCTCTTTGTCACAAGACCGAGACAATAATTTGAGGCCTCAGAACTCTTAAACCATTAATGTACTACAATGCAGAAAACCTCTAATTAAACAACAACCCCTGTATCTAATCACATATAAACAAATCACGAGGTTTGTACCACATACCAACAACGAAGAACTCAGGATTTGTCAAGTGTCACATAACAAAAGTAAGCAACAACACGGCATGTTCTCTAGGATTGCAGATTAGCACACTACTTATGTGGTTGGAAATTTTCAGAATACAGACTACATTTATGGGGCCATTCCTTTGGAATACTTTGGAAGGTAGTGATGTTGGAGAATTTGTGAATGAATAGCCAGCACAAAAGACAGACTTGGAACATAGTCACACCACTCAGACTGGACAGCTAAAGAATCTTAAGAGTAAGAACTGACACAATACTTGGCAAAACGAAGTCTCCAATGGTTGACTACTTCTAGTAGTACTTGGTGTTTAGTTCCATTTCATACAACCTGGGATCTTTTTTCTCTAGTATTTAGCTACTGTTAACTGATCTACTTTTCAGGTCTCGTCGACCTACTTCAGGTCATCCATGGACATTAACATAATTACTTTCTTACTCATTTTCTGAGAGAGTGAGTCATAGTCAAGAATACTTGGCCACTAGGGAAGAGCATTATATATAATACATGAAATAAGCATCCAGTTAAGAGGAACTTGGTATCCTCAGTTATAGATGCGGGCTCTTTACCCGCATGTCTCGTGCCTAAGTCAGCATTAGAGAGAGGATGCTATTCCAACAGATTTCTTTGTCAGTTTTTTTGATGTCTTCCTCCCACTACTCATATGTCTATCTTCTACTGTGCATTGCAGCAGCTTGGTTCTGTTTCTTCGGTCAGAAATTTTTACACCAAAAGAGCAAGACAAAAAAGAAAGAGATTAAATTAAATTATTAATGTCCACAAATGACTAAAGTAGGTCATTTTAACTCAAAAATACAAGTTACAGTATCATATGGGAGTGATAAAGAACTCCAGCTAGAAATTAACTAACAATAAAACCTAGGGGGTGAACCCAGAATACGAGAAACCCTAAATATGTCAGAAAATAAATGCCATAAATAAGTACAAATAATAGATGGCCATGTGAAAAGAAGAGTCATGAAGGGAGCCAATGGAGACCAGAATTGGAGAGCAAGGCTAGAGATCAAAGTTAGATCTAGTGAGTATCAATGTCAAAACTTCCAAAGTATCAAGACCATCAACATCTTCATCAATAACCGTGAAAGGCACAAGACGGAATTCAATAATGTTCATGGAAGAGTGGCCTAGGGTAAGAAGGCATGGTTGAAAAATCCTTTAGTGAAGCACAGTACTCCCCGTAGAAGCTCTCCTAACATTCATGGCCGATACTTCTTGTTTGGCTATTGCAGGTATCAGCTTACTATAGTTATTTTTAAGCCCAAGCATGAAGCATATTTGCAGCTAAACTTTTTATGCTATATAAAAAAAAGTTCTGGTCCCAGAACCTCCAAAGGTACAGAGAGAAGGACTAATTTGCACCCGCCTATGCAGCCTGATGATGAGCAAATAAAAGGTCTGAATTTTACAACTTATTTGTGTCCTTTAGATCTCAGTATAGGCATTGATTATCTATTCCCAAAGCCACTTGTTGGAGTTTCAGCCATTTGTACGTGTAGAAGGTTGAAGGCCAGTAAAGATCTGCTTTAGAGGGGTAATCCAGGTTATGGCCATTTAACACTAGAATTTGTGTCTAGCTATACACATTTGCCAGCACATGGACATTTTATGCCTTGTATGCCTTGATGCCTCATTTCAACACACTTCTTCAACTCTTCTCATTTTTGTTCCATTTCCACTTCATGTAAGTGGAGTACGTTATGAGGAATTAAGTAGGTTACTATCTTAGCATGCTTCAGAGTAACCAATTCTCTTTAGATGATCGTCAGTTTAGGTAAAGAGTTGTTTTAGGCGCTCCCAAAAATGTTTTATTCAACCTACATGCCTTACCTGGCAAAGATGGTCACTTATTGTGATAAGCCTTTCAAGGGTTTCAACCAAACACACAAAATGCAGATCTGATTTTTAAATTGCAACAGACTGTAAATATAAAATCAGCGACTTTATCTATCACCAAAAATCGCCACACAAAACACCATAAATCAATTCGCCACAATTATGTATATATTTTATGGAATATTACGAGCCAAAAACACAAATAAATGTTGAAGATCTCACTGCTGGAAATTAAATATGAACTAAACATTGCAGCCACAAGAAAATTATGAAATATGGGTATAGAAACCCTCAAAATTCACCAAACTTCAGATTCTGGCTTTATAAAATATTACAAATCAGATTATCAAACCAGATTTCTCAAATACTTCACCAAAAGCTCCAAACCCCACCCAAGGTAGGTCGCTCCACTGTTAATAAATCAAATGCTAACTGGAAATTACAAATATCTCTTCAAATCAGCCCCTAGAATCTATCCCAAGCCAAAGAGAAGGGTTTTCGTCCTTCCCTTGACCTCTAGAAGGGTTTTCGTCCTTCTAGGCAAGTCGCATAAGGAGGTTTTCATCCCCAAATGCAAGAACAAGCAACTCCAAGCTTATTTTTCTCTAATAAGATAAAATGCGCCAACTCTAGATAGCAAATGGTGCCTCTAATCTTCTTTTATATCTTCGTTTGGGCACCAAAGTACAAAAAGGAAAAGGCCGACATGTATACGCAAGGAAAACACTAAAAAAAATATATAATATTAGATAAAAACACAACATAAAGGTGTTCAAGGTTCTCTTCCTTCATTTTTGCTTCTTTGCCACGGAGAAGGAATGGCAAGAAGACCAAATATCAGCTCTTAGGTGGGAAAAAGGGACATTACACTTACCTACCAAAGACTGTCACCTACCTAACACAATCCAAAATGTATTTTAAGAGGCCTTCTTAATTAGATTTCTAGGAACTTAAGCCAAATGATAAATTCCAAGATATTCCAACATCATCATGTACCCCAAATGAAACCACATGGGATACCAGATCTATTGTATTCTTTTCTAAGGCGATTGAAGAAACCAAGAAGGGACAGAATCAAACCTCCCTAATGATTACATTATATAGCTATGGCTATTATGTATAATGGATGTATGAATTTAAGTAAATCAAGTAAATGCCGATTGTAACTAGCTTCATGTAACTCAAGGAATATAAGTACTTTTAGATTAGCTGAGTAAACAGTAGTTCTAACCTCTGCCCTCTTCCATTTTAGGAATTTATTATTTAATTTTTGAAAAATCTATTTTATTTTTTATGATTTTTCATTTTAAAAAACAAATATTTTTGGGACGAATATTCTTATTTTAGAAATAACATAGTTCATTGGGAGAATTTTTACTGTGCAAATCAATTTCAAGCAAAAAAAATCAAAATCAAGCAAATTTTGAAAAACAAAACAAATTGTGCAAAACTAAAACAAATTGCAACATTCGGTATCAATGGTGCCTTTGGTTCGCACTTGTAATGTCGCCGAGATCAAACTACTGCATCTATAGCCTAATATAGCTGCAACAACAGTATTAGTGGAACATTTGGGAAAGATAGGAAACGTCTCAAGGACATTTGAAACTTGTGGGGGACATCCTCGACTTCACAACTACTTTTTTAAAAGTTTTTCTTTAAAAATACACTTTTTTGACTTTTTTAAAAAAATTAGGAAAGTAATAATAATATAAAACAAACATAATAACCTAACCCTAACCCTAAAAGTGACATTCTAAGTTATAAAATGACTCTATGGCCTCATTCCATATCACATTCAATATTCACACTTGAGCAAAGTGAGCAAAGAGAAGAAGAAAGAGCAAGAGGAAGAAGAAGGGCAAGAGCAAGAGCAAGCAAGAGGTATTTATAATTTTATTTGCTTACAATGCTTGATAATAGTCTCTAGTTTTTAAAATTTAGATTCTATTTGCATTTTTTATGGGTTGTTTTTAAGTTTTTGTATCTACATTCACAATGTAATCATGTTTATAGTTTGTAGGATTTTACAAAATGCATACTGCATAGGGTTTGGTTGTTACTGGTTAGGTTTTTTTTTTTAAATAAAATAGATCTTAAAACATAAAACTCTTGATTGTTGATTCAATGATTCATTGAATAGGTTTGGCTAGGTTTAACTTTACCATGATAGTATGATACACATTCCTAGAAACAATAACATTAGGAATACAAAAACTTTGATACACATGAATGTAGATACAAAAATGAAAAACTTAATACTCCTACAGCTATGTTCGATGTTTTAGTTTTTACGTTTTTGTTTTTTAATATTTTTGCATATAGTTATGGGCCTAATAGCCTATGGCTTTTTTTAAATCATTGTGACAATGTGATTGCAATTTGCATGTAGTTAAAACTTATGGCTATTTTTTTTAAATTTATTCATTGCATAATGCATATGGTTATGAATGTTTACTTTTTCTTAATCATTGCATATACTATATAGTTATTGTTGTTTTTTTATTCATTGAATAATACATATAGTTATGGTTGTTTTGCTTGTTTATAAATTAAAATTATAATCATTGCCTATACTTATAGTTATCATTTTTTTTAATTCATTACATATAGTTATGGTTTTTTTTTAATTCATTGCAGCCCCAACAATCATCACCATGAGTTCTTCTTTTGAGTATGGTTATGAATCAGAGGAGAGAGGGTTGAACTTGAGATAGGTGGAAGTGTTGGTGATGACATAATTGGGGGAGGTGGAGAAGTGAGACAAAATGTAGTGCCAACGGCAACTGGTAGTTCAGCTGGTAGTGCTACCAATTGCCCCTCTCAAATGTTGTCCAGATTTGCCATTGGACCATTTGATAAGAAGAAGCCATTGCAACAATTTGTTGAGATACTTGAGAACCCCAAGTCTGGAGGGGGGAGTAAACTATGGAAGTGCAACATATGTGCACTGACTTGGCATGGCAGCATCACCAGGACCAATGCACACTTGTTGCACCTTGCAAGAAGGGGGGTTGGTCTTTGTAAGGCTCTTTCACTAGATCAGAGAGTAGAGATGGTGAGACTTTTTAATGGAAATACCACAGGCAACATTCCAAAAGTTCATGGTACTAGCAATGAGGCTAACACTCCTTTGAGCTCTCATAGGACTGGCAAGAATACTTTGGCTAGTTCTAGTTTTGGAATGACAGAAGTGGAAAGCAGAGGGAAGAGAAAGGTCATGGGGGCAGCCCCCAATCCAGTTGTAGACATGTTTGATTCAAAGGCAAGGGAAGAGGCGGATGATGCTATCAGGAAAAAAATTATGTTGTTGGGATCCCATTTCATGTCGCTCGCTCTCCTTATTACAAGGAGGCTATGGCCAAGGTAGCAAAAGCAAGTACAAGTTATGTGCCTCCTGGAGACACCAAACTGAGGACAACAATCTTGGATAGAAACTATTCCAAGGTTAATTTGTTGATGGAGGAGATGAAGGTCACATGGGTGTCACATGGATGCAGTATTATCATGGATGGGTGGATGGATATTAGACACCGTCCACTCATCAATATCATTGTCTCTTGCAAAGATGGACCGTATTTCTTGAGAGCAATTGATTGTTCTGGGAAGCGGAAAGATGTTGAGTTCCAATTTCAGATTTTGAAGGATGTCATTGAGGAGGTTGGACCTTCAAATGTTGTACAGGTCATCACAGATGCAACTTATGTGTGCAGAGCAACAGGCAAGCTAGTGGAGCATGCCTACAATCATATTTATTGGACCCCGTGTTGCATGCATGCCATGAACAATGCACTGAAAGACATAGGGAAGATTCAATGGGTCAACAAGATAGTGAATGAGGCCAGGGACATGCAGAAGTTCATATGTAATCACCACACATCATTGGCACTCTTTCGAAGCTTTTCAAAGAAGGAATTCCTCAAACCAGTTGACACCCGCTTTGCATCCTATTTTATTTTGTTGAGAGGATGCTTGAGTTGCAGGAGCCCCTGCAAGTTATGATTATGACACAGGATTGGACTAGGTGGCGTGAGTCCAAGACAAAGCAAGGGAAGAGAGTGAAGGAAGTGGTGTTGAGGGAAACATTTTGGGTTGATGTGAAATACATCACATCAATTATAACTCCAGTTTTTAGCATCATCAAATATGGGGATTCTAACAGCCCCAATCTTGATGAGATCTATGAGTGCATTGACAACATGCTTGGGCAAATGAAGGCAACTATTCGGGTGAGGGACCCCACTTTGGAGTTCTACCATGAACATATTCAACCCATCATTCAACATAGATGGGAGAAGTTGAACACCCCACTTCATATGGTTGCATATGCATTGAATCCCAAATGGTATGTGGAGAGGCCAGGTAGAGTTATCCCTTTGGATGACGATGAGGTGAAGAAGGGCCTTATGAAGGCCTTTAAAAAAATGTATAGTCCACAGGAGGCTTCACAGATCAAGTTGGAGTGGCTCAACTTCACTGAACTTGATGGGTACAAAACTTCAGCAAAGATGGACAGGGCAACATTGGCACATGACAAGCCAATGAGTTGGTGGCGACTGTATGGGCGTCCAAGACTGTTGCGAACACTTGCAATTCACCTCCTTTCCCAGGTTTCTAGCTCCTCTGCCTCTGAGAGGAATTGGTCTACATATGGTTGGATCCACTCTGTTAAGAGGAATAGGCTTACCTCTACGAGAGCGGAGAAGCTTGTAGTTATACACAATGTTTTGCGTCTTATGGATCACAAGACAACTGAGTACAAGTAGACCCCAACATTACGGTGGGATGTAGATCCCAAGGAGCCGAGGCAGGTAGAAGAGGACAATACTATGCAACGGGGATTGATTGGGCTTTCCTTTGAGGACGAGGATGATAGTTCCAGCGAGGAGTTCATGGATGTTGCTTCAGATGTTGATTCTGATTTTTAGGCTGAAACTTGTCCTCTTCTTTTTGTAATATTGACAATTGTTGGTGTATTTGAATTTGAGATTAATGATATGAATATCAACTATTGTCACTTGATCAATCACAATGGTTTTATAATTTATTTCAGCTTATTTAATTTTAAGTCTCAAATTGAAATGGTTTTATTAAATTATGTATACATTATAACTATATTTATATTTAATAATTTAAATATATTTGATATTTATGATTTTAACTTATTTAAATCTCAAATGGTTTTATTTATCTTATTTAAGTCTCAAATGGTTTTATTTCAACTTATTTATATAGTTTAGTCACTATATTTTTATATTTTAAATATTTATTTATTTTTTAAATCAGCCGTCCCCAAAATTTAGAAATTATTTGTCCCTCCCAGAGTCTTAGGTACAACAATTTTTTTACTTTTACACAGGTATTATAAAAAAATTCAGATTATATTTTAAAGTTTTTATATATTATTAAATATTTAATAATGTTATAATTTAGACACTATCCAATCTTTTAATATTATAAAATATTCAAAAATTAAATTTTTGAAATAAAATTGATTTTATGATGGATTTCTTGGATATTCGCAACAAAGTTTGAACCTTTTCATATAAAATATGTATTTATTTTTATTGACTATTTTTTTGGAGGCAAGCATGTATACCATTAAAAAATTATATTCACTTATATGGATATGTTTAAATTTAAGTATTTTTATTTTGATAGTGTATTTAGATTGTTGTTTTTTACATAAGTTTGCAACATTTTTGGGAAGCTATTAAATGTTTATAGATTTTAGTCTTATTTTTAAAAATTGAAATTCATACTAATACAGCTAAAATTGTTCAATCTTAAGTTGAAAACGGCAATGAAATAGATCAAAAATGTCTTGGTCAAGGTCAGCATAAACTTATTTGTGGGAGCTTAACAAGGGGTAGTGGATGTTGGCAAATCGAGTGTCATGGTTGGGGTGTATAGTGCATGTGCTAACATTACACCAAATATCTTAGTCCCAGATTCTCGAGAGAGGAGAAATAATCACTCTTTGGAAAACATGTGGCAGAACCCAAAATAAAGAATCCAAGAGGAAAATTCCAGAGAATACATCAAAGGAAATTTCTTCAAGCATGTCAATCATCATGCATGTCAATCAAATACTAGTGGAAGTGGAACTTAAATCCTCAACATTTGGAACATAGTAAAAAGCAAGATGTTGGATGTTGCAGGAACAAAATGTTTTATTCAAACTGTCTTGCATTCAATTCAATTTGGTAGGAGTCCATACTTTTGGGGTTTTAAAACAAATAAGCAATTTTGTTGCAAATTGCAACTCGACTTCCGATTCTCGATTCCCCAAAAGGTGGACTTTTGGAGAATCAAAGCTTTGAAGATCTCGAGCACCCAAGCATGCAAATTGCAACTCAAGTTCCCATCCCTGATTCCCTGATAGATCTTTCTTCCCCGACGAAGATTGCAATTGTCAAAGCAGTGGCGAAGATTTCAACTGGGCAATTTTCCACAACGGAGATTTCAGCTATTGGAGAAGGGGTAATTTCCCGCAATGGAGATTTTTACTATCGAAGCAGGGGTAATTTTCCACAAGGGAGAATTGAAAAAGAAAATTCAAATTGCATTCCAATTCCCGAATCCTGGAGTGGTATTTGAAGAACAATGTAGTTCAAATTATGACTAATTGCCAAAAGTGTTACCAAGCTGGAAAATTATTATGGATAGCTATCAACATATTTATTGGGAGCCTCTCTGTGCAACACATTGCCAATTTGTTGCTTCAAGGGACTTGACCTGAATTCCACGAGTGGATGAAGCGATTCAAAGAGGGATAACAGTTGCAAATCAATCATAAGGAATTCACCGCCTCACATTTGAACATTTATAAATAACATCATATAAGGAGTTGAGGCCTTGTGAAACAAGATTTGCCTAAAACTAGCTATTAATACGTTCCAGGCAAGGAAAAGAGTGGTGAAGGATAAGGCAAGGATAAGATAGTAAAGGACCAAGTGAGGCAAAATTTGGCTAGAATAATGGTCAACTAGAGAAGAAAAATGAGAAACAAAACATGTTTTGCAAACGTCATGATCAAAAAGGGAGTCATGAGAATCATGAATGAAAAACATCATCGGACAAAATTGCCTATGAATCCATTCAAGAAGCAAATAAATGATGTGGAAAATGAATACAAAGACTCAACTCAATTCACATGTGAACATATGTTTTCCATCAAAATGAACAAACACTCTTGCAAATAGCAACTTGTTATATCCTTAGGCTCTTTCATATAGACCAATGCTACAACAATAGCGAAGTCAAAAGTGGACATCTTTGAAGTATTAAAGATAAGTTTGTAATCCACATGCTAAGGTTGCATGTATAATCAAGGACTAATACAACGAAATTTAGGGTGCAATAAGGGGTATTTCCAACCAAGTCAGCCATGCATTTCAGACCGCACTCTTAAAAATGTCCTGGAATAAGTCTTATGGAAGTCAACTAAAAAGAAACTTGTTGTCCCTAGTATTGATCCGACAAGAAGGCCACTCCATTTTGTGATAAAGCAGTTGTAATGACTGGATTTGAGGAAACAAGTTGCTAAAAACAGGTTAATGGTGAGAAAATTTCAATAGACTTTGCTCATCTTCATAGAACAAGGGATGTCATGAGAAAAATGTAAGCATCTCATCTTTGGGCACATGACCGCAACAGTATTGCACAATTTAGGAGAGTTTGTTAATATGCACAACTCTACCAAAGAAAATTGAAAAATGTGAAGCCTGCATCTTAGATAAACAATCAGGGAACCATTTCAAACATTTTGGAGGAAAAGATGACAAAACTTGCAGTTAGTTCACTCTAGTGATGATGATGTTTTCTACCAAGTTTTTCCGTTGCTAGTCACAAGTACTTTATGTTGTTAATTGATCACTACAACAATATGACATGGATCTACTTTCTGTAAAAAAAATTGAAGCCTTCAAAACTTTTCAAAGGTTACAAACCATGATTGAAAACAAAGTGCAATCCTGCATTTGGACAGTGAAGACTGACAATGGTAGTGAATTATTCAATGCTTTCACAGGAGTTTTAAGGTAGCAAGCACCATATTTAAGAAAATGGATATCAAGCAATCTCTCTATGGGAAGGCTTAACTTCTTCAACAAAACCAAGTATCTGACAGGCTCAAATGAATATCAACTGTAATGAACATGAATTTATGTTTTCTTTCAAGGATTGGATCAAACCTTCCCGATTTAGGCAAAAGCTCAAATAGCAGTTATCTCCACAACAGACTAATCATAAATCACCCTTATATCAGGCTCCTTATGAAGTCCGGTGCGGTCAGCTTCCTCTATGCACATCTTCAAACCCTTAAGAAATATGCTACGCATTCAAACTAAATGGAAAATTGAACCAGTAATGTACCACAAGAGTCAAGGATGTTGGACTCCTTTTTTTGCGATAATTCAAAAGCTTCAAAGGCATTTAAGGGATTATCTGATGAAAATTGAATATAAATTTCTCATTGCATGAGAATTTTCTTGACTTTGAAACCACAAAGGTCACAATTCAACATAGAATTCTGATACTAAGTCTTTCATGTTAATCTCCTATAATTAAAAGGAAGCACCAACTAAACAGGAATTGGATTCATCTACAAAATGAGCAAGTGCTTTCCAATGGAGCAGTTGTCCGAAGTTTAATGAAGGAGCTTCAAAACAAGGAAATGATGCACCAATTGGTTTCTAAGAGACACTGAAGAAGGTACCTTGCAATGGCTTTTTGGAATACCCACACTCATTTGATGTCATTGACCTAATGAAGTTGGAAAATTTCTCATTGCACCAAGAAACAAATAAAGTAAATCGGAAAATAGATAAAATGCTTGAAGAAATTGAAGAAAAAATAGAAAATTGGACAAGATTGGGAGCAATCCCGAAGGGTAAAGGGGGGACAGCTTTTAGGATCTCAAAGAAGTCAATAATAGGAACTTTTCACTTGGAACCGAACTCCTTCAAACAAGCGGAAAAATTAGATGCATAGACAAAAGAGATAAAAAATGGATGTGATACCTTGGTCAAAAATGGGACATAAAACTTGGTTAATGAATCAATTGTATACCAATCTGTTGCAAGTGGGTCTTACCCAACAAGTACAAAGCAGATGGCTCACTTGACAAACACAATGCATGGCTTGCCACAAAGGGATTCACCTAGAAGGAAGGGATAGACTATAATGAGACCTTTGCACCTATAGCAAGATGGACTAAATTTAGAATTTTCCTAACACTCCCAGAACAGTGCGAAAGTTCATCAAATGGACATAGAAAATTCTCCATTTACTGGTGATCTCTGAAAGAAACAATGTACATGACTCTGGCCATAAGGATTTGTCATCTGACAACCAACTGCACAAAGTGTGCAAGATGGAGTCAATTTTCCATGGGAGAAACAAGCCCTCAGAGCATGGTATGAAAATGCTCACTGAGTCACCTACTAAACATGAAGTTTTTCAGCATTTTAGGATTTGAAGATGCAACTTTGTCATTTGTCGCCATTAATTTGACAAAACTGTTTTATGACTCTATGTAATGCTTGTGGATGATTTACGCCTCACGGTAAACAATGAAAGATATACTACAAAAATCAAAGTAAAATCAATGAAAGGCTTTGAAATGCAAAATTTGGGATACCTTCAGTACTATTTAGGTATTGAAGTGATTCAAAAATCTAAGTACATCTTCATCACATTTTCAACCCGAAATATATTGGTGCTTCATAGAAATCTTTGCATTGTAAATTTGCGACACCCAAGAACAAAATGTTCAATGTATTCCAAATATACTTCAGAGATTTCTTTAGATCGACTAAATATAGATATGCCTTTGAAGTAGATCTATAGCCAATGGACCAGAATTTCTTTTGCTTTGGATTCTTTGTTGATTCATGCAACACTTGTCGGAATCACTAGGTAACAGCAAAGAGATCTCTTCAATTATCTAAAAGGAACACTGAAGTTGTAATGTCCCCAATGGAACATATTTGACCCAAGTTGGATTTTGGGAAAATCCAAACCCAAGTTATGAAATGGAGAAATACTTGTCAAAATCAAGCAAATAATGGATAAACCCTTTTGTATCAACCTAAAATATCCCAATGTCGGCAATTTCGAAGCCAAATGGGGTTGGAACTAGCCAAGGTGGTGGGATAGATTAGAAGAAAAAAATCGGAATTTAATCACATTCAAATCAGATTTTACACAACTGGAAAACAATTATTATTCAAAAATTCATATCGTTTGCTAGAGAAGTCCAAATGAGCTGAAACTTTGGATCTTGGGCCACAAAAATATGAAGAATAATATTCCAAAATCAGTTTTCGCACAGCAAACAAGAAACCCTAATTTTGCCCTAAAAATTAGGTCGCCCAACACATTTAGGGCATCAAATCAACTCCAAAAATTATGAAGTTAATTTCTCCTTATTCCTCCTAATTTCTAAAACCAAATCCAATGTTAAACTAATCCCAAACTGTAGGTCTGAAATAAATATTAATTAATAACAAAATGGCTTGCAACAACTAAAATCTTCTAAAATTTATAACTCATTCAATACTCCATATTTTGCTATGAAACCAAGGCATCAAATCAACTTAAAAAATTATGAAGTTAATTTCTCCTTATTCCTCCTAATTTCTAAAGTCAAATCCAATGTTAAATTGATTCCAAACTATAGGTCTGAAATAAATATTAATTAATAACAACATGGCTTGCAGACAACTAAAATCTTCTAAAATTTATAACTCATTCAATACTCCATATTTTGCTATGAAACCAAAAGTGCTGCAGCATAAACTAGAATTGTCAAGCTTTCTAATGCACTGTGGATCAGAATTTTCTGAGCATTAAAACCCCACCAAAACAGACCCAGAAATCTCAAAACAAGTCGTTAGGGTTAGAGAAAAATATATAAAATAATTCCAGCACTTTACTAGCTTCCAATCACACCAAAATAATTGCCCCTTGCTCTGAAATAAATGCTAAGACACAGCAGATTTCAGATCTAGCTCATATGTTATCAAAACATGCTAAAATAGTCTCCAATCTAAGTCGCTATAGTCAATAAATAACAGTAACAGCAGTACCAAAAGTGCCAAAACCCTTCAAAGATTACTTCAAAAATGAGCAATAAACATGCAGATTTCTCCCACAAATAAATGCGCCACACTCTATATCAAGTCGCCAAAGTAAGAGCAATGATCACATTACAATTGCACAAGGGATAGATCTCCAAACCAACTTTAATAGATTTGCAAAATGAGAGTCTTCAACAATGAGAGCATCAACAACATAGGGCATACATCCCTTTTCTCCAAGCATGGAGTAAAATCAAATGATCAATCAACATAACCCACTAAAGGTCACGCAACCTCCTTTTATAGAATTAAGGGGTGCAACATTCAATGACCGACCTATCCCTTTTGGAGGGAAAACATAAACTCTCATTATAATAAAATATTTAATAAACTAAGACTATGTGCACTTTATTATTTTTAATTAAATAATAAAAGCAACTATCCTATGTGCACATTTAAACTAACTTAGAGAGCCCTCCTTGTAGCGCAAGGCATGCCAAGGGGTTACAAAATAGACAACAGACATCTTAGGACCATCTTCAAGCTCAATCCTCAAACCCATGAGAAGAGAGAATGGGTTGAGGGTCTTCAAGTCTTCAATTTCAACAACGTCCCAAGAAGGGGACATTACAGGGGATTTCCTCAACGCTCGCGGGACTAAGTCCCTTCGCTTCAAGATGGGGCGGCTCCCATTAATTGAAAGCTGGAAAAACTATACATTAAACTATCTCTCAAGATAGTCATAGACCGGGGAATGTGCAGAAACGCCCTTGTCGTAAATGCAACAATATCATAGAGAAGGAGAGCAAAAATATAGGTGACTGAGTTGAGGAAAACGAGGGGAGTTGTATTAGTGAGCTAAACCCAGATTTCACTAATTACAACTCAAAGAGCTTTCAAGTTCAATTAGAAGACACAAGAAAACATATCAATTTATATAAAGAACATGAAACAAAAATAGAGATTGACACAAAGTTTAAATGCTGATTTTCATTCCATTGTCAACAAGTACAAAGCCCTTTCATCCTTAAAAAATTCACATACATCTGGCTGAGTCAACAAGAGAGAATGGAGGAAAATTACTAGATGGGAATGGAAGAATTGTAGTATGCTAATATAGGAGCAAAAATTGATGTTTTACAATAGAGAAGAGGCCTCAATATATAGCCCAAGACAGATGAACTTTCGTATTCCTACATGGCTATTCATATTCCTTTCTAAAATAAGACACTTTTCTTCTTTTCAAGAAAAGTGCTTTTATAAAAGGGGAAAGGAAGTCACTTAAATTACTTTTTGGAAAAAGTGCTTTCCCCAATGAAGAATTAGAAATCACTAAAGTTTCTTTTTGGAAAAAATTGATTTCTACATGAGAGAATGAGAGAGGAGGAAAGAAGGAAAAAACATCATTCTATAGATAGAGCACATGAAGACGAAGATCCTTTGATGCGCCGCATTGGAGCGATCCTTTGACTTTCCATCGCTGAATTGAATCTAAATATTGCTTCTGAAACTTCTCTTTCGCGAGGAATGATGGTGTTAGTGATAATATCAAGCCATTGATTGGCTACCCCTTGGATTATCTTGCAATGCTTAAGCCATTTTGGGATCTTTTGAGCTGCGTCAGAAATGGCTCCTTGTACCTGAGTTAGAGTGTCCATGAGTTTGTCACCATAGGACTACGGGTCAGATAGTTTTCCTTTCACAATGTTCCAATTAATGCTACTTAGTGGGTCCCTTCAGGGTTTTGAAGTATCATCAAATGATACAGATGTAGAGTAGAGTATAATAGGAGGATCATCTCATTTTGCTCAGATGGTCATTAACCTTTTACTTTGATCTATCTCATTTTGGTGTTCTTTGGTGTCCTCTGGTGATACAGACAATCTTACAATGGCCTCAGTGGGTCAGGCTCCTCATTTTCACACTCAGTTGTGAAATATTCAAAGTGCAATGGAGGACATCTCATGTTGCTCAGATGGTCATTAATCTCTTCTTTACTTGACCTCTTCTGGTGCTCAAAATGACCTTAATGAGAGCTCTCATTTTCCATTCAATTGTTCAAATCCATGTTCAGGAACAATTGGGGCTCAAGTACACTTTTTTGTCAAGATCAACTTGGGGTCCGTAAGCTCATCTCACGAATGGCCGAAAAAGCTCATTCCAATGGTCGGATTATTTCTTGATTGTGGAGAAGACATCTTGCACCTTCACTATTGACAAAGCAATGATCTTGTATATCCTGATTATTTCGGGAAGAAGTTCACAACCCTTTTGTATGGTGGAATCAATCCATGACTCAATTATTTTTCCCATTTTGCCAAGCCGCCGGACTTCTTGAACAACATGCGGGTCAATCTTAGTTAGGTGAGTAATTGACTCTGAAGGTGCAAGAGGATGAGCTTCAGGGTCCAAGAAGGTTTGGACATATGAGGTCAATGTGTGTACCTGACTTTCCAATTGTTCTCGAGTTGCTTCACCCTCTCTTGTTCTAAGCAACCAACTTAGCAGTTGTTTGCTCAAAGTTGTGATTATCTCCTTCAGAACCTAGCTCTCCAAGAGGGTACCTGGTCATTTCATAATCAAATATATGCATTTTAGATTCATCCTTGTCTATCCTTGGGAAAGTAAAATCAATGAACTAAGACCCAGAAGCACCAGTTGTGAGTCTAGAAGTCATTTTTGGCCTTCTAGGGAGTGGGTGTGAGTTTCCAAAGCTCGAGAGATATCTCAATTCTTGGGGCCTTTGTTTTTGCAATGGTACATTGAAAATTATTTATGATATATTGAACCCATGAGAACACATGAATCGCAGAGGAAGATGAATCATGAACTATCAAACTACCTGTAGGAGAAAAGTAGACCATTGCTTGATTCTGAACTGGAAGAGGGTTCATGATCATTGCCCATGTGAGATTGTATTGGGGGCACAAGAGACTTATGAGGTGACTGCATGAGAGACTCAGGAGACTTGGACTTGTTCCTTGCAAGGGAAATGATGAATTCTCCTAGTTCGAGAGCACATTGGTCGGTCCTTCTCACTAGAAACTTCCTGTGAGGAGACTCAGATTGAGACTCCAGAGATATTTATAGGGGAATTTGCCTCGTTTGAGGGGTGTTATCACTCCTTAGGCCTCTCAATTATCTGATATACACTTTGCTCCCTAATTTATCTGATTGTCTATAAGAAGGTGAAGGGGTACAAATGAGTTCAACACCTTCTTAAGGAAACAATTTTTTGACCTTTGAAGAACTGTCACGGTACGAGTCAAGATGTCAACAGGCTCTACAACTGACCAATCTACAGGAGGGAGAGGTGTGAAGGAAACAAACTCCAGGTATCATAGTTCAAAAAAATCACTAGCATCATCTTCTATGTCCTTTGTGACCCATTTGAGATAAAAGTCTTTCATTTGTTGCATTATCATTCTGGAGAAGTCTCATTGGTGGACTTCAATCTCGTTGACACAATCTTCCCAATAATCCTCCATTTCGGGTTGATGAGAAATGTTGAGATACTTGTGCTCAACTTCCATATACTGCTTACTATCATATGACCTCCTGGTATAGTAGAAATACACGTTGAATGACCCTGGGTGAGCTTCGATGTTACCCGCATCTCTCGAATTCCTACAAGAGTAAATACCCTGTTGAATTGGGAAAGTCACCCCTTTCTTCTTTCTTTCACGGCACTTGAGATGTACTTTGGACAATTGTTCGACACAACTCAATGAGAACCAACTTGTTGCTTGGGTACCATGAAAGTTTCATTGGAGCATCATCAAATCCTCCAACATGGATGTAGGAAAGAAATTTTGAATTGCATAAAATAGTTTCATACTTCTTGATCAGTACACAAGCTTTTACTTCATAACCTGCGATTGATATCTCCTTCCATTTTCCTGATCAAAGGCATTACAAAGACATCATTGACTCAGGGTATAGTGCCTCTTGTATTCCTTTAAGGTGAATTGTGGATAGACTTGATACACTGGTGCACCTTTTGGGAGATTTCGTTCAAAAGATAGCTCGAGTCACTTCTGCAAAGTTGCAATGGCATATATCAAATAAGAAATCATTGTTAACGTCTTTGTCTTCTCAAGTTTTACCAACTGCAAATACAAATTATCACTAATGATTTGGCTTCAATCAATCTTTTAAGTCCCTTTTGTGGCAATCAAAGTGAACTGAGACATCCACGGGTGAAAATCCTTGGTTGATGCCTCTCCCATGAGCCTGTTGAGCATGACTATGAAATTAGAGATTTCTTCAACGAATTCAAAGCGGAAGAGGGTCTTCAGAAGGCGGGAAAGCTTGCAAAGCTTGCAAGTTGTCTTCATTCAGTTGTCGATTGTCACTCCTTGTAGACAAGACTCCTTTCTTTCCCATTTGAGCAACGCATCCTCCTTGCTTAGGATCACCGCATTCTTGAGTCTCGAGATGCATGCATTTTAAGATCCCTTCAAGAGATAATATGGCAACGATGGAACGGTTATTATATTTTAAGCCAAAGAAGTCTGCACCAAAGGAAGGTACATGGAGGTGAAAAAATAAATAAAATAAACTCCTATAGTTAGCACCATTGAGGGGGAAGTCTACATCATACCACCATCTAGCAATGTATTCAAAAGTTGTTTCTGTGTATTGCTTCCTCCAATGGTTATCCAAGGTGGGATGATTTTCTGTTGGCATGGAGGCACTAGCAGGTGTGGAAGATGGAAAAAAGCTTTGAATGTTCTTTCTTTTTTGAGGCCGGTTTTCTTGACTATGAGTGGATGGGGGAGGCATATACCAAAAGGGGTCTCTAACATGGATAGAAGGGTCAAAGCAAGATCCTTCAACACTCAAGGCATGTTCCCTCCTCCCTATTTTAGCTTCCATCTCATTTTGCCTAGCCTTCTCTTCTTTATTTTTTTCAAGCAAGCTTTTCATTTCCAACATAATGGCATCAATATCAGGTGCATCACATGGGGAAACTTGACCTCTTTGACCAGCCAAGTGTTGTTTCAACCTATGAATCCCCCCTGATGTGTTTCTTACAATATTTACAAAAAACTTGATTATCAACTACGTCTACATGGTTCCATGTAGGGTCTTTTGTTTTGGGGGCCATTGCAAATGCAAATAAATCTGAAAATGCAAATAAAAACAATTTCAAATTTCCTATTTAATAAAATTTACAAATAAGGGGCACGTTTAAAATGTAACATACCTTTCAATGTGCACACAAATGAGGTGAAGAAACACTCCAAGCTTGTATATGGGTTGCACCCTCCAAATGTAGATGTGAAGACCACCACAAAGAGCCCACACTTGATGCCAAATAACCCCCAAACTCATTCCAAATGAACACTCTTCAATGCTGGCCCAAGCCTCCAAATCCTTCCAAATCAGAAAGGTGCTCACAAATAGAGGTCAAGAAGTCTCTATATGGAGGCCAATATCACCACAAAGAGCCCACAAGCAATGCCAAACAAGCTCCAATCCTCTAACTTCCAAGGTCACTCCAAAACTAAACTCTTCAATCTTATGTTCACAAATGCTACAAATGCTCAGTGAGAGAGGTGTGAAGTGAATAGAGGGGGGGTGTATATATAACACCAAATTAGGGTTTAGAAGAATTAAAAAATAGAAAATGTAATAAAAAAGTATTTTTTATTGGAAAAACTGTTTAACGCTACACAGGGCACGACTCGGCCGGTTTGGGTCGAAACCGGACCGGTTTGACCAGTTTGGCCTCAAACCGGTCAAACGATCCAGTTTTATTGTTGGTCGATGCAAAAAAGGCGTATATTGATCGAATCGGTTGGTTTTGGTTCCGGTTCGACCGGTTTTTAAAACATTGTAACTAATAGACACATCCCTTACAATAGTTAATAGTTCCATAGCAAAAAGAAGTGTACACGAAAAACAATAGGATATTGATAAAGCAATGGTTTTTCATCGTTGTTTTATTTTATTATGATTCTCCGCATTCCACTACAAATCCTTTCAAATTCAGGTCGAGTCCCTTTTCCATCTCTCTCACAAACACAAAGATATGGATATATAGACATGTCTCGATTCAGGTGCAGCCGCAACAGCCCACACACTAACCTTAGGAGCTTGGACGCCCCGTAAACTTAGTGCAACACTGTACCAACGCATGCCATCGATGTAACACCAAGCAGCCTTGTGCATGTTGAGTGGCCCAGTAGCTGCACAAAGCACACAATGGTCACATGGATACTTAGCACCACATTAAGCCATGCCCGACATCACTTTAGAACTCACTCCATGTTAGTGCACCTAACAAGGTACCGCATATCTGGTAGTCAAACCATTATCTGTTGCAGCAATTGAACCATTTTGTAACTATATTCTTTTATAACTTTGTTTTTGTAATAATATATTGCAACCATTCTGTTGGTTCCCAATCTAAAACCCCAATAAAAAGGCTTCAATGTAATTGGCATGAAAAAACAAGGGGCAAGGAGGAAAGATAGATCTGCTCGTTTGTCGTTTGCAATCGGGGATGTATCTATCTTTCTCACATGACCAAGCCTTTGGGAATGATAAGGAGGCACCCTACTGAGGATGTGGTTGTTATCTTGCTAATGTATGGCTCTGCCTAAACCAAGGTGAGAAGACCTAAAGGGTGGCTTGAAAGTGAGAGGGGGATATCAAGTTTCAAACCCTCAAACTTGTTGAAACTTCAATATAAGACCAAATGCAACCACAAAATGCATCACTCATTCAAGAGAATGGTCACAAAGCACTGCAATCACTTGGTTTCTTAGACACAAGCCACTAAAGATAAATAGGAGGTGATTATAAACATCATTCAGAGGATGTTGTTAACAACTTAGGACAAATGACATTCATAATACTTAGCTTTTAAATCAAGGGCAAGCTCACTCAAAATATGCAAAGGAAATGTGGCTTGCAGGGGTAGGACAAGATGGTACCATAGAAATTAGAAGAATAAAATTGGGTGTGGATGGATCTAATGGGGAGAAACCACAGTGTTCCCCATATCAGCATGATGTCCCTATGATGCATAAGAGATAGAAATCAAAATAACATGAACTTTTAGGGGTTATTTGCATTCATGGATACCCAATTTGTGCAAACACTACATGTAATCTCTGAAACCTGAACACAAAAACTTGTGATTAAAAATTCATGTATCTATTGTAAAATATTCATAAATCCTAGGATACCCTTGAATTCAACGAATATTCATCCCTACATTTCCATTGCAGAAAGGAATTTTATAACTGAAACAAATATTTCTAAGTAACACTACAAAACAACATTCATTCAATAACCAGTCTGACACAATGCTCTGAAATGTGTTTCTTTGTATTTCATTGATCTGATAGATAAAAAATTACAACAAAAGAATGCATGTTTCTTGACTCTATTTGTGCATACATTTGAAAATACTATACTTAGACAATAATGAACTTGCTTTTGTGTATTCAATTTGACAAGGGAGACATATGCAAATGCTCTCAATGCCTGCTAATGACTGTATAATGTGCAATCACCCTAGCTAAAACCCAAAAATTAGAACCCTTGAAGTGAAGACAAACCTTCACTTTTATACAAAAAAAATCCCATAAGGGAATATACTTATATACCCCATGGAAAACTGAAAATAAGATACACGTGGGGAAATGTGGTCCCTGAACCTATAATTGGATGGGAGATGTATCCTAACTGAAAAAGATGCCATTTTGATTTGCTGAGCTGGGACTGTTGTGAGTTATGATGCACAACCCGTGGAGGAGTGGAGAATATTCCTTCTCTTGCTAACAAACTCTTTTGTCTTCTTCTGCACTGTCATCATTATATGTATGCTCCAAGGAAGAATTTGTTACACATTACAATCAAATCTTTTTGATTCCTTTTGAAAGAATAATGAATAGAAAAGGAATAAAGAATGTGGAAGGGGAGAAAGAATAAGAAAATGCCTAAGGAGGGTCAAGATCTATCTGTGCATTCTTTGCTTCCTCTTCCAGCTTACTCCTGTACACATCAAATTGTTCAAACATCCCCAAAATGGGGTCCTCATCTGGCCTTGCATGGTAGAGGAAGATTATTTCTTATTTGGAGAGAACACTATCGAACTCAGTGGAAATAGCCTTTCTCTTTTTGATCCTTTTGGCCAATTTATTAATGCATCCTTCCAAATGAATGAATTTTTGAATAGAAGAATAATCAAAATCTTTTGAGACTCCAACTCCCCTGCAATATGTTGTTGAAGAATTTCTATCAGTTTATATCTGTATCTGTCTTATCCAGGGGTGTATATATCTTTTAGGGGAAGCATTATTTCAATATTTTGAGTCTATGTCATCCACATACTTCCATTCTTTCTCCCTTATTCTTGGAGTCTTGTGAGTTTGCTTATGCACCCTCATGTTGTCTCCCCCTACATGTTTTCCTTCAATCCTCAACTTGATGGATTCAATTTTGCTCTTCTATATTTATCATGATGTCTCATCCCTTCTATGTGTTCAAACACTCTAATAATGGAAGAATTTTTTCCTTCTTATTCTCCATAACTTCATCTCCCTCGAAGTTTGTAGATGGACTTCAAGTCTTGGGTAGCTTGTACTGCCCCTGCAAAGGTCATCCCGACATTATCTCATATCTTCTTTGTCTCCTTATCCTTATATTTTCTCAATCAAGACTTTACTTCATGCTTCTATCCCTCATTGTTTAAGACACTTGATTGTAGCACTCAATAATGTCTCTGATGACCCTGCTGCCCTTGCTTATCAACTCTTCCTCCCACTTCTTGGTTGCCTCTCCCCTACATCTCAAATCATCAACATTTTTCATCATTTCTGGAGTGAGGGATGTGGTTGTTTCTTGATTGTCAAGGGGAGCTTGTACCCATTTTTTCACATAGGTTGATAAGATATAAACCTTCTCTTTCAATTGCTTCTTGGTCTCCTTATCCTAGGTAATTTTCTGAAAGAGACCACCCACTACCATGGTAACATCATGCTTTAGGCCCTCAATGGTTGGCTTTCTAAGTGGGATCTTAGTAATTTGGTAGTCAGAAGAGGGAACTTCATCCCTTAAGGCATTAGTTTGGGGGGTAGCTAACTTGATAAACCTTTCTCCTTGAGACCTCATCATTGTCCTTGACAAGATTCTTGCTTTCTTAGGGGGTCTTAGATGGATTCAAAGAGATGATGCTTTGAAGGTCAACTTCCTCCACTTGTACCTTCACTTTTTTCTTCCTTGGGAAGGTTGTTCCCAACCAATTTTTAGCTTGAGTGTTGCCTTCCCTTTGTTCTTGCAGATGAGGAACACTAGGCACTATCATTTGTCCTTGGGGTGTGAGGAGAGTAAGACTAGAATCTTCAAAGTGGTTTTGCAAAGTGGTTCCTATGAATTTCTCACTAATTCCTTCCCATATTTAAGTACTTAAGGGAAAATTACAATCTTATAGTCCACCACTTAGGTGAGGGTAATCCTTGAGTAGTCCCACAATCTGACTTCCTCCTTATCCCTACAATCCATCTAATAGTCCTCATAATGATCTTGATGCTCTCTGCCTCCAAGAGCCTAGCCTTGATCAGGGTGGGGCATGTGTACCTTCCAGAGCTTATTGGAAACTTGATGTTTGCTTTGTGCTTCCCTGCAATCATTTTGTGCACTGCCACCAACTGCCTTAATATCTCCAAAAGTGTCCATCTATCATTCAAGTACCTTGGCAACATGTAAGGGGCATCATGAAAGTAACTTATCATGATATAGGTGAATGTTTGGAATTGGATGAAATAACATCCATATTCAGTGATTACCTTTTTTTCTTGTGTAGATATCCATTTATTTTCCCACTCAGACTTGAATTGGCATATGAGGGGAGCAAAGAAAGTGTCATGCACTAACCTAAAGTTGCAGATGTAGTTATCCAAATTCAATTGTGGGTACACATCATAGACTCTGCAATTGCCAAAATCTCTTGTTCTATCCAGTCCAAGGAATGTTCTATGACTGAGCAATGTTGTATACCAAAAGAAGTCATATAGAACTCCATTTTTCTAGTGAAGCCTTCTTCAATTTGTACTGCCATCTTGAGCAACTGTTGGTGGATGCAGTCACTGATGAACTCTCCCCTATGAATGTGTATTTTTCAATGAGGATAATTTGGATGAATTTGAACATCCAATCACTGTAAGGATATGCAGATTCTTTCCCCATGACCATTTTCAACATTGTAATAATATCTCCAATTTCTTCCAAAAAGTCAGCTCTGCTTAACTTCTTGGGAATCCTGGTGGCACCAATCCTTGGCTTTTCAAGCCAATTGTTCAATATTTTGGAGCTCTTGGCAATATTTGCATTCCAGTATTCTTTTGCACTTTCAATAGAAATGTTTGCCACATGAGATGGATCAAGGAGACCTAATAACTCCTCAAAAGTTTCAGTGGTTAATAGATAGAACCAAAGCATTGTTTCCATCCCTAACCTCCCTAGTTGTTGGGTTGTAGTTTTGTGCACATACCCAAACCAACTTTGGATACTGAAAAGATGGGGGAAAACCATCTTCTAGGGCAAGTCAATTCTAGTCAATATTCCCCATAGTTTCATTCTTGTCAACTGCATGTAACCTTTGTTGGAATTCAGCTAGGTCTGCATTGCCTAGGTTGGTGTCTGTTTATCTAAATCAAATGTAAGGTGAGGAGGTGGTTTGAGACACCAGCTAATTGAATCTTCATATTTGCAGGGTGAAGGTCTAAAACAATCTTACTGAGAGGATATTTACAACAATTCATATATGTTCAACCCTTCCAATACCAATGATAGTTCACCACGGGACCACAAATTATTTATAAGCACAAGTAAAACACTTACACATGCAAATGTCGTCGTAACTCTCATTGACACCAAGAATTAGCAACCAGAATCATCTTTGAAGCTCTAAAACCACCATTCACACAATTCAAATGCACAAATCTGGTCTCTTGTTCGTTTTAGGGCTTCAAAGTGTTCTTCAAACTCGAAAATTGGAGGCAAAGTGATGAATTTTCGTGAATTTACAGCCCTATATTGTTCCTCGCATGCTTTCATTAATGGCGACATTTGCCTCCATGGTTTCTTCATTCGCAGTCATTGATTCCTTATTTTTTAACTTTGAATTTCGGCCTTACACGTGGACAGATTGGCCACATGCGATTTCACTTAGATGACTTGGCATTCTCCCATTTGTTGGGCCTTACAAACATCCTACGTGGCGCTTTTCACATTTCTTTCTTTTGCTTAGTCACTTTCTTCGGATGTCGGGGTCGTGTAGGCAATTTGCAGTTTGCAATAACTGCGAAAGTGTTTTCCTTTCCAAGACGCTCAAGGACACTGACACGTGTCCAATCCGTCAGATTGTGGGAGTGAAATGCAGTTTGCAATATGCAGCTACTGCATAACTGCAAAATGCAAGACTGCAGATCTGCTTTCTTCATCTACTGTTGCCAAATCATGACACGTGTCCCCTTTGTGGGCTGTGGAGACGAAATTGCAATTTGCAGTTTTGCAGAAACTGCAAAGCTTCCAAACTGCAAAACTACAAATCTGCCTTTCTTCAACTTATAGTTCTGGTAGTGTGCCACGTGTCCCCCTCGGACTTTGGGGATCAAAGTGCAGTTTGCAGAAATGCTGACAATTGCAAAACTTCCAACTACATCAATGCGAAGCTGCATATTATTTCTACGGCTTCCAGATTCGAGGAATATTCGTCTTTCGGGCCTCAAAATTACAACTTTTGCGGGGTTCGGATTTACATGTGCAATTTGCAGTTTTTTGCGAAAAGTGCAAAATTGCTTTAAAGACCCACATTCCCCTGATACCTCAAATATTCCCTTTTGTGGGGTTCGAACTTAGGTACGCAATCTATAGACTTGCAACGATAGGAACAAAAGGTACTCCCCATTGCAAAAATACTTAATTTTTTTCGAAATGGGTATTTTCACTTCTGCATTGAAATGGTAATGTGAAGGTTCAGAGATCACCATGGGAGCTGCAACTATGCACCTTTTCTCTGAAATTTGAAAGAAACATGGGAAAAATGCTAAGCTTCATGTTGCAAGGTCGAAACACAATGCCAAGGGGTCACAAAAGATGAAAGAAGCTGATAATAAGTTGTAGAAGAGGATGAATCATGAGGAAAAGTGACAAAAACCTATGAATATGTAATGATCAGCTCTTAGTTCAACCTCCAAATCTACACAATCGTTCAAAAATCTTGCCAATTAGCAAATTGGCCTCTTGAAAGTTCTTCAAATCATGAACAAGGCAAGGAGTTAGCATGGAGCCACGAAATCATTCCTTGAACTTCTTTAACCTGCAAAATGAACTTCAAGGAGGCCCTCAAGCCTTCTTGCAACAGAACAAGTACCATAGGGAAACAGGGGACAAATGAAGATTTATGACAAGGTTTGCATCAACATGACCATGAACTAATTTGCAGAAGAGGATGAATCATGAGGAAAAGTGACAAAAACATATGAATATGCAATGATCAGCTCTTAGTTCAACCTCCAAATCTGCACAATCATTCAAAAATCTTGCCAATCAGCAAATTAGCCTCTTGAAAGTTCTTCAAATCATGAACAAGGCAAAGAGTTAGCATGGAGCCACAAAATCATTCCTTGAACTTCTTTAACCTGCAAAATGAACTTCAAGGAGGCCCTCAAGCCTTCTTGGAACAGAACAAGAAGTGCCATTGGGAAAGAGGGGACAAATGAAGATTTATGACAAGGTTTGCATTAACATGACCATGAACAATCTCACAAGGCAGAGAGACAGAATGAGGAACAACATCAACAATGGAGAATTCCTCAAAGATGGTACCAAGGATACACAGGAATCAAAATGGGCACCAACATATTCGACCCCTAGAGGGACAAGCGTCACACACTCATTTATTCACATTCCAATCCAAGAAAATCAATTAGGCAGTGCTCCCACTTTATAATCACGAGAATCCTCACTCTTAGCCTTGCAGCACATTGTACACATATGTACATACCTGTTCATTTCTTGTTGAGTAGAAGAGCGATATTCAAATGTGTAATGCTTTGATGTTTGATTAGTTTGATATTGCATATTCTTCAATTTAGTGATTTTCTAGCTAAGTTATTGAGTTATCCTCTGCACCACCATCTTGGGCCCTGTGATACAGATCATTAGTGTCAAATTAGAGCTTTCACATGCTGGATGAAATTTGTCATTTTTAAGCCTGTGAAAAAAGTTCAGTACAATTCAGCTAAACAACTTAGTGAAAAATCGCAACAAAAGTTCGGCTCAAAAACAGCAGCAAATAACAAATGGAAGATGTGAGGAGGTTTTGAGCATGAGCACAAATGTTGACTTGTGAGGGAGTGTGCCCTAGGTGTCAAATTTGATATATACTGCATATAAAGGGTGCGACAGTTAAAGGCATTTGTGGCTAAGTTACTATGGGAGTATTTGTCTCGAGATGCTATTCGTCTTGTCTTGGACGATGCTTTTGCTACAAGTTTGAAAAGCGTGAAGGATTCTTTAGAGTACTCTAGCCCCAATCTGACAGGCGGTCACGATGAAATTGAAGCTACGAAGCGAATGAGCCTTCATGCAGCAGTCGGTGATGGAAGGCATTTACTGTGGCTCATATAAAGAATGATTGAATTAAAAGTTGCAGACACTGCAATGAAATAATGTAACGACCAAGCTGCATTTGCCGCAAATTTACACAGAGCCTTCAGAGATGATACACAGCAGAACAAAGCTCCAGGTCTCACTGCCCTTGCCCTACATTTTTTATTAGGTTAAAAAGTGCAGTCTTATTTTGTGTTTACTAATTCATTTGTTTATTTTAATTCTTTTTTTTTATGCTTTTAAGTTTTATTTTGTTTTTCAAATATATTTTTAGGTTTGTTTTTATATTTTTTCTAACTTTAAGTTTGAGTTTTATTTTTTAATTTATATCTTATATTTTATATTTACTTTTATGTTTAATGTATTTTTTATTATTGATTTATATTTTATATCTACTTTTATGTTTCGTTTATTTTTAAATATTTCAATAATAAAAAAAAAATCTATTGGTTGAAAATAATGGCACATTTTTATCGAACTTTACTCATTGGCGAACTTGAACCAAATTTTATCCTCATCAAACTTGAACACAAACTTAAACCTTGTGACTTGGTTTGTAAATATGCGAGGACGGCAGCAAAAGGAATGGCTTCAATTCAAATATGTATCAAACTACCGAGAAGAACGTAGACACAAGAGTAAGATGGTTGATTCCCAAAAGCAAACCCTTTGATGCCTCTCCAGATGTCCAACAACTCATTCAGGACAATCTTAAGGGGATGTGCACACTGTGCACTCCAATCTTTAGCCAATTCCGCAAATTTATGACACAGTTTGGTCCAGCATCGACTCATTCTTTTGTGCTACCTGTCAACCCATTAATTCAGCATTAGAACCCTTTCAAAGTCCAAGTCAATCTAGACATTCCAATGCTTGAAAGTAAAATTGACGCCACAACATTAAATAGTTGTTTTTGACAATCTGGTGCCTACTTCTCGGTCAATTGCTTCAGTGACATAGAAAAGATCAAATTCGCAGTGCTACAAGATGATCTATATTAAGTCACACTCGTGGAAAGATCAGAGCGCCCAGCACAAACAAGAATATGAGTTTGTCAACACTTAGAGCAAGTTTTCAGCACCATGCAAAGTGAATACTACCCCCTCAAACTCTATGAGGATGAGTACATGATGTTCTAACAATTGCGCTAACAAAGGAGCAACCAGTTCAAGACTACACCAACAAGATCCATGACTACATTGCACCCTTGCGTGAAAACTTCAACAAAGACACGCAAGGTGTTGAATACATCAACATACACTTATATATGTGCAAAGATGGCATTCTTGACCTCCAACACAATGGGGCAAGCATACCGCAAAGTCAAGATGAAGCAAAAGATTTCCTCTTCAACCAGTGACTACACAAAAGCAAGCAGCACACCTATGCAACAAATCTTTTTGTCGCAGAAGCAGAGATACACCATGCAAAGGAGAACCACCGATACAACCTCTGGCTCAAAATAAGGCCCCATCGCCATCAACATCAAAAAAGCTGAAAAGAAGAAAACTGATAGGTGGTGCCACCAACACCACACAATGCTCACACAACAATTTTGAGTGCCATGCACAACAATCCTTGATTTTGCAATCTACATAAGGTCCCGCACAAGCAAAAGACCTTGATCCAGATGTTACTTGTTTAAGTGCCAACACCTCTTCCATCAACATTTTGTTGGAACAAAAAAGCACCTCTTCCATAGAAAGTGTTGGGTCAAGGATCAGCCGCTTCATGTCATAATCAACAATGGATCCAAAAGAATGTCAATGCAGAAAATGCAATCCAGTGCCTAGGTCTTACCAAAGAAGCAAATCCTCATCTATATTCCATGGGATGGCTAAAACAATGGAACAATATTCAAGTTCGAGGCTAATGCACTTAGATATATGGAATCAAGCCAATGCAAGACATTGTCACTTAAGACGTCGCGCCATTGGTAGTCTACAACATTCTACTCGGTAACTCATATGTGTATGATTGCGATGTTACCTACAGAGCTAAACAAGCATTGGTGGTTTCCATGTCAACGATCCACTTCTTCAACATTCAGGAATCTCTTCCAAAAACCAAAGTCACTTTGGTAGCTACCAAACAATTACTGCAAGCTCGTTTCTCACAAGCAAAAGCTCGTGCTACTCATGGTCCATCCAAAGACACCTACACCCACAGCAAGAAAGCATACATTGGCAGCATGTGCCACGCCCTTGTCATTGCAACAACTTCAACAAGTTACTGCAACAATATGGAGACATCTTTAGAATCCAAAAGGCCTTCCCAAACAATGAACAATAAAGCATCAAATTGATTTGGTTCCTTGAATCCTCTCTTCCAAATAGCTCATTGTACAGTAGATCCATTTGGGAGAATGATGAAATCAAGTGCACCAAATCCAAGAGCTTCTTGATCAAAGCAAGATCAGGCCAAGCTCCTCCTTGTGCCAGCCCAATAGTCCTTGCAGCAAGAAAGATGGTTCATGACACCTGTGCATCAACTATCATGTGCTCAACAAGATAATGGTGAAGAATCGGTATCCACTGTCATGCATTGATGATTTTTTGGACAAGCTTTGAGGTGCATGACACTTAGACCAAGTTCGCCTTGAAGGTCCATCAAGTTCTAGTCCATCTTGGAGATATTTGGAAGACATCATTCAAAACAAAGGAGAGGCTGTACGAATGGTTGGTTATGCCTTTTGGCTTAACCAATGTGCCAGTAACATTCATGGCCCTGATGAACAACATACCCAGCCACTTCACTGTTAACTCCCTCACTCCTTTCAGCCCCTCATCCCTCATCATTGACTACTTGAATGAATGACATACTCATCTTCAACAAGACTTGGGAGGAACATGTTAAGCACATCACACACGTTTTAGAGACATTGCGCAAACACAAGTTGCAAGCAAACTTAGGCAAGCATACATTCAGAGCAGCTCAGATTAAGTACATTGGGTATAGCATTGGCCACAGAAGTATTTATGTAGATCCAGAGAAGATCAAAGTGCAATTCCACGCAATCTCACAGAGCTCAAGAGTTCCCTTGGACTTGCTAACTTCTACCGCATGTCCTTGGATTTTCACACATATCATGGTCTCTCAACCAAATCATGCGCGCCAAAAACTGCAATCTGCACAACAGCGTGCCTTCGAGGACCTCAAGCATTGCCTATGTGTTGCACCCGTCCTGGAATACCTAACATTGTCCAACCCTTTCAGATTGAAACTGATGCATCAAACTATGCACTCAAAGGAGTATTCACTCAGCATGGACATCCAATCACCTATCACTCAGTGACATTCAACAACACAATTCAGCCCTACTCCACCTATGAAAAAGAATTGCATCCCATCATTCAAGCAGTAAACAATGGCGCCACTACTTCTTGGGTAAGGAGACAATCATTCACTTGGATCACAAGCCACTTCAGTTTCCTGGATAACTTACTTGCAAGCTAAAAAAGTACAGCATATGAAATGGATGATTATACTTGCAGCAGTTCCATTTGGTGATCAAGCACGAAAAGGGAAAAGACAGTAAAGCAGCAGATTGTCTGAGTCTCCCTCCATGACTTCTTTGAAAGGATATCTCTCTACCTAGCAGACCAGAAGTTCACATAGACTTACACTTCCTTCACACAAGGTGAACAGGATGCCAATTTATTTTGTTATAATTGTGAGAAGTTATTACTTATTGTTATATTTTTTAAATTGTATAAAACCGTATTCTTTCTGTTACACTTATTCAATAATTGATGGTTGATTGATTCATTAGTTTTTGTGTGTTGGAATCATAGTTGAAAAACATGTGCTCGGCAAAAACTCGGCAGCCCAAAATAGACTTAAACAAAATATAAACGATTGTCAAATGACATGAGAAATGAATGTAGAGAATGTATAGGCATATTTTTTTATTAATTTTTGACCCAAAAAAAGTATGAAGTAGAAGTTTACAAACTACAATGTTCTCAGTCATGGGAAATATCAAATATACATATTACATTTCATCTCTCGCACCTAGTATAAGTCTGTTGCAGCTGCCTTGTTAATCACTGTAATGGTATGTATTCCTTGAGGAAGCCTTGAACAATGAAAACCCTAGGCAATCAATAGATTCAGTCACTCTGAACATAGATTCAAAAATCACCAAAAAACCCTAGCTCCACTGACTGTGCACTGTATTTGTGAAATGAATAGAAAAATGCGCTGAAAACACACAAAAATAAGCATAAAATCGATTATTTTCATTCTGTGCGTTTATCCTCTACCTGGCCGAGTCGTGGTGATTCAGTTGGCTATTTTTGCCAAGTAATCACAGTTATTACTAGGCAAAAATCACTGCTAAACCGCCAAAACTCTGCTTGTGGTTTTTGCGCAGATTAATCGTTTGACAGCCAACTCACAATCAATTGACAATTTCTGGCAACTTTTGAATCTGTGGTTGGAAACATCAATATTGGAATTTCAAATGAATGTGGACACACCATAGCAATTTCCTCATTTTTCAATAGTGAGTTGTTTCTATGTTACAAGCAATTTAAGTGTATATTCACACCAAAAATCAATTATTCCATACCATAATTCAAGCAGTGTGTACTTATCATAACAGAAAGATAACAGACCAATTTAAATACATACATACTGTATGTCTGTATGTATATACACACACACACACATGGACAAGACCAATTTAAATCAAGTATAAAATTTAAAATTCAAAACCATACCTGGTAAAGATGTGAATTGACCTCAGCACAGGTTTGATGTAAGGTTTCTAATGGAGCACCACTAAGCTCAAACTGGCCTCCTGGCTCGAGCGATACACTTTGGTTATCCTGGTGACCCCAAAAAACTTAATATTATATTATCTCATACAACAATATGGACCAAGAAATAAGTAGATAACAATACTATGTCTCCAAGATGTTCAATAAAACCTTACATTTGTGGAAACCCAAAAGTAAAGTAAATAACAAATATGCAAATATGATTGAAGCGAGAAAATAGTAAATGAATACCATTGTAAAGAGAGTCCGCCAAATATTTTATGCAAGGAAAATGCATATATAATAGAAATGCACAACTGCTGATCTTATTGCAACAAAGGGAGAGGAAACATATATGTGGAATGAGATTCCACCAAAAGGATATGCCATATGTAAATGAACAGCCACCAAACAGAGCACCAAATTGTTAAGCCACTAAACAGACCTCCGAGTGTTAACCACCAAGAAAGATACCAAATTCCAGCTTTTCTACTCGTATATAAAAAAACTGACTAAATTTTCCCTTTGTATTTTTCAAAATGAAATCTTCAAGGAATACCACAGGAAGAGAGAATTTATGCTTTCACCTGTTTGAGACCAATGATAAAATCTCCTTCCATAACCTTATCCCAACCAAAACGTTCTGCCAAACCCTGGAGTAACTCTGAAATTTGTTCATAATTCATGGGTTGCAATGTCTTCCGCTCAAAACCAAACTTTTCATGTTCAGTACCAATCCTACAAAAATGTATACAAAATGAGATGGCATGATGGTCATATTATAAAGCTAACCTATGAACCCTTATTTGACCTTACGGAACAGAAGATAAGTCCAAAATACAGAATTTGAGACAAAAACTATGAGATAAACTCAAAAGGCTTCTACACCAAAGAAGGCAATGAAATTATACCAATAACAGCCAATTGCCAAAAATCCAATGGAAACATTCTAAGACCCTAAGACTCAATTTTAGTATGGTTGATATATTACCCTGATGTACTTTTCCAACTCTTAAATATCATTCCATTTACTTAGACACAAACATTACCAGTATACTTCATGTGTAAAATTTGACTACTTAATCTTCAATACATATAAAGCACATTGCATGCCCTCTCAATATGCTTCATTCACAAAGTATTGTTGCAATTACAGCTTATTCTTAATATAATTTTCTTTTCTTTTTAGTAACTGCTTTTTACCAGTTCAATCTTTCTAATTTGCTTTATTCTTCACAGCCACTTTAATTTGCTTATTTTCTCAAAATTCACAACTGGTTAGTTCAGTCTGTAAGTCATGACCTACTGCTTGATGATCTTATTACAAGGACTGTATCCATCACAACTTGACAAAAAATCCGGCTAGAAAATTGACAATTCCTTGGCCATTATGTAGCAAAATAAATCAGTATGAACCCCACCCCTGTGGGACTTAAGTCGCAACTTGAAAAACAGTTTACAATTGGTACATATTGTGAATGACGAAAGTATTGCAGATTCGATATTAAAATGACATGAAACACTTCCAGACAAAACTTATTGATGTTGGATTTAATTGATATAAATAGATTATACCAGGCAACTGGAGCATAAAAGAAGAAGGGAAAATAGAGCATCCACAAAACAATAAATCTTTTCATAAACAATCAAATTGGGACATAACAAAAAGGGGGGCTGATAACTGAAGAGTGAGTTATGCAAGTGATTCTAGGAAATCATCTTGTAAATAAATGTATTAAAAAATCTTGGTATTTGCAATTCCCAATTAGTCAGCCATACCTTGGTAGGGAGTAAATTGTGTGACAATGGGGGTTCTGCAGTAAACTTGTATGACAGATTGTAATAGCTTAGCGGACCCATAAAAATGACTTTCTTGCCAAGAGTTGAACAATGATCGTTGATGAGATTAACATCCTACTTCAATTTATATCAGAACATCCCTGGTATTGCATATTCAGCATTTTCACTCCATGTCCGAAATTTCTTGAACTCCTAGCTAAGACTCCTTTGGGCCTAAATGCATTGAACATTTGTCACCAAAAACGTCGAAATCTATGACTCACTAGTTTTCAATATATGGTTAAGCTAATACAGTATAGCCACAGTACAAGCGATAAAACAATTTGCCTTTACAACTTAAGCTGTGCAGAAACCTTGTAGCCCTTTGTCAAATAAGAAGGATGAGGAAAACATACCTCCATTTATCCTTAGGCTTGCATCCTGATGCTAGATAGGCAACAAGATCTTGTTTTGTTAGTGGTTCCGTTGTAACTGCAACATCCTCTGTCGGAGCACTCGCAGCAGCAACCAATAGATTTCCCCTCTTTCCATGCACATAATTATCATCTAAACAGTTTGGTCGTTTCACTCCACCATACGAAAGCTGTTCCTGAACCTTTAATCCTTTAGGTTCCAAAATCATGCCCTTGCAACCTCTAAAGATCAGTCTGTTACCATGATATCTTTGTAATCCGCCATGGATATTTATGTCATGGCGGCAATATGGAATGGTGCTTTTAGAAAAAGTGCCATTATTTACCCCTATAAACAATACAACATAAGTCAGCACGATAAGATGACATAATCAAAAACAAGTCATGCATGAAGCATTTAGAAAGGCACCACATAGAAAATGCAAAAACAGACAAATAAAATATGAATTATGATCATAACAAAACAATTTGCTACAATGATAAGCATAGCCACAAACAATGTGAAAACAGTAAAATTTGACGCATAGCCACAAACAATGTGAAAACAGTAAAATTTGACGCATAGCCACAAACAATGTGAACACAGTAAATTTGAAGCATAGCTACAAACAATGAGAGAACGGTAAATTTGAGTAGCCACAAACAATGTGGGAGCAGTAAATTTGAAGCATAGTCACGAACAATGTGAGAACAGTAAATTTGAAAAACATAAAAACCTTAAAATCTGAGAGAAGAGAAGGGAAGAAGGGAGCAATACATCAGCCTACTTCAGAAAAAATTTGTGTTGAGCATTGATAAGATGAAGTTGTAAGCAGCCACTTGTAAGAGGGAGAGAATTATCACCAGTGGGCAATAGGATTTCAGAAAGAGGAGAAACAGTCCCCTGAAGATATTGCTAGGTCAAAGGTGGGGAAAGTTGCAGCTGTGTGGATCCATGAAAATACCATATCTACAATCTATATAGGGGGGAAGTGCCAATGAAACAAAAGACAAGTGGCTTGGTGAACAGTTAAAGGTTTTGTTTTTGGCCCTTGAATTTTTGACAGATAGCTACCCATCAGGCTTGCAATTCTCAAAATGGAACAAGTCTATCAAGAAAAAGTTCAAGTGAAAAACCAAACATTCAGTGCTTCGTGCTTAACCACAGCTCCAGCAGTGTAGATGTGCACCCTAAATTACCACTAATGGTACTTGTGAATTGGTCCACTCTGAGGTAAAAGTTGTTGAATTTCCATGGACCCGTTAGGATTCAATTCTAGGACCTCACATTTGTTGCTGGACTGCCAGACCTTTACAGTCCGGAGAATGCCACACTTTGGTGCTCGGGCTCCTAGCCTGGCTTTGACACCATGTTAAACTTCCATGGACCAGCTCGGACTCGATCCTGGGATTTCCCACTTACAGCTGAGCTGCTTACCGCTGAGATATCAGCCCTTTACAGCCCAGAGTGAGAATTGTTCTTCCAAAAACACAAAAAGAACACCAAAAATATAGGTACAATTTTTGTAACTTGAACTTTCAAGACAGCTAAACAGTAGAGAGAGATCACTTGTTACCCAAAACAAGACCTGAGGTCTGTCGGCTGTCAAGACAGGACTTCAAAATTTTGGTGTCATAGTTGGATATGCAGCCTTTTTGGTAGAGAAAACGGTTGAACACATCTTTCAGAGATGTCCATCTGCCAAGACTTTTTGGACAATGGTTTCAAGCTGAACTCAATTTCTTCTTTCAGCACCACCCTTTCTCGGAGAGGCTCTCTCCTTGGGGACACTTGGATGATCAGGGACAACTGCGAAATTTACAAAAAACCATTCTACTTCCAATAGGACCCCTGCCCTCTCTACTTAGGGGACTTGAGGTTTTCCCAGCATAGGTTGGTTTTGTTGTTAAAGTTGAACTCAAGTGTTTCCATAAAGAGGTTAGTCACTGCCTCTTGGGGCAGAAGTTTAGATGTTATCTTTTCTGTATTTTCAGGGAGAGACCTTCCTTGTGATCTGCTTGTTAAAATGATGTGTTCTTTTGTTCAATAGAGCAATATAAGATGCATTCCCCCGACAATATTAAAAAGAAAAAAAAACAGACACAGGCTCCAAGATTGTAAGGCTGTTCCGAAGGACAAGACGAAAGAAATATTGAGGATGAAGACTGAATGCTTGCCCACTTTAAAATTTAACAAAGATGATACACATAGCTCAAATGGGAGAACAGGGAAACAACCGAGTGTCTATATTAAGAACCATCGTAGCCATAAAAATAAAGCCACTCCATGCCAGACATGTACGATATCCCAAACTACAAATAGGTATAAAATGCAATAACAGATCTTTTTTTAATTTGATTGAACATTACACTGTCTCACTTTAGAATGAGTAAATCAATCATGGAAGCCATGTGACATCTCAAAACACCTGGCCACAATTTGCTTTTTGGGAAAAAAAATCAAGGGTAATATATTGCTGAAAGAAAGAATAATTACAAAAAAATCCAGCTCACCTTAATGACGAAATCATAAGCAGCTACGAAGGTCACAGTTTTATAAGCTTAGCATCATAGGGTCAGTATTCCTGATTGGATCCTAATGCCATTTACGTTGAAACACAAATTCCTTCATTGAATGTGCCCTGATGTAGATATTATCCCCGCTCAGAGAAAGGGGAACAAAGTCGGTAAGGGTGATATATTAATTTCTTCATAGAGGTGCTATGGTTGTTTGAGAGCAATCTCCCTGTGAACTAATCTATACCTGACATAGTAAGTAGAATATTGTGTAAAATGTTGGAAAGAGGATTTATCATTAATAATAATAATCACTGTTACCTTGATAACATGAGAAATAATGCCTGATAGAAAGCGCGGAGTGATGCCTTGTATCGATTCTTCTTTGCAAAGAAGGTAGCTATGTGAAAAAAGGATTGCTGGTTTGAAGCGGCATATAATGATGTGGAATGGAGGATGAGTCACACAGAGACCCCGCAAGTGAGTAAAAATGCGCAGCAATGGAAGGGCGCTCAATGCTGACGTGGAGGGATAAAACCATCGTTTCACGCACATGCAATGGCGTGCCCTGCCTAGAGTCTCCTTGTTTTTCAAAATATTATAATTACAAAATATATTTAATGGAAAGCTGGCAGGGAGTATTTAGTTGAAACATATTGTCAAATATTTAATAAAGTACGAATCTGACAGAACTTTCAGTGCCCTCCCTGTTTTTTCTAGTGGCCTCGGCAGCAGCAAGTACTGCTGCTGTAGCAGGCATTTCTTGTCAGAGGGCACCCTTGAGCCCACATTTCTTCAAATTTTTGACTCATGTGCGGGATCTAACACTGAAGAGAGGAAGGGGTGGTCATAGAGGTGGGTATTGCAGGGGTTATATTTGACGGCCGTTTAAACATTTTTTGTGATTTTGAACGTAAAATATTTGTAAATATCTTATCTAACCGTCACACGCAACTTGCATACCCAAGCCCCAGGCGTATTTAAAACATGACCGTCATTTTTCATATAGATTTGTATAAATATTATTTAAAAATATGTAAATTATATTATAAAAGATTTAATAAATATAAAATAATTAGTAAAAATAACATTATTTTGTGAGTTTTGAAGAGCGGTATTGAAAAATTACCATCACCCGAAAATTGTTTGACAGGCATAGGTGAGCGTCAAATTTAACACCTGGTGGGTTGTCACTTCCCCAAGCAATAAACTTAAAGAGAGTTTACCTTTCTATAAGTTACATTATCAAAAAGACAAAACAACCATGGTGATCTAAATTAAAACTAACAAGGATGTGGACCTTATCTATAGGCATTAGAATATTCTGTTAGGAATTCCTAGTAGTATATTAAAAGGGGATTAATAATTAATATAGGCTTTTGACATTTGAAATGAATAAAGGGAATTATATGGGTCTAGATCTATCATGTAAAGCATTTCCAAGACATTGCATTATCAGGGACACCTGTACAGGCCTGCAGGTGTCGTAATCGCTTTGGATGTGCATTGCTAAGTTTGTAAGGAATATACGAAGGGTTCATCCGGACGTACCCAGATATGTCTGAGTTCATCCAACATACCCAAGAACCCACAACATACCCAGCGCAAAAAATGTATCTTTTTTTTAATTTGTTCAATTTTTTAATTTTATAATATGTCGAAAAAAAGTTAAAAGGACTTCAAATATTTTACAAGACACTCTCAAACTCTTTTTAAGCAACACATTTACCTCAGATTGCATATTTGCTCTCTCAACTTCATATTTCCAATTGCTTAGGGCTGAAACTCCATCCTTTTGTTACTATAATGAATATGCTGATTATTCTTGATTTTTGTGTATACATTGTAACATTTGCACAATGTACTTGTTCTATGTTCAGACCAATGACTATCATGACATTTGGCATTGAATTATCAATATGTTTTGTGGTAATTTAACTTCCTTTGTTTACTCTATGCATATTATATGGTTAATAGATTTGAACACACAGAATTGCTTATCTGACTATATTTTTTGTAGGGTCGTATCCAAAGCCGCGTACCAGGTCACCTTACTAGCTACCTAGCCAAGACATCAACTAGTGGAAGCGATAATGCCATGTAAAAGTAGTTTGAGTAATGTTATAGCAGGCCACGAAATGGTGTTGAATGCAAAAGAAAAAAACTTATGACTAAGCGATTCACGTCCAGCGTTTTATCAGGAAATGATATTGTGTGTGTTTTTGAGTATGAGCATCTCAGCGTGCAATTCTGCTCAACTATTTTTTGTTTTGAGAAGGATGATTGAAGACAAAGCAAATTGGCCATATAAAGCTACCACCTTTTGACATATGCATTGTGCTAACATAAAATGGAAGAAACAGGGTTCAGTTGTTTCTCAATCTTTGATGCAATTAAAAAAATTGTGGGTCCCATCCAGCCTTTCTTTTGTAATCGATCAATTGTGCGGAGGTTGCCATGCATCGGGAACCACCAAAAAGCTCTAATCTTCTGCCATACTTTCATAGCCCACACTTTGTTCCATTGCATTTGCTGAGACTTGAGTGTCTGGTCGATGGTGTGATAAGCTGACGCCACTCTGCACTCTTCCTAACCGATATTTGTGCCAATTAAGGTATCCTGTCTGGTATATATAGATATATATATATGTATGTGTCTCTAATTAAGGTATCCTGTCTGGCACATATATATAGATATATATACGCGTGTGTGTCTCTAATTAAGGTATCCTGTCTGGTATATGTGTGTGTGTGTGTGTGTGTGTGTGTGTCTCATAATGAGCTCATTAATGAGCTCGCTGACTTGATAAAGATATTTGACCTTGATCCCATGGAGAAGATTAATGGATCATTCTGTGCATTGATGATGATTTTCTTGTATATTAGAGCATGGTCCCATGCAAGGGGAAAGCTAAAAAATTTGAGCAAATGCTAGAGAGAAAAAATAGGATATTTTAGCATTAATAGGGTCCCATGTTTTTTTTTTTTTTTTTTAAAGGCAATTAATTAATGCAGAGATAAAATAGGAAGCTTTAGCACTAGCAAAAGTAGGGTCCCATGAATCCGAAATAAACTTTTGGCTGGAAAATTGAGAGGGAAGCTTAAAGTAAATGCCGTGTCAAAAAAAGCTCCCTAAAATTTTTAAGCAGTTGATTTATTTTTGTGCCCCAGCTGCTTTATGGGGCTGGAAATCCTCTCCCTAAAATATAGCTGCTGAGAAATTTCAGGAACTTTATTAGATTTTAGCAACAACAGCAATAATTTTTTTTTTGCATGAGACCATATTTCCCAAACAAATAGGAGCAGTAACTCCCAGCATGGGACCACGCTATTAATCTGCCATATGCAACAGTTCCCAAGTTTGGAGGCTAAGCAGTAATGGATGATATTAAGCAAGCGGCTTGTTCCCATTCCAGTTACCATTCCCCACGAATCTAGTGCTGACAATTTTCATGTGATTTTAGATGTAGTGTGCCTTCCCGGGTGGAGATGTTCCCGTAGGGCTATTAGTGGATTTCTATTGTAACTAGCTAGGTGTTTTTGTTTGAGAATATTACTCCACTCTGGTTTAGACTTCCCACATTCTCGATGCAGTCTGCATTGCCAGGGCATGATTAAACAACCAAAGGTTTCTAATGTTGAGACCCGTGTCTTGTTTTGATGTGAATATTGTGGACCTTTGGATCAGTGGCTACTTGAATGTCATGTCCATTCCTCTCCAAAGGAAGCTTCTGTGAATTTCTATCTATGTTTGTTCAATATGATATGGACAAGGAAGCAAAGTAAGCATGTATATTGGAATGGCTTGTAATACTGCTTGTGACAATTAAATATGCCCTGCCACTGAGAGTCATTTGTTGGTCCAATGCATTGGTTATTATTGTATTTTATTTGTCACCCATTCCCAAATATCTTGTCTAGGTTTGACGTGGAGAGAAAATCCAAATATTTCTATGGGAATTCACCTTCTCCGAATCACAAATTGTCCATGACCTCTTTTATGTGTCTGGCAGCATACATTGATGAAAATTATATGTGATTTGTCTTAGTTGATTTGTTGTCCATATGTTTCTTGATACTGTTCTAGTAACTTTTGTATTTGCCTTATCACTTGAGTAAATAGAGAAGAAGATTGTGTCATCAGCAAAATTAAGTTCCTATGTCCTCTTCAGTAACCTTCATATAGTTTGTTTTTGGATTTGGCATCCTCAAACTCTTTGCAGAGAACTGCCATGGTCATATAGGGACTAAGTAGACCTCTTTGCCATTGTCCCCGTGAGGGAATAAAGGGTGTGCCTGTTGTCCCGTTGATTGAAATTGAAATTGTAGGTCGTTGTTATGCAACTATTAATAATGCAACAACTTGTTCATTGAACCCAAAGGCTTTAAAGGAATTGCTTATGTGTCCAGCGACATTTGTTGAATAGTTGGGAAATATCCAGCTTTATTACGATGCCCTTCCTTTTCAAATTATGTAAAAAGTTAATGAGCTCCTCAACTACTATTATGTTATTTGTGATGTGGAACAAAATTCGAATGGGAGTTTAAAATTGGCTTTGGAAAGACTGGTTTTAATCTGGAAGTGATCAGCAATGAGATATTTTTTATGCACTATGTTGCATAATGCAATTGATTATTAATTTCCTAGATTTTCATCATTGGCGAATTTGGGGAACAAAATCAAATTGTTAGCATTCATTTGGTGTAGCATATTTCAGTTCTATTGTGACTCTTTTATTACTTCGACTAAATCCTGCTTGATAAGATCCCAAAACTGCTGGTAAAACAAGGAAGGGAAGCCACTCAGACCAAGAGCTTTTTCCTGTTGGAAAGAGAAAAGGACATGTCTCCGTTATTCTTAATCATTGGCCGAATGAGGTAAAGATTATATTCATAACGAACTAGTTTGGGAATCCTATAAACAAGACTTTGCTAAATCTTTTCTTTTCTTAAACAGTTTGGGGATTGAGTCAACATAGCACCAAAACATTCCATTGTGTGTTCAGGAATTTTTTTGTACTCCATTACATTTGTTCCATCCTCATTTTTTATTTGTTAAACAGAGTTGATATGTTGTTGGTTCAAGACTGAATTGTGGATTTATTTGCTATTCATATCACCTTGTTTTACCAACTGAGTTCTTGAGCACTGCTTCCGGCACTGCTCTTACTGGTTTTGTATGACAGTTAGCTTTAGGATAAGCATCTGTTACTTTTGATGCAAGTTCTAGCCAAATCCAATTTCTCATTTTGTAGAATTTTTATGTGAATTTTATCAAATTCAGTCTCACTACAGTGTAAGACATAGTTTTAGGCAATGAAGTTAACCCATGAATTTGTACATTGCATGTCCCTGTATTTTGGAAGCCCCTTGCCATCAATTTTCTACCTTTTCCTTGAAACCAGGATGTGATAACCACTTTTTTGTTCAAATCTAAACTGATGCTGCTGTTATATTTTTGTGTGCCTGAAATGACTAGGATTATAGGCCAGTGATCTGATAGAGTTGTGTTATTGACCTTGGCTGAGGTTTTGTAGATGTGATTCACTGGACACTGATGTTAGTCTATTTGATTTCTCTGCTATGTTTTGTAATCCTTTTCTTTTGTTGCACCAAGTGAAGAGACATTGAGCGAAGTCTAAACCCACAATATTGCCGTCTATTTCAAGTTTTGTGGGAGCTGATTCTGTTTTGTGATTGATTCCTTTACCTCTTTTTTCCTCTCCAAGGTTTTTTGACTCTGTTGAATTCCCCAGCTAGGATGAGATTGTTGTTTGTTGTAAGGATCACTTCCAGCATCTGTTCTATTAACAAAACACGATTGTTCCCATATGGCAGGATATATACAGTCGCTATACAGCTGAAAATCGAGAGTGAAAATAATGACTATATTGCAACAGAGGGATCAATTAGATTGGTATATAACTCGCAGGAATTCACTGGATCAAAGTGTGGATGCAGTGACAACTTTTTATCTGCTTGCTGCCCCGTATTCCTTTTTACAGTACCTTTTGCTTACAGTTTATTCTCAATGCTTCTTGAAGAAGAAGCATGTCTATTCCTTCAGTTTGCACCTTAGTATGCACGAATTAGCATTTGTTGTGCATACCAGTGCCTCTCATGTTGCATGATAAAATCTTCATTATGAAAAATTAGGGGCCTCTGAAGTGTCTTCCTTCAGGGGCTGATCAGATTTGCAAGTTTGTTTCATCCAGATCTGCATTGGTGTTGAAGTGCTCTCTCCTAGATGTAGCTCTGCTAATTTGATATTTGCTGTCCCTGTTTGTATGAGCATTGTTACTGTCCCTTCTAGATTTGTCTCCTCTTCTGATTCAATGTTTTAATTGGATACTGTTCTCTTTTTCTTTGGCTCCATTCAATTTTTTAAGCACCTAGATTTGTAGATTTGTGGAATTTAATCTGCCAACATGTCACCCATTTGTGCATTCTTTTTATTTCTGGTTTTGAGGCAATGGAATACGCCATCGATGCAAAATGAAGCGGCTCTTGATTCTTACCTTTGTTTTTTGGCATGATGCTTGTAGATCCATCCTTTCATTGGAAGGGCTGCTGTCAGGATACAGGTATGGGTATGGATACAAGTACAGGTTTGGTCCGCGGATATGTCAATTTTAAAAAACCCTTGGATACAATATGTTTTAGGTGAGTTCGAACATATATAATTAAAAAAAAAAAATTATATATATATATATATTTTATTCATATTTTAGTCCATAAGAAATACAAAACTTGAAAAGTATGGTAGGATTAAGGTTCAAAACATTCAATATGCTTGAAAGTTAACATTTTTATTAAACATTTAGCAATATGAATACAAATAATCTAGAATATATCACCTAGATTTTCCTCAAAATCAAACTCTTGCACACCACTCCTAGTAGCTCCGCTTTCAATAGCTCTTCTATTCACTCCTTTGAACGCTAAATAAAATAAATAATGCCTATAAATAGCAAGGGCAGCAAGTAACAGATAATATCTGCCTCCAAACATAGATCTTCCTTGCAATGAAACTCAAACAAGTGCCGCCTCTAAACATGATGTCTCCTTTGAATGATAAATGAAACAATGACTGCCTCTAAACAATGGCTACCTCCTCAATTCGTCTTTGGCTCTTCGCTCTTACACTTGTAAAAACCAACAATGAATTGTTTGTGTGTTTTGGTAATGTTTGAGTGCCTTTTATAGCTTTTAGAGGAGTTTAAGGTTTGATTCTTTAATTCATTTATGAGTTTAGGGTTTAATTTTTTTATGCATTGACTCAGACAAAAAAATGTTGTTTAGCAACCGCAGTGCCAAAAGTGTACGCGTACATCCTGGGTACATTTGTGATGTACTTGGTGTGTACCCAGGACGTATCCATACCATACCTAGGATGTATCTGTACCGGGTACGTATAAGGGAGATTCGTTGGGGTGGGGGACGTACCCATACTTCACAGTCCAAAACCTAGAATCTACAGTAAAGCTCCTAGATGTCTGAAACCACTCCCAAACATTCTGGAAGTATATACATAAAATATAACTTTAAGTATAAGAAAGCAAATGTCCATATCTAAATGTAAGCTTACAAATTAAATTATGTATATATTGTCTGGTTCAGGATTAATGTTTTAACTATTTTTTATTTATTTGATTTACTTTTTTAAAGGTTTGTGCCGCTGGAAATGTCTTGGAAACACACTGGAAATGCCCCATGCACATGCCAGAAACGTACAATACGTTTTTTTTAGTTTCTGGAACGCGCCTGGGTGTTTTTGTTGGCGTTTCATTTCCGAAACATTTCAGCGCAGTATAGCTCCTAGATGTTTGAAACCACTCCCAAAGTATATACATATATATAACTCAAAGTATAAGAAAGCAATTGTCCATATCTAAATGCAAGCTTAAAAGTTTATTTTATGTATATATTGTCTGATTCAGGATTAATGTCTTAGCTCCTTTTTATTTTATTTGTTTTACTTTTTTTAGATTCATACCATTGGAAACACCTTGGAAACACACTGGAAATGCCCCCGACACGTGCTGGAAATGTGTAATACATTTCCGTTTGTTTCCGACACATGCTAGAAACGTGCATTAAATATCTGTATATTTCCAACACATGCCTGGGTGTTTCTAGCGGCGTTTCATTTCCGAAACATTTCAGGGCAAAAATGGTGGGGTGAGGGCGTTTCATTGCACCAAAGAAATATATATATATATATATATATATATATATATATTATATTAAAAATATAGCCTAATTGACCACATAATAAACAAAATTGGGAAATATCAAGGTTATTTTTATGTTTTTTCTAAGTCAATAGTCAAAATCAAAAAGTTGAACAAATAATATTGAAAAATTGAGTTTCCCTGTAAACACCCAAACTTGATATTTTAGTACTTGATAATGTTAGTTTTGGCTTAAATCCCTTACACGTGACTTGTGTGCACAAACAGAGTTAAAACGCACTACCCTAAGCTATCCTAAGGCTTGCAATCTCTTATTATATTGCTCAAACAACTACAAGATTTTATCAATCAAAAATCCCTTTATATCTCGTATGAATTCTTCCCTAGGCTTTAAACTGAGCCTTTAAGCCTCACTCAACAAAACCATCCATTAGGGATGGGATCTACTAGTATCCTATCCTTCTAGTCGATCTTGTCTAGGGCCCTCTAACCGTCAATTTTTAAAATGTACATCTTTATTCCCCTTCTTAGGTCAGCTTTAGTGCAAAATAGTACCCCTTAGGGTCATACGTCTAGGTTGATATGAATCAAACCCCACTCAGTTTAATAATTTGGCTAAATTACTTGGCAACTTGATCACTACTTGACAATTACAAGGCACCAATTACAAGGCACCTACTTAATATTAATCTCCAAATCTCAAGCAAAGCTTCCCTACAACTCCTATACAAGTATGAAGCACTCTAAGCCAACTTGCCAAAAGCATTCAAAGCCTCAAGTCATTGAGTATCTCAAGCCAAGTCAAAGCAAGCATTGTCAAGTATCAAGGCTAAATTCTAGTTTGCATACATGTAATTGCATCATCATAAGAAAGAGAGTTGAATTTCCAATAGGCTTATAAAACTATGTGGAAAAAAAATTCTTATGCCCCTTCAAAGTAATTTTACATAGGTGACGCAAGGGTGCCTGTACGTCGGAAAAGTGACAGGCGAGCTTGAGAATCAACAAGTAACTCTTCTGCGTACCCGACCTCCCGAGGTCGTGCCGAGACAGCCGGTGTGGGTAGAATGTGCAGGCAAACTAGTTAGGTAATCTAATGTCTTTGACACGCACTAATGGTATTTGTGAATCTAAGGCAAAGAAGGCCCTTCTAACTTGGACTGGTGTGATAGATCGATCAGCGAGGATGACTGCTCGAAGGCTCCAATCAATATCGAGCTCTGGCGTGATTCGATCTATGGGTTGTGGGATACGTGGAAAATGACCCGGGATGGTTTCGTGTATTTCTCCTGATAGGGTCATATGGTGAATATAGTCAACTCTATGGACGATTCTCTGGCCTAGTCCAAAATTCTCTAGCTTCGTTAGCTGTTGTGTCTAGTAGGGATAACTGTTGAATGATGATAGGTGGAATCGGAGTAGACTGAAATACTAATTTACGTAGGCCAGTGTCTATGTCTAATTCTCTTATGGATTCGTTAGGCTGTGGGATCTGTGGATCACAACCATAGACTCTTGGTTGTTGCGGTCCCGTTATGGTCATACGGGAGATCAAGTTCTGATTCCTAGTATCCAGTAGTCGTAAGCTTTTTCAGCTTCTATGTTTAGAACCAACAGTTGTGCGATCTTCTCAGAATACCTTACAGGTGTTATCGCAACTTGGATTCTTAAGCTGGTATCTATATCTACTAGGGTGTCTCCAGCATCTGGCTGTGGAACTAAAGGATCACACCCGAATGTTTGTTCTCTTTCGAGCCCTTCTACAGTCATGTGGGTATTTTCTAGGGTAATCTGTAGTTTGGCTGATTTGACCAAAACAGATGTGCTTGGTCGTCTTCGATGTTTAACCCTCTCAACTGTGCCCTGATCTGTTGGAAGTCTGTTGTTGTTTGGAAGACTTGTATCCTAAGGTTTTGGTCAATATCAGTTATTGCCACTACGGTATTGGGCTGGGGCACAATTGGCTCGAAAATGTATTCCCTGGGCTCCCTAGGTCCCGTAATTGTCATGCAAAAGCAGTAATGAAACAAACTAAAATAAAGTAAAATCTAAGTACACTTCTAGCATATATAATTTCTTTTTGTATTTTCTGGCAATTTATAAGAAAGCAGCTATTTAAAAATATTTAGAATTGACAACTAAACTAACAACGTAAAACAAACAAAATAGCCGAGTGTAGCTATTTGTCTGTGCGATTTCGTATATCTATTCTAAACAACGAAATAACTAATCTATCTGCAAGATTCTCGATCCTACCTCAGAAGTGAGGAATGAATCATAGTTTCTCAGAAACTATCAATCCCCACAACCTCCCTGGCAATATCGAGAATAGAAATAACTGAAATAAAATGATTAACTACTTTATTTGATAAGTTCTAACTAAAACTTTGAAAGATGGAACCTGGATTTCGCAGAACAGTGGCGAATCCGACGGTGTGTGTGTTCTTGTCCCCTCAGTATGATCTCTTCGTTCTTTGTGCTCACGTGAATCCAGAAAAGCGTGGAATGCTTGCATCAACAGGAATAGATATTTGGATCAATGGACAGCCTTCAGAATGCAGACAGAATAGAATGCGGATAGGAGAGGGATAGCGCAAGAGTACAGAGCTTGGCCTATGCAATTCCTAGCGGGGTCTACTGCGAATCATGCAACAAAAGCGTCCAGAACCTGAAACTAGTCTGTATGAAGAGCAAAACCTGCAACTTTAATGGCTTCCTAGACTATTCTACTCCAAAACAATAATACTGTTTGCACAAGTTGGATCTGTGGCTTACCAACAGCAACACAAAGCTAAAACAAACCTGCAACAAACTATGCTACCAATCCTAAGCAAACTAAAGGGACACAGCACTGAAAACATGAAACTTGGAGTGAAAATGGTGGCCCGAATAATGTTTGCACTTGCACAAGTTGGATATGTGGCTTACCAGCTGCAATACAATACTAACCAAAGCACTCAATGAGAAAACTAAGAATCCTAAGCAAAGGAAAACTAAAACTGCTGTAACAAGAAATTCAAAAGCAAACTTTGGAGCAAAATTCAGAGCCATTTGCATGTGCACAAACCATGCATTTATAGGAATCCAAACATCCAAAAATCAAATCCAAACTGAACTCCTAAACATTAAACAAAAGAAAAACACTATTCCAGGGGACCAAAAACATTAATGCATGCTCAAGTCGGCAAGAAAAGCTGGTGAGTCGTGATATTTCACGCGGGTCGCGTCAAAAGAGCGTTCTGGAAAACGCGCACAGGACCGCCGCCCTGCTCAGGGCGGCGGTTACAGGACCGCCGCCCTGTTCAGGGCGGCGGTCACGAGACCGCCGCCCTTCAGGGCGGCGGTTTCACTGAAGACCAAAAAGGCAAGAAAAGAGGGAAAAAAAAAGGGAAAACAAAGCACGCGGGGGCTAAGCGGGGCATGCGGGATGTTAACGCATATCTGTAAAGCTTTTCTGGATCCCGAACACCTTGCGAAGAGACCTGTATCATCATTGGGGCACTTATTACACCGTTCCGCAGTACAGTACCTTACAATTTTGGGTACGTACATATTGCCCCCTCGGAGAAGCGTTTTAGCCATGAAGAGGCATAAAACGGTGGGTCCGAGTATGGCAGTCCCGAAATGGGAAGTTAGAAGTTATACCTTACACGTCCGTGTGTCGAAATGACGCCATCCAAAATTCCCGCCACCTGCAAAATGAAAAGAGAACTCAAGTGCAGATAGATACAATAATTTGGAAAATAAACGCTAAAATAATAGGGGAAGAGGACGTACCATTAGTGCGAGGATAGAAACTTACCTCCGTCAACGCTCCGAACCTGCGAAAAAGATATTTAAAACGAATCGGGGCGTTATATATATGAAAGTGGGCCCATTTTCCTATTCATTTGCGCGAGTTGATTTGGTAGATTTTGAGCTCTGGGACCCACGGTGACGGTTTCTCACGCGAGTAGAGTCAAAACGTCCGCAGTGAGATAGAGATCATGCCTCCACGTGCGGAACGCCACCCCGCGAGATCACAGGTTGGTTTTCTTCAATTTTGTGTTTTTCCCCCTTCTGATTTGAAATGTTAAATTCTTTGCAATGGGGGGGTTATTTTCGAAAATGTTTGGTTTAAAGGGTCCATCTAGGGGGGGCGCCTACTGGGTAGGCCCCATTTTTGATTAAAATAGTCATTTTTTGCATTTTTTGGGCTTTTTAAGCCCAAAAACCCGCGCGGGTTTTCGGACCGCGACCGCCGCCCTGGACAGGGCGGCGGTTACACGACCGCCGCCCTGTACAGGGCGGCGGTCACGAGACCGCCGCCTTTAAGGCGGCGGTTACAAAACCGCCCCCCTGCTCAGGGCGGCGGTTCTGAACAGAATGCAAAAGAACCTATTTTGAAAGCTTGTACTTGTATTTTTAGCATTTGTACGTGTTTTTATGCTTCTCTTGATATTGTTTAGATACTAACTTACTCTTCTTTGTGTGTTTTTGGGTGTATGTAGGCAAAAGAGGAGTACATTAGATGGAGCCGGGAGAGAGAGTGTGACTGGCTGCCCGGGGTATTGGATGCCCTCTCAGCAGATGAGGAGGACACATTGCAGAGGGCCAGCATATTGCGTATATCGCGTGTGCCCCACGTTGCTCCATCCAGTCACATTCTTTGTGACCTATTTTCATATTGGGATGCAGATCGGAACACCTTCCGACTGCCAGGGGTCCGTGGTGAGTGGACCATCACTTTGGAGGATGTTTACCGCATTCTGGGGGTCCCGATCATTGGGAGGAGACTTAAACTGGAGACAGCTGGTTCCAGGGCACAGATAGCTCAGTGGGCTGGTTATATGGGGGATGCAGCCATTTCTACGGGGCCGAAGAAGGGAGTGCGAGTCAGATCCATTCCTTCTTTGCCCATCCCTATCTTTCGACAGGCTATTATGGGGATCCTTGCCTCGAGACTCATCGGGGACAAGGGAGGGGACACCTTATTATACTGCTGGGGCCCCATCATTGCACAGATAGAGGGACATGGCCGGAAATACGCCTGGGGCGCGGACATTTTGGGGACCACCTACCATGACTTATACAGGGTGGTCCGATTGCAGGGACAGTCCTTGAGCCACCCCACTCTAGTCATGAGTTGGGTGTATGAGCGCTTCATTCCGTATGGCAGAGGCGTGGAGGTGGCAGATCCCGGGGCGGTGAGGGCAGCCCGATGGTCAGATATGTCAGTGCTCAGAGCACCTCACCAGCCAGTAGCCACCCTTACCACGGCAGACATGGAGGCTACACCGTACCAGCTTATGGCCGGTATATGGGGAGAGGAGACCACGACATTGGTCTCCTGCTCCATCACAGGGCAGCTTATCGATCGTGTGGGACGGGTAGAGGTACATCCCTTCAGCAGGGTTCCTCAGCAGTTTGGCCTCCCATACGCGGCTATGCTTCCTCCAGTAGCACCTGTTTATAGATCAGTCCGAGAGGCTAGAGGGGGGCCTAGAGGCCGTGGTTGGACAGTGGTTACCCCTGGCATTCCTATTACAGCCAGGGGGATAGTTCGGGCCAGAGGGAGAGCTGGTGCGCCTCAGGCACCATTACTTCAGATTGCTGCAGGTCCTGCTCATAGCAGTGACGACCCCATAGATATTGACTCCGATTCTGAGGAGCACACAGAGGGAGGGTCAGAGGAGCAGACGGACGAGAGCGATCCTGAGTGGCATGATACTCAGGACATTCTGAGGGCAGAGAGGGAGGAGCAGAGTGCAGAGAGAGAGACCGTGGCTTCCGAGGAGCCACTCTCCCGGGGCCATGGTGGAGATGATGAGTCCGTTGCGGGGCGTCATGTTGCCCCAACTACAGGAGCAGCGCCTCAGTCAGCAGCGGCATCAGTAGCAGGTGCTGGCCCTGGCGACCCATCTTGGAGGCCTGGTGATCCGAGTAAGTTATCCTCTCCTCCTTTCAATGCTTGTTTGTTTTAGGATTTGTCTTTGAATGTTAACTCTCCTTATATTTGTATTGTGTACACTTTAACCTCTTGCCTAGTTCCTAATTCGTTTTTCTTTCTTTGCTTTGCAGAGACTGTTGATGAGTGGCGGGATCTAATCCGTAGGGTTTGCGTCGATTCTCTGATGATCCCTATGGATAAGACCCGTGCGGAGTTATCTGTGGATGCCGGAGAGCCCTCAGCAGCTGGTAGGCACACTGACGTCTTCGCTCCCGTTTGGCATGTGGCCAAGATGGTGTCAACTCTCCGTACAGAGTTGGCAGGCTATAGGACAGCCGAGCGTCTTATGAGGAGCCGCTCTCATGGCGAGACTACGACTGCCCCTAGGGACCCCGAGCCCTCCGTCCATTCAGAGCGCCAGCGTAGCCGGAGTCCTAGGCGAGGGCGCGCACCTTCAGCGGGATCGCGCAGGGGTTGAGAGGCCACTTGGCTTTCTGTATTTGTATTTAGATTCTTTTGTGTATTACGGGCTCTTTGAGCGTTTTGACCATGCCTAGTGCATGATGGCATTGTATATAAACTTTGATTATTTATATATATGCGTCGGTTTTGGATCAAAACTTGTCATTTGTATTCTACTTTCTTTATTTCCAACTGCTTCGTGTATACTATGATGTATGTATTATATGCTTTCTAGAATGTATGCAATGGAAAACAGATGATGCAAATGTTTGCTTTCTTTTTGTGTTTCATGATGCTGATACATGATTTTGTAGATATATTGTGATCTTAAATCTTAGTTTCTGTGAGCAATTTGGATACCTCATGATTTGTTTTGGCAAAGTGATGAAAATAATCAGTATGATGAATAGATTAACTTGCCCCACTCCTAACTCCACGCAACTAGTAAGATGCGAGGGCTCATCACCAAGAGCCAAGAAGGGCGCAAGTTATGGAATATGGTGAAGTGATAGTGGTGAAAGACAGACGAAGCTTTGGTGGAACCAAATGAAAACTACAAGCTTTATTCTACCTGAATGACTTCATAGTTTTGGATGCAACTTGCTTTGCGGTTTATCCAGACTTAGACCCGTAGATGGCCACATAGTAGACAAAATCTGGGTTTTTAGGATTTTTAACTCTCTTGGAATTTTTGAACATCTGATTCATTCGTTATTGACTCAAAGTTTGAATTGATTGTTTATGACCTTTTAACATTTACTTTGTTTAGAGGACCCCCTACACTTTGCCCCATGCTACCTGTAAGAAACATGGGTTTATCACCGTGGGCAAGGCATAGGCGAGTAAGGGCATTTCCATCCTTTCCCAACCCTACGTCACTAGTAAGAGACGCAAGCTCATCACCGAAGGTTGGTGGGGCAAGGAAATGTGTAAAAATAAAATTTTCTGTTTAATCACTTCTTGACTTGTCTATTTGAGTAAGATGTCAGTATATTCTTATTTCCAAAGAGATGTGCATATGGGATAGATGTGACACCATGAAGCTTCTAGAACAGACCATAGGCAAGACACCTATCCTAAGAAGAAATCAAAGCGAGAACGAACTTGCAGATCTTGGTATGGTTACCGTTAGGACTTCGTCATGTCTGATTTTGTTTGATAAAAGATTCTGAGTTGATTGATGATATCGAAGACGGAGAAGTATGATTAAAGAACTTTATGCCAGAAACATCACGAGTTTGAAATAAGTTGCTTTGAGAATAGATTCCCTGATCACAATTTGTGTAAGAACAAGTGGACAAAATGATCCTAATTTGTATGAAAATGCAATGTAGATAGTTATATAGGTAGCGTTAGCTACTTACGCGTAGAAACGCTTGAGGTGGAGAGAATTGACTGTTTCGCCAAACTCCTCACCTTCTAGCGTGCATAAGAGGTATGCACCATTTCCGTAGTCCTTTGTGACTCGGTACGGGCCCAACCATTTGGGCCGGAATTTCCTTCCTTCGCCGGTCTTCTTGTCGATCCGGCTGTCTAACCTTAGAACTAGGTCACCTTCGTATATGTCACGTTCATAGACCTTCTTGTTGTACTGCCGGCACATCCGGTCGGCATAGACTCTATGTCGTTGTTCAGCATCTAACCTAGCTTCATCCAGGCTTTCTAATTGGGAAAGACGTGCTTCTCTGTAAGCGTCTTCATCCATGGATGGTAATGGGAAGTCGTCCTTAGGACACGCTTTGTTGATGTCTCGGAAGTCTATGCAAATGCGTATCTTTCCATTCTTCTTGAGAATGGGAACGATGTTGGATACCCATTGGGAGTAGTCAACTGGCTTGATGAATCCTACCTGAAGGAGTTTTATTACCTCCTCTTTTACCATGAGGGCTACTTTGGGCTTCATGGGTCTTGATTTTTGTTTAATTGGCTTTGCATCTGATCTAGTGACGAGGTTGTGTACCGCAATGTGGGGTGCGACTCCTGTCATCTCTTTGTAATTAAATGCAAATGCCTTTTGATGTTCTTTGAGAACCTGAGTATGTATTTCCACTTCCTCTGGGGTTAACGAAGAACCTAACTTTAAAATTCTTGGTTCATCTTCCGTTCCGATATTGACATCGATTGTTTCTTCAATTAAAGAGGCATTACCCTCTTCGAACTCAGGTGGTGCCGGAGGTAGATCTATATCATCCCCGTTTTCCACCGCGTATATATTAGGTTCTTTTTGTGAGGGAAGATTCATTACGGGATTTCCGAAGTAGGAAGATGAATGCGAGATCAGAGATAAATCTAGCGTGTGATAGGAGAGATGTAGTGCTGCAAAGGCATTTAAGTAATCCAAAGTAGCCGCATCATTTCCAACATGGTCTAGGACGGTAGATTCACTTCCGTTTGAAAGAGGATCCATCATTGTTTTTATTAATGGTTCGTTACGAATGGATACCGTGAAATGAGTATCTTCTAGCTCATTGTTTGGAGTAAAACGTGATGCTGAGGTTGCTATTGAATCGGCGAGAAGATTTTTTTCTCGCGGGATTGCTTCAATGGATATGAAGTTGAACGCCTTGCTTAAATCTAATACAGCGTTTTTGTAAAGTTGCAAGTGTTCGGCTTTAGTTTCATATACCTCTGAAACTTGGTTTGCCACTAATTGCGAGTCTCCTAAAACTCTGATATTATCGATACCAATTCTTTTGGCTAAGGTAAGGCCAAGGAGGAGGGCTTCGTACTCAGCGCTGTTGTTTGTGCATTCAAAGTTTAATTTAAAAGAGAATGGGAGGACCTTCTCTTCGGGCGAGGTAAGAATTATACCTGCCCCCGCTCCATAACGGCATTTAGCTCCATCGAAATGGAGAGTCCAATACTTAGCCGGGAGTATGGATGTAGGTGTATCTGCTGTGTTTGCACACTCTACTTCTACCATACAGAGATCTTCTGCTGGCAAGGAACCAACACCTAGGGAAAATCCGATACCTACTGAATCGAATGGTAAGAACATTGGTGAATCTTGTTCTATCAACTCAACGATCTTTGCAGTAGTCCCTAATGATACTATTTCTTTAGTTTTACCTTTAGGGGTTGGAATTGTTTGGGCTATGTTGGTAGTTTCAAGATCCGTCGTAGGTATCAACTTTTCCTCTGGCTTTGGGTCAGAGGGTTTGTTAAGTTGGTTTGTTGGAAGTTCGAATTCTGAGTGTATACCTGGTCTTTTCTTTAAATCAGCTAGGTGTACGTCAAACGGCTTTGGATCACCTTTGGCTACAAATACCTTTCCCAGATGCAGGAATCTTACTTCTTGAAATAGCGTGGAAGGGATTGCCTTCATTCGATGTATCCAGGGCCGGCCGAGGATCATATTATAGTTAGTTTCCCGATCTATAATATAAAACTCAGTCAGGATTGTTTTAGGTCCTAAGGTGACCGGTAGTATTATAGTTCCTATCGATGTGGCTTTAAGGCTATCGTAGCCTCTCAAGGTATTTCGTGTAGTAGAACAGTTTGTTTCTCCATATCCCAATTTTTGGAGAAAAGAGAAAGGGACTATGTTAACTGCAGCCCCGTCATCAACCATTGCCCGTTTTACATAGTTATTATAAACTTGTACTTGCAAGTGTAGGGCTGGATCGCCTCGGCGTGCGATCTCAGCATCTGTAGGCATTTTACTTATTTCGAATATGAATTCAACATCCCTATCCGCCTGTCCCGGTGGATAAACATCAAAGTCTATATGATTTACTTGCGCTTCCGGTGGTGGAGTGATACTAACTAAATGACCCAAACCTAACGCCTCTAAAAGAGCAGCCCTGTGAGCAGGGGAATTCTTTAGTAAATCAAGGAATGAAATATGCGAGAAGGTTTTTGTTAGATCATTAATTAGATCGTAAGCACCCATAGGTTTTGCTACGGTTTGCTGGATGTTATCTGTTTCCGGCAGGTGGCTTGGACTTGGTTGAGAGAAATACTCTCGTGTTCTCGTAATTGCTTCAACGGGTAATTCGGAGTCTAACTCTACTAATCCAACTACCTTAGGTCGTGGTTGACTTCCTAGTTGTGGCGCGACTAACGGATTTAGCGAGGTTGAGGCCTCGTGATCGTTGTTTCCTGTTATTGCACCTTTGTTTGTTCCAGTTGGTTTCAACCTATCGCTATCATGATTTGGGAGTGGATCATTAAAGATCTTGAGAGGGGCATTCTGAGGGGAAACTGCCCCTGCGAAGGTATTTGCCGTTGGTGACGTAGGATCTGCTAAGAACATATCCATAAAAAATTGTTTTTGTTCATTTGGCAAGCGTTGCATGAATTTGTTGTAATCACGACACGTTCTAGTGTCATGACCCCGAATTTTATGGAAACCACAATAAGAATTGGGGTTGTAATTCCCGTTTTGTTGGTTTGGTGTGTATTGTGGCCTAAAATTCCGATCAAACTGTTGCCTATTAGGACTAAAGTTTTGTTGTTTCTGGTTTTGACTTTGGTTTTGATAACCAAAGGAGTTTTGGCTTGGTCCTTGTATGGGATTTCGCCGTTGTTGTTGTTGTGGATTATTAAAATCCACCGTATTGATCGTCGGGGTAAAATTGTTGTTTCTTTGGTTGTTTGTTTGTGACGGAGTATTAACGACATTTACCCTCTTGGGCTGGTCAGTTACCCCATCTGTTGTTACCCCACGATTTTTGTTAAGGATTTTGGGTCCTTGATTGACGCTTGTGGTGGTTGTAGTATTTTGAGTAGAGGTGATTAACCTCCCGTTTGCTCCATACGTCTTACGGCCACTATCTATCGCTGCTTGATCAATTCGCAGAGCGCTCTCAAGTACCTCGTCATAAGTCCTTAGTGGGAACTTCTGGACTTCTTCCTTCACTTCTCTGCTAAGAGAATGAAGGAATAAATCGCATAGCTCCATCTGATCCATGTTTGGAGCGCTTGCCGAGGAATAAAGGACTGTGCGCCACCTTTGGATGAAATGGGCGACAGACTCGTTATGTTCTTGCTTGATGTGCAAGAACTCCCTGATTCCTGTCCTTAATAGTTTGTTCATGTCGAAGGCTTTGATGAACTCAGACACGAGTTGTTTGAATGAATGTATGGAAGCTTCGGGTATTCTGTAATACCAATCGAGGGCAATGCCTTCCAGCGTTTTGGGGAATATTTTAGCAACAACCCCATCCCATGGGAGTAATTCACGAATGGCTGTAGCGTAAGCTTTGATATGCGCATTCGGATCTCCTTCTCCTTTGTATTTGGGCAAATCGGGAAGAGGCCTTGGAAGCATAACGCTTCGTATGGCGAAATCTAAGGGCTCCTTTAAATATTCTGAATAAGTCCCTATCGCATACGTCTCAACCATTGATGGTGCCTGTTGAGGAGGCGGTGGCGGAACGGGTTGTTGATATGGCGTAATGTACGCGTTAGCAGGGGCATAAGGCAATCCCTGTATTTGAGTAAACACGCCGGGGGATGAGTACATATCCCCTTGTGGTGATTTGGAGTACATGTTTAAGTACGAAGGTGTACTATCCAGGAATGGATTGCTCTGTACTGGACCAGGAGGAACAGTGCTAGCGATAGTGGGTCTAGTTGGCACTTGTTGTGAATATTGAGGAGTCATACCTAACGTGCCTACTCCTGTGAGGAGATCTACTTGGCTAGGATGGTATGGAGGATTGGAACTCCCCGTTTGTATGAACGGAGGATTTTGATTTGCTTGAGCAAGTTCTAACCCTCGCACTCTTTCTACTAACGTTGAAATGACTTCATTTGGTGAAGTCACGGTACTTTGCCTGAGTGGCGTTTGTTGTGTACCTTGGTGTTGTATAGGCATGTGATAGCCTGTCATGAACTGATTGCTATCCTGCCAAGTTTCTCCAAGAATATTTCCTGTAGAGATATTTTCTTGAAAATGGGTCTCGGGTTGTACTTGTAAACCTCCTATAGGCGGGTACATACCCCGGGAGCGTTGTTCACTCCTAGGATAAGGTATTGATTGTCCATCGTCTAAGACCAAGTATGGATCTGATTGTCTACTAATAGGTGGTCTGAGTAATACCTGAGGAGATGAAGCAGACTCTCCAGTTAGTGTCATATTGTTCGAGCCTGAAGGCTCTGTTTGTGTTTGAGCAAGTTGCTCCAACCCCTCTGTTTGGAAGGACGAGTTATATCTAGTCCTTGGTGTTTGTGTTGACAACTGATTAGTTGAATAGTTGTCGCCCCACATTGAGAGTGAGGGTGATGACTGCCTATTCTGTTGGGCGTAGTATGCCTCAAGACCCAAGAGGGGTCTGCCGTATGCATCGAATCCCGACATATTCGGGGGGTATATGAATACCCGCAGAATAATGGGAAGGAGCGAAGGTGATTTGGAGAAGATGAAACTTCTCAAAGAGAAGGTGAAAGAATTGTTTGTTTCACGTCGGGTTCACCAATTTTGTACGTCGGAAAAGTGACAGGCGAGCTTGAGAATCAACAAGTAACTCTTCTGCGTACCCGACCTCCCGAGGTCGTGCCGAGACAGCCGGTGTGGGTAGAATGTGCAGGCAAACTAGTTAGGCAGTCTAATGTCTTCGACACGCACTAATGGTATTTGCGAATCTAAGGCAAAGAAGGCCCTTCTAACTTGGACTGGTGTGATAGATCGATCAGCGAGGATGACTGCTCGAAGGCTCCAATCAATATCGAGCTCTGGCGTGATTCGATCTATGGGTTGTGGGATGCGTGGAAAATGACCCGGGATGGTTTCGTGTATTTCTCCTGATAGGGTCATATGGTGAATATGGTCAACTCTATGGACGATTCTCTGGCCTAGTCCAAAATTCTCTAGCTTCGTTAGCTGTTGTGTCTAGTAGGGATAACTGTTGAATGATGATAGGTGGAATCGGAGTAGACTGAAATACTAATTTACGTAGGCCAGTGTCTATGTCTAATTCTCTTATGGATTCGTTAGGCTGTGGGATCTGTGGATCACAACCATAGACTCTTGGTTGTTGCGGTCCCGTTATGGTCATACGGGAGATCAAGTTCTGATCCCTAGTATCCAGTAGTCGTAAGCTTTTTCAGCTTCTATGTTTAGAACCAACAGTTGTGCGATCTTCTCAGAATACCTTACAGGTGTTCTCGCAACTTGGATTCTTAAGCTGGTATCTATATCTACTAGGGTGTCTCCAGCGTCTGGCTGTGGAACTAAAGGATCACACCCGAATGTTTGTTCTCTTTCGAGCCCTTCTACAGTCATGTGGGTATTTTCTAGGGTAATCTGTAGTTTGGCTGATTTGACCAAAACAGATGTGCTTGGTCGTCTTCGATGTTTAACCCTCTCAACTGTGCCCTGATCTGTTGGAAGTCTGTTGTTGTTTGGAAGACTTGTATCCTAAGGTTTTGGTCAATGTCAGTTATTGCCACTACGGTATTGGGCTGGGGCACAATTGGCTCGAAAATGTATTCCCTGGGCTCCCTAGGTCCCGTAATTGTCATGCAAAAGCAGTAATGAAACAAACTAAAATAAAGTAAAATCTAAGTACACTTCTAGCATATATAATTTCTTTTTGTATTTTCTGGCAATTTATAAGAAAGCAGCTATTTAAAAATATTTAGAATTGACAACTAAACTAACAACGTAAAACAAACAAAATAGCCGAGTGTAGCTATTTGTCTGTGCGATTTCGTATATCTATTCTAAACAACGAAATAACTAATCTATCTGCAAGATTCTCGATCCTACCTCAGAAGTGAGGAATGAATCATAGTTTCTCAGAAACTATCAATCCCCACAACCTCCCTGGCAATATCGAGAATAGAAATAACTGAAATAAAATGATTAACTACTTTATTTGATAAGTTCTAACTAAAACTTTGAAAGATGGAACCTGGATTTCGCAGAACAGTGGCGAATCCGACGGTGTGTGTGTTCTTGTCCCCTCAGTATGATCTCTTCGTTCTTTGTGCTCACGTGAATCCAGAAAAGCGTGGAATGCTTGCATCAACAGGAATAGATATTTGGATCAATGGACAGCCTTCAGAATGCAGACAGAATAGAATGCGGATAGGAGAGGGATAGCGCAAGAGTACAGAGCTTGGCCTATGCAATTCCTAGCGGGGTCTACTGCGAATCATGCAACAAAAGCGTCCAGAACCTGAAACTAGTCTGTATGAAGAGCAAAACCTGCAACTTTAATGGCTGCCTAGACTATTCTACTCCAAAACAATAATACTGTTTGCACAAGTTGGATCTGTGGCTTACCAACAGCAACACAAAGCTAAAACAAACCTGCAACAAACTATGCTACCAATCCTAAGCAAACTAAAGGGACACAGCACTGAAAACATGAAACTTGGAGTGAAAATGGTGGCCCGAATAATGTTTGCACTTGCACAAGTTGGATATGTGGCTTACCAGCTGCAATACAATACTAACCAAAGCACTCAATGAGAAAACTAAGAATCCTAAGCAAAGGAAAACTAAAACTGCTGTAACAAGAAATTCAAAAGCAAACTTTGGAGCAAAATTCAAGCTAATTCAGAGGCCATTTGCATGTGCACAAACCATGCATTTATAGGAATCCAAACATCCAAAAATCAAATCCAAACTGAACTCCTAAACATTAAACAAAAGAAAAACACTATTCCAGGGGACCAAAAACATTAATGCATGCTCAAGTCGGCAAGAAAAGCTGGTGAGTCGTGATATTTCACGCGGGTCGCGTCAAAAGAGCGTTCTGGAAAACGCGCACAGGACCGCCGCCCTGCTCAGGGCGGCGGTTACAGGACCGCCGCCCTGTTCAGGGCGGCGGTTTCGTCACTGAAGACCAAAAAGCCAAGAAAAGAGGGAAAAATAGGGAAAACAAAGCACGCGGGGGCTAAGCGGGGCATGCGGGATGTTAACGCATATCTGTAAAGCTTTTCTGGATCCCGAAGACCTTGCGAAGAGACCTGTATCATCATTGGGGCACTTATTACACCGTTCCGCAATACAGTACCTTACAATTTTGGGTACGTACAGTGCCTCAACCAAAACTATTGAACCATTTTTACAGGTCTTTCAAGGAAGTGGTTTCAAGAGAAGAATACTAAACTGGCATACTCAAAACCCTTATTCACAATGTCGAAGGATGTCAGACACAAAAACTGAGCAAGGAAAAAACAACAAACCCATAGTAGATCAAGTAAACACTGTTTTTTTAATGAAAAACATGTAATATATAATTTAGCATAGTGAGTGGACAATGTAGTAGACACAACAGTTCGGTTTTTTTACAATAATAAAGCCATCCATCTCTTCAAATAGGTTGAAAATAACAATAAAAAAATGGTCCATATTTACGATATGCACAAAACAACAATATCAGACGCATTCCTTGCTATAATATATGCACCATGTTATACTGCTGTAGAATTCAAGAAACACAATGGAGTGGAAGAAGAATATTGAAGAAAATATTTACGACACAAACAACAATATCAGATGCATTCCATGCTAAAATATATGCACTATGGCCATCCCACTATAGAATTTCAGAAAAAGTTTAAGAAAAGAGTAGAAGAATGATGTGGAAGAAAAATGACAGAAATATACTATAAATGATAAGGTGAAGTTTGGCTGTAATTGGTGTCTTCATGGCAATAGACGACATACACTAGCATGTTTCGCAAAGTTAGTCAGCCAGGATGCAGAGTGGCAGTAGAAAAATTTGCAACAGAACCATACCTAAAACTGACATTTCATAGATACACTGTAGAACTTCATTAGAGATTGCAACCCAGCAAATGGGTTTTGCGTTGCACCTCTCAAAGAAGTCAAACAATATTTTCAACTGCTGATTCCCTATGATAAAGACCAATTTGAAAGCTAGAAACTCCATCGACAATTATCTCAGTGGGGCCTCCATTAATTGTCGCGGATGTTGGAAGAAGCCCAAAAGCTCATAAAGTGCAGGCTGGAACATAGCACAGAAAAATAAGCATTACCAATCACTATTAAACCCAAGACCATTGGAAAATAGATCCTTCATCAAGAAAGCAATTAATCCATATATAGTATATACACACAAATGAGTATTTATAGAATTTCAAATTGGAGTCGTGGGAGCAGTGATCCTAACTCTACTTTAAGGTTAAAAGAAAGCAAAAGGCTAACCTGTACAAAGGCACCCCTTGTGTCAAAAATGTAGCGATACAACTCACCAATGCGAACTCTATTCTTTTACCCACATATACACTGCAACTGCCACCTCAAGTTAGACTCCTTCATATTCTTGTGCATTTTCTCAATTTCATCTATATCTTCACTGTTTCTAGAATTTAATGGATCAATATCACCCACAAAAACAACAAGGTTGGCCAGATCTCTTAATCAACCGTTTTTTGCAAACCATTCAACCAGTCTTGTCATGTTTTTCACCCGATTAAGCCTCAACATAGAAAAGATGATAGGTTTCTCCAGGTCACTTAATATGCCTCTGAACAATGGCAAAAGCAACAATATCTTAACACAAAAAATGTTGGATTCATCAGTTGCTTCTAATGAAACACATTATACCACAATCTCAACTAGCTTCTAATCTTGTGATGAAGAAACATTGTGAGCACACTAGTTGATAGTAAATTCATTTTCCTTTCCAAACAAATAAAAGTTGTTGGCCAAAGATTCTTGCTCCAATTGCCTTGGTAGTTAAATACCTATAAATCTAGGATAGATGGTCAAAGCTGTACGGTCTACAGCTCACTAAAGGTGGTTTCAGACCTTTCACATTGAATGGAGATAAATGGGAGAAACCTTTGCTAGCTTTGTTTAGTGTGGAGACCTTTTATCTCCACGATACTTGAGTTTGAAATCGGAGATTGTCCTATCGAATTAAAATCAGATCATAGTCCTCTCTTGATTAAGCTTGGGACCGTCTTCAATCAGCAACAAAGGAATCAGGCTCAGCACATGCAAAAGACATTCCAAAAACAAGGAAAAATCATTCTCAATAAAGAAAACCAAGAAATATTTGTTGCAGCCCTTAAGCAGCAATTTCAGATAACGAAAAATGATATAGAGAACATGACATACAAAGGAATGAGTGGTTATATACGTAGTAATCTGTTGATATCCTTGATCCAGAAGGCTCTAAGTTTTTGTAAGAGATCTAAACCTAGAAAAGGAGCAGCAAATATTTTTCCGACAAACCCATGGTATGATGAAGAGTGTAAAAACGCCAAGAGAGCTTTGAAAGAAAGTGGAATGAACAAAGAAAATAAAAAGACTTATGAGAGATTGGTACAACACAAAAAAGAAAGTTATGTGTGCAAGAGAAGGACATAATTAATTTCTCTTGGAAAACACAACCCCAAAGGTTTTTGGAAGGAGCTACAACAAAAGAAAAAATACATAGAAAATAATATCACATGTGAGCAATGGTTAGAATATGCAAGGAACCTTTATGAGCGTCCTCAACAAAAATATATTCCTCCCATAATCGAGACTTCGATTAAGTTAGATTTCTCGACAGAAGACATCAGGCAGGGCATCAAGAATCTAGCAAGTGGTAAAGCTCAAGACATCGATGGTCTACAGGCTGAATTTCTAAAATGGCGAGTTGAGGTCCTCACGCCGCACATCAGAAAAATATTCAATGATGTCAACCAGAATGGCTTCCCGACAGAATGGACGACTAGCGTTGTCATCCCTCTATTTAAAAGTGGTGACATTAATAACCCGTTCAATTATCGCACCATTATGATCAACCCTCTTCTCAATAAACTCTTTGGAGGCATGATACAACGGAGAATCAGCAGTTGGGCCGAAAGAGAGGATAAAAGAGCAAAAGGGCAAGCGGGTTTTCGGCCTAAAACATTCAACAATTGACCATTGTATTACTCTCAGGGGCATTTGATTGAGAAGGTTTGGGACACGCAAGGAGAAGAAGCTTTTTGTTGTTTTGTTGATTTCAGGGAAGCTTTTCTGACACAGTGCCCAGAAAGAAACTTTGGGACAGGATGGATGAGCTTGGGATTCCGGATGAATTTAGAGCAGCAGTTCATAAATTGTATGAGCAGGTCAGAGCTAAAATCAGAACCAGAGAAGGTATGTCCGAGTGTTTTCGGCAGTGACATCGGTGTCAAGCAAGGCTTGCCCTCTTTCTCCCACTTTATTTGGGCTTTATACATTGACAAGCTTGAAGAATGGTTAAACAAAACTGAGGGAGGAGGTATTCAGTTAGCTAGTTACGTGGTGAAGTTACTTCTTATATGTTGATGACCTTATCCTAATTTCAAAAACAGCTCAAGGTTTGAGGGAACATTTCCTAAAAGCTTTAGAACTCTTTTGCCAAGAAGTCGGGATGCAAGTGAACATCTAGCAAAACAAAAATCATGATTTTTTCTCTTGAAAAGGAAAGGAACAGACAAGATAACTTTCTTTTTGAAGGGAGTCCATTCCAGAAATAGTTACAGAATACAAATATCTTGGGGATTGATTTTCACCACAAACTTAGCTTGGGAAACATGCAGAGCAAAAGGAGAATTCAAGGGAGGTTGGAAAGCATCATACTATGCTCCAAAAACAGATGTAGGAAAGCTGAGCTTTGGGACTGGAATACTAAGAAAACCCTCTTTGAATCTATTGGTCACTCTTGGTGGCCCTTTATGGGTGTGAAGTCTGGGGAAGTAATTATGTCAAAGCATGGGTGGAGACAGGTAGAAAGAATCCAAAAACATTTAATCACAAGCACTCTCAAAGTTAAATCAACGGTTCCTTATGAGATTTTACTGGCTGAAGCGGGTATCTTCCAATTGGAAGCTTCGGCAATTGTACTTGTAATAAGCTATTTGAAAAAAGTGGAAAGCATGGACAATCATCGTTGGCCCAAAATAGTTATCAGAGGATAACCATTAGAGCGCAGAAAGAAAACCTTGGATGAAGCTAGAACACCAAATGGATGAAGAAGTGGGGCATCCACTTGCAAGGAGTGCCCTAACAGACAATAGGGAAATAAAAGCTATTATGTGGTAGAAAAGTTTAGGAAAAGCATGTGGATGGGTCAAAATATTGGTCGTAAGAAAGCACATATATCAAAGAATTTCAACCCCACTTGGGCTCACGATAACAAAGCTTATTTAGGAGTCGGATATCAAAGGTAAGGCTAGGATTATTTTGGCTCAACTAAGGACTGGGTCACATCATCTTCGCTGTGGTCTAAACGGGTAGATGGACTATTCCCAAAGAAGAGTGGGAAAGGAGAACTTGTCTTTTCTGCAGTACAAAGGGGTTGTCGAAATAGAATGACACTTCATTATGGAATGCTCAGCACTTATGATGACATCCGCTTCCAGTACGAAAATGACTTACAAGTGGACAACCTAGATGAGTTATTTGAGGAAGCAAAGCTTCAAAGGATTGGGTTTTGTGCTCAAGATTCACAGTAGGCGAGAGGATTTGGAAAAGAACTTGGTTTCAGCTTAATGTTTTTAGCTTTTTTGGGTCCCTTTGACTCTTCAGTCACGTGGACGTCATTAAAATCTTTCATTTCATTTCATTTGGTAAAACGGAAAGCTCCAATTACAAAAAAAAGTTAAGTAGTGGAAATTGCAAAATTATAGATAATTTTAGCAATTTAAAACTATGGATAGTCAAATGACTTTTATCTTGACCGCCATGATAGACATGTAAGCACATAATGTTGATAATGCATCATGGTGATTTTCAAAACTAACCGTTACATGTATGCATTATAACATATGGTATATTATTATAGTTTTAAGAAAGTTTTGGAAATTTCATATGATTTTTGAGATTCGACTGATGTAAGGAATACTCAACTAAAATGCAATGAAATGGATGTATTCTAAGCTCTATCATCGATTGCACAAAAATAACCTTAAATCTACTTAATCTCTATATTAAATGATTATTTAAATGAAACATCTTGTGCCATTTATTTTCAATAAATGTTGTTTTTTAATTGTCAAATGTTTTTTAGAGCAAGGCTATTTATGCAATTTATTTTAGATTTTCTATTGATTTTTTATGTGATAAATATATGTTTAGATTGGATATTTAAAAACATTGGTTTAAGTCTAAATATTGGAAATTGTAATTAATTGTCATTCTAGAATGATGTTATTTTTGAATTTATAAACGTAAGCATTTGTATTTCACTCAGGTTTTATATTATTTAAAGTTCATCATATAACATGTAGAGGAGTGTCAAGTTTAGAAATTGTTTCATCTTAATCCAGGAAGAAAAATCTCAATTGATTATTTCTTGTTTTCTCAATTTGCCTCGGGATTATTGGCTAAGGTGAAAATGAAAGTACATGGTTAGGAATTACAGCAATTTGAACGGCTCAAAGTGACAAAGATAATTGTCTTGCTAGACCATCAAAGAAAATTTGTGACATGAATTGAAAGTCAAAAATATGGATAGCATTTTGAGGGCTGGCTATGAAAAACCAATGCTGATTCAAAGATCATTTATGCTAACATATAGAAACAAGAAAACAAGAAGATAATGATTTGAAAAGGAACAATCTAACCATAAGGTTTGTCAGTCGCAAATGGTCCCTATTTGTACCCCCATTTGATATACAACCTTGAACAATGATGTTGTACGTTAATTTTTCTTGTTGAGTGGTGTGATAATCAAAGTGACGTTGATAAAAGTGGAAATGAGTGGGATTGTTGACCTCATGTATTTTAGGATTCAACACCTGTATGCCATGGTTGGTGAAGTGGAGTTGAGAAGTGAAGCTAGGTTGCCTAGAGTGCAAGGTGGATGGATACAACTTCATTATGTACGATGATCAAATGCTAATATGATATCACATTATAAAAACTATGTAACCCATGATGCAGTACCAATACTAACAGGCGTTATGTTTCAATTGTTGTGGATCACTCCCTAGTTTCAAAGGAACTGACAATGGATGGGGATGTTGATAGAAATATGTTTTTAAGTATCGCCATGTTAACTTTACGTGGTAATGTACCTTCTAGTTCGTTTCAGTTGAAAAACAACTAATGTCAATATGTACCACATGTTAGAAGAGGTAAGTTATTCCCTGCCTAATAATGAGTTATGAGAAATCGTATATTCTCATCCTTGCATTCTATAGGTTTTCAATAAGTTAGCTAGTCATTCCATACAATCTATTAGTGCAAGTGCACTCGCACTGGGTTGAATAGGGTAAGTATCAATGTATAATATTTTATAGGGTCCAAGCATCATTACTCCCAATTTACAAATATTCACTATTTAAAATTGCAATAGGACTTATCATGTTTATAATGGTTGCCTTTTGAGTATTTCAGTATGCTCTTGTGTAATCCACCAATTTCCGTCGCCACCTACCATTGGAAGCTGCATCGGTTCGCCCATTGAAATGGAAAAGGAGAAATTTAAGGGAAGAGGACATTTGTGAATGTGTTAACGTCTTGCTCGTACCCCATATTGTGGTGTCCTATGAGGCATCTTTACAGCCTAAAAAGCTTTTGGATGTGAATTTCAACATTGGCTGTTATATGTGTAGTGACATGCTGGAAAGTGTAGAAAGTCTATGTGCAAAGCATAAACAATTGTCATTAAATTTAGATTTGGGGTTATACACCTGCCCCATACTTATTATGTCCATCGATGAGATTTTTTAACACACTTTGTTGCAATACATTGAGTGTTCTTCCACTGTGTTGGAAAACATGTAAAATAACTTAGAATACATGTTTCATATTTGTGTCACATGTAAAATATTGTAGTGTAAACATGTATATAAAGCCCATAGGATAAATTGTAGTATTGTTAACACATGTCTAAGGATAGCTTAAAGAATATGGTTCCTCTTGATGTAATCAAGAATTTCTTGAAAGAACCAGAAATTGAAACACTATCATTTGTTTTGTATAAAACACCTTAAGACCACATTGCGCATGAAGGTTGATCTTAGATCATAATAGCAAGTTGATTCAGGTTTTTAATCTTAAGTATTCAAATTGAATTGGTGGATGTACGTTTAATTATCATATTTTCCCGTTGCATATATCTCTTAGCTTGCCCATATTTATGTGGATTTCAAGCTATTGTGCATGATTAAAGTTAAAACTAGTGTAACAATGTGGTGGCAAATACATGGAGCTGTCCAGACTACAACATGTGGCATGTATATCTTGTTGTGATCTTGCATGGACCTCTGCTAATAATGAGTGTCAATTGATCTTTAGTACTTAAAAAATTTTGCCAGATGGATACCAAGTTCAATCACTTGAGATGTAGAAAGGTGGTTGCAAGTGGATATGTTGAAACAATTTGCAGAAGATCTGGAGATATTTTGATGGGAATCCATAGTAGTGAAAAGATCCATTTTGGATCAGGTATATTTATGGAGACATCCTTGAGATTTTTTTAGTGCGAACTCCTTTGAAATAACTAGCTTACATGGAACTTATTTCGAATTGGAATTTTATTGCATTTGACAACAAACGCGGAGAGGAATACGAATGAATGGAGGAAAGAGTTGAAGATTTTCATAAATTAGATGTTTCATGGACCTATGTTGTAAACATTACCATTGGATGAAAACCACTATTGTCCTGGATACGCAATTGAAATTGTTGTCCAAATTGTTATTCTTTCGATTCTGTAGAAGCACATTTTCAATGTTGGACAAGATATAAGAATGAAAGTTTGATTAAACAACTATCTTGGATTCTTAGTTAAATTTAGTTGATGGAAAAGGCCATGGTGTTAGTCCTGTGCATTATGGAGTAGTCAATTTGGCACCAAATGGATGTAAGCTCTAGAGGAGTTGAAGATAATTAATGGGCCAAAATTTATTCTCCAGATGAATCTGGAAGGGTCAATAAAGGAGCAAAGAGAAAAAAGACGTGGCATTGAAAAGTTGCAGAGAGATCTAAAACATTGGTTGCATTTAAACATTGGATTAAGGTTTAGCAGGGACATTACTTTTTAAGAAATTTATCATTGAAGGTGACTCCCTAATTATCATTAAAGCTTTATCTGGGAAAATTAGAGTGGGATGAGGCATAAAAACATTATTGAGGAGGCTAGGAATTTTATTGAATCCTTTGGTGAGGTGAGATCTGTCATGTCTTCAGGGAAGGAAATATGTGCACTGACAACTTGGCTAATCAAGGAGATGACATTTGGAGAGAGGATGAAGTGGGATGGTTTCCTCGTGCCCTGGAGCCATGTTTCTAATCTTATTAATCATGAACAGATAGAGGAATATTTTCTGTAATAATCATAATAGATTGGGACATTATTCCCGAATAAGGGGATGACAATATGATGAAAGGATTTTGACGGCAGATGGTTTTTGTTCCCTAAAAGCCAGTGGTAAAGTTAGCCATTATAGAAGCTTGGACACAATTGTTGAGAATTTTGATATAACTATGGGGGTGATCATGCTAGAACCAAACCCATGACCTACTAGGCCATTAAATAGGATGCCATGCCTTAGAGATTGCTTAGGAGGGGAGGATTTTTGAATTATATCAAAAGACTTAAAGGATGATCCTTCCCTAGCTCTTGATTTTGGTAAGGTTTGGATTAATGGCAGAGTTCTTATTAGGGGATGGAAATTATAGTGTCCGGACAAACCATTTCTATGGTCAATGGGATGTCCATGGACATACTCAAATTGTTTAAGGATAAAAACTATAGAAACCATGAAATTGTGTAGACACAAAATCACACACTTGGGTACATTTCTAGGTCCTAAACACATACTAGCATTCATATGATTCCTAAGCAAGAAAACTAGCAATTGAAAACTATCTTTGGCCTCTTTTTTGTGTTTCTTATTTTCTATTTGGTCTTACACACTCTACAACCCAATCAATACTTTACTTCTTTATATTTTATGACTTTAGACACCAGTACCCAGGTGCCCTTGTCCCCTCTGGGTGCCCCCACCTTTTTCTATCTTACTCACTCTTTTTGGGCCTCTTTTATCTTTTGGGCATCTTATTTTCTTATGGGTCAGCCTTCTAGTTGTCAATTACGAAATTCAAACAAGGGAATCATATAAATACAAAGTTGTGTGACCAAAATTAATGACCAAGCTCTAAGCATATATTATCATAAGCTAAGCTTTCATCCAAAGGAATATAAAAGTATTAAAGGCATTCATATAACATTCATTCAAGGGACAAGTGACTACATTTTCTATATACACTTCATAGGAAGGGGAATTTCATTTTTCCATCCACACATTCTATTTGCATTATTACATCTAGCTAGCTTGCTATCAAGTGCACTTGCACAAGGGTATCCTAGGGCACAATTCTTTCACACACTCACAAGAACTACATGGAGTATCAGATGTAGTGTAATGCTCGGTCGTAAGTTCACTCAGTTGGGTGACCATCGGGGTTAGTCTGACTTCCCATATTGCATTTTTATTTTTTGGGATTTGATGTAGTTTAAGGGTTTTACAGGTGAACATCTCTTTGTAGGTTACAAGCATCTTCATCAGTCAAGGTGTGACATACAAGTGACCAAAAAAAAATATCAATGATACTTGTGTGACACCAAAAAAATAAGATTGCAACCATCTGCACAGTCACAAGTGCCCAATATAGGTCTCTAGGCACCCTGTTCTAACTTTGTCTAATAGTTTCAGAATTTATCCCGAGCAATTGCGACATTGTTATCTTTTTTTCAGTAGTTTTCCTAGTCAGCATCAATCCTATATTAAGCATAAATCAGCTAAGTCCTTCCCCCTCTCTCTCTTGCACTTAGGATTTCATATTTTATTATCTTATTTATTGTGTAATCTATAGTCTAGCAGTCGTTTATCATAATTTACATCAGTGGCTCCTAAAATTCCTCAAATGTTTTTACATGATTTACTTCAAATGCAGACACCTTACAAAGATGTTCTTAAAAAATCCCTAGACACTTTGTATTTACCTCATAATACACCACCTGTACAAACAAGTTCCATTTTTTACCATCTCTCTGATGACCGTAGCCTTTGTGATCCTCCATCCAATCAACCTGCCTTGGAGTGAATTCAAACTTTGCATTGTTTATTTTAAGACAATATTTAAGTTATGGAAACAACGATTACATCTCTTAAATCTAAAATCCAATATCTCAAGGATGTTTCTCAAGAGCATGCTAGCTCTCCTTCTTCATCTCATTTGCCTCGTCCTAATTTTATGTCTTCCACATGTTCTCATATCAGTGCGACTCAAGACTTACCACTCCCCACACCTCTCAAGTTTGATCACAATGCTAAACAACATGATATTCTTCCCCAGTTCCTCACTCATCAATTGATCAACTTGCCATCTACTCATTTTTATCCTCCTTATCAACTTGCAAAATATCAAGGTCATCCATATTATAATTATCATCGAATTAATGGACATAATTACAATGATTTCTATGTTCTTCAACAACAAATTGGCTACCTTAAGGATTATGGTATCATCTCATTTTCTACACAAAAGGTTGTTACATGTTCATCTTCAATTGTAACATCCCACTGGGTACCTAAATCTGATTCATCTATTTTTTATGAACATCATGCCATCATTTCCAATGTTCCTTCTTTGGTCACTCAAGTGTCGCTTATATAACTCACTCCAACTAAGCAATCACCTCTCAAGGTCTGTCCTCCGTCACCTCCTCCTAATAAGTCATCTATAACATTATCAACTCTAACAAAGCAACTTCCTCTCAAAATCGGTTCAACTTCATCTCCTCTCATGTCTTCTATGGTGTTACCAACCCCAAATAAGAAACCACACACTAAGCAAGACCATCAAACTCTAGATGTCATCTTTCAACTTCCTCCTTTTAACCTAAAATACAACCCTGGTTTTACTTTGCTCCTACCTACCATTGTGATAACATTATGCTTTCTTATGATACATTTCAAACTCCATCACCATCACAATGTCTTTCTTACATCGTCACATATCTCTCCACCACTAACACACTTCGGGGCATCACACTCCCCCCTTACATCACTATCAGTTGTATCTAACATCTATTATCACACTTAACACTTTGCACTTCATGATTCATTTTTCTAAGCACTTTCAAACCACTTGATACACTTGTATCGTTATTACCCTATGATGCACTCTAGCTCCACGGTTTATACTCGAATGTTGGGGGTCTAAAAATGAAATGAACCTCACCACATTCACATTTCAAATTACATATTTTCAGCATCTCTTTCAAACCTTACACCTTTAAAAACACCACACTTTGAATAGTGATTACTATAGCCATATTGATAGAGCATTCTCCATTGTTGGAATAGCTTCCTCATCTTATGCATCCATTCTCTCATTGTTGAGTAGTAAAGGAAGAGCTAAACATTGGCCTTGTAGCCATTGTTGGTGAGATCCTTTCCTCACTTTGGAGACATACATAAAAATTTGATTGTTTATGATCTAAATCGGCTCATAGTTAATAACAATCATACATTACAAGAGTAAGAATGGTTTAACATTAGATGTTTCATTCATGTTTATACCTTAGAGTAACTATTTCCTTTAAGCTTGATGTTAATGGTAGATTAGCTTTTTTTTGAGACTACTTGGTGATAGTTGCATTCCAATTAGCTTAGCTTATTTAACATACATACATTTGACACGCCTGGTGGGACTTAATTCATTTTCCTATGCATTAATTTCAATTTTTTGTAGTTTAATTTCAAATTTTGTTACTAACCCTCTTTCTAGCATTTTAAGATAAATATTGAGTTTCTTAACTAGATTAGTTAAGTTTTCTTGGTTTTAGTGCTCTTTGCAGGAATGAAGGAGGTGAGGTGCTACCAAAATTGAAGTTAATTGACAAAGGTTTGAGCTTTTTTGACATTCTTTTTGTCAAATCCTGTGTTTTGATGTTACACAGGTGCCTTATGCTAGCGTGAAGAACCCTTGCATTAGTGTCGAAAGGCTTGCGCTACTGTCAAAACCCATGAATTATCATTATTAGGCTTGCACTACTGTGTCTAGGCTTGCGCTACTGTCAAATCCCATGAATTTTCATTGTTAGGCTTGCACTACTTTTTATAGGCTTGCACTAGCTTCTCTCAGCCTGGATTATTGTTGGCCTGAATTTTGCTCCTTTGTGTTAGGCTTGCACTATTATTTCTAAGCTTGCACTACCATCTTTATGCCTGCACTAGTATTACATTGTTCTGTATTTCTGTCACAAACCTTCATTACTGTTAATGTGCTTACGCTATTGTCAAGATGTTTCTGGTACAATTCATAGACTTGTGTTACTGTTAAAAGGCTTGCACTAGCATTCTATGTCTATTTTTGGCTCAGTTTTTGAGGTTTTCATATTCAAATTTTTGGTGTTTTCTAATGTTTTACAGGTTTTCTAATTTTTTTTGCAAGTTTTTACATTTTAAATCAAATTTCTAACATGTTGTCAAGTTTTAATGAATGTTATGCTTCCATGTTTTACTTGAGTTAGGCTAAAGTTTGTGTATGATATTATCTTGCATCTTTGGATGACCTTGAGAATCAAAAGCAACTTTAGTCTTCTTTTTCTAACATTTGGATTAATTTGGAAATCTTAATCATTCATTTTTGCTCAAGGGAATGAATCTTTACAAAGCATTTCTATGGTTTTTTGATTTTGAATATTTCCTTTTCTATTTAGTTGGGTTAATTCTTGTGTATGCTCTTCTCTTGCATCCTTGTATGATCTTGAGAATCAAAATTAACCTTTGATCCTCTTTCAAATATTGTGATTTTATTGGAAAACTACTAATATTTGAGTGAAGGACCATATACACTTGTAAAAGAAGAAGGATCTAAACAAATACTAAATACAAGTTGTTGCAGGTTGTCAATGGTGTGTTAAACCACATTTTTAATCAAAGATAAAAAAAACACCATTTATTCAAAACAATGTATTTGCTAGGTTCGGATAAGGGTTAAAACCTGTCCGATTTTAACTATGGGAAGTATCTTGGCATAAGCCATAAAAATAATTGTGAGGATTACCAAAGGAACCCCAAAGTAGTCCACACCTTGAGAGAACTGGTGGATGAAATGGGAAGTGCCCCACTACCCACTTGACTAGAAAAAAACCCATGAGAATAAGCTTCAAGTTTCCCGTATGAGGCCCCATTCATTAATTTGATTGTGGGGTAATGGTCCTTTGTCTAGTTTACTAGAAAAGTGTACCTCTCTTAGGAAATAATTGGTGAGTGTTGAGAATAAAATCCATAGGTAGTTATTTGGCATTGAGGCCAACTTGAATTTATCCATAGTGTTCTAAAGAGATCTCACAAAGAAAAAACTTCTTTGGAGTCAAAAACTTGTTATTTGAACAAGGGGAGAGTCCATTGAAGTTTGAGCCTCGTGTTATTCATCACGAAACTTACAAGGCATCACTTTGTCTTAGTTTCTACCTTGTCATAAGACAAGGCGAAACTCTGCCAAAGTTAAGCTAAGTATTTTTCATCACCACTTTGTCTACTCCTTTGTTTTCTTGTTGCCTTTTTTGGAAAAAAAGAACATATATACGTGGTACTGCCAAAAATAATCTTGTCCACCACTTTTGTATTCTACTTAGATGATCATGTCGTGAAAGGAATGCAAGTGTTGAAAGTGTGTTGGTAAATCTTCATGTTTTAGTAGGCCCTTGTCTTAATACCTAATTTAAGATCATCTCATTGTAGTTAGGTTGTCTCATCATTGATTTCCCCTTGAGTTGTTATGCTGCTCGTATCATATCCATACATTTTGGATACTTACATCTTGTTTTCTTGTAAAACTTGATATAAGTTTCTAGATTGTATTGTTACATTGCTCACATAGTATCAAATCCTTGTTATACTTAGACCTTGTTTTTTATCCAAACATTGCCTTAAGTTTTGAAAGGTGTTGTTGTTACACTGCTCGTATTATATCAATACCATTTTGATACTAACATCTCGCTTTTCCTAAAATCTTGATTAAAGTATCCAAGTTGTATTGTTGTGTTGCTCGCATTTGTAGCCTCCATTTTCAAAACTTGGACTTTGTTTGTCTTAAAAATTGTTTGGGTATACCTTGAATCAAAATCACTTCAACACCATTTTAATACTTAAATCTTGTTTATCCCAAACTTGATTTAAGTATTGACATTGTGTTATCATTATTAAACAAAACCATATTTGAGCCATAAGGAGTAGATAATTTTGTGATTAGATCCTTGATTCAGAACTTGTTTTGATTTCCTTGGTACTTCTCACCATGCAGTGTCATTTACTCATCGTATTCTTTGATCCTTGATTCAATTGCCTTGATTCTTTGAAATTCCTTTGAATTCATTGTGACATTTGCAGTTATCACACTACTTGATTTTTGCCTAGGTTCATTGTAGTCCTTGTACACATTTTTCAAACCTTAGCAAAAACATTTCCTATCAAGCAACTCTTGAGACAATTTGAACATTGGAAAAGTTTCCTTTGCAGCCGTTGTGTTGCTAAATTTTGATCAACCATTTTAACATTTACACTTGTAACTTGTTTTGCAAACCTTGTTGGATTGTCAAAATTGTGTCATCATGATGTCTATTTTCCTTATATTCCCTTTAAAAAATCACACGAGCATCTCCATACTTACAAAATGTCTAGTTGGTTTTCGTTATGCTACTCGAATCGACATGGAACTTCCTTCCATTTGAAGGAGTTCAATCATACTATCTAGGTCTAGGCATTTGGACCCAATAATGCCAACAATGACTAACTATCGCATGGTTCCTCACACTTATGACAACAGGGAACCTATGTTTAGGTATTCACATCAAAATACACCCATCAAGACTAAACCTCGATTGGTTCTTCATGCTAGATAACCCGTTCGGTTACCCCTTTCCCCACTTTCATCTCATAGTCGGTGGTATGATTATGATGATTCTAATCCAAACTATTCTTATGATTCCCCTCAGTCTTATGATGATTCCAATCCAAAATATTCTTATGATCCCCCTCAGTCTCTTGATTATTCTAATCCAAACTATTATTTGGATTCCCCTCAGTCTCTTAAGCCTCATCCAATCAAATTTCTTCTAAGGAATAACCAGTCTCCTAAATGACATTTTCCTCCTCTAAGGATTTGTATCACCATGAATTATCCCCATCAAACATCTAATTCGATTCTTGAGTCACATTCCTCCCTTTCTCCATAGGACCCCTTTATCAGTCGCTTCAACGATGTCTTCCCCTTTGAAGATCCATACGACTATAAGTTCCTCTAATTAAACTTCTAATTTGACTCTTGAGTTGTGTCCTCCCTTTCTTTGCAGGACCCCCTTTATCATTTGCCTCAATGACCTCTTCCTCCATCAAATATCCATGTGACTCAAAATTCCTCTAATCAATCATCCAAGTTGACCCCTACATCACAATCTACTGACTTTATACGTGATCCTATTTGTCTACCTGCACTATGTCATCTTTTAGGAAAACCAATACCAACCTATTCCAAATCCACATCTTCTTCCACTTGTGAGACATCCAAAATACAAATATCATTCATCTCTTGATTCATCTTCTCCTATCAATCAAAATCTAATCCCTATTTGGATATTGAGAAATAAGGTCAAACCTTCCCCCCATCTACATCATCAAACATATTCTAAATATTCCACACATTTTGGACCTCTTTCTTCCAATCAACCTACTATGGTTGACCAACAACAACCCATACTAATCAGATTTCTTTCAGAATGAAGAAGCGATCAGAGAATTCATGGGGCTACATGATGACATTCCTCTAGAGGATCATGAGTAAGGATTCTCTTTAGACCTCGATGCATTCATGTATTGTGGGGAAGATGTTGATTCCTTTTGTCAGAAAACAAAGGAAGATCCTAAGATCATCAAACTTGACCCTCCTCTTATTCTTCCATTTTCACATTCCCCATTACATGGAGAAACAACTGGGTCTGTCATTGATCCTTGGCCTATCTTCTCATCACCCAATCATTCCTTACATATCTCAATTCCTCAATCAAAATCTTACCTTGGGTCACCTCCTGGTAGCCCATCATCTTCTTCTATTTGTGGGCCACCTCCTTGTAGCCCTTCATCTTCTATTTGTGGGTCACCTCTGGGTATACCATTATCATCTATTCTTGGGCCATGTCTTAGTAGCCTCTCATCTTCTATACTTAGGCCACATCCTAGTATCCCTCCATCTTCTATTTATGGGACACCTCCAGGTAGCCCATCATCTTCCATCTATGGGACACCTCCTGGTAGCCCATTTTCTTCTATATTTAGGCCACATCCTAGTATCCCTTCATCTTCTATCTATGGCTCACCTCATGGTATCCCATTTTCTTCCATCTTGGGGCCACATCCTAGTATCCCTTCATCTTTAATTTGTGGCTCACCTCCCAATATCTCATCCTCTTCAATTCTTGGACCATATCCTCTTCGTCCATCATATCATCCTTCTATCAAAAATTGTGGCAAGCCCACCATCATCCCTAATGTTCTTATCATCAATCCTAAACATCCACTTTCTTCTCCCACTTCTCGAGATCAGACAAATCCCACATTATCTTATATGAAACCCAAATAGTTTCTTCATCAAGATAAGATCAAAACTCTCGAAGAGCTCTAAAGCTACCAACAAGTCAAACAACCATTAAGTTAAAAATAAAACGTGATTCAAGAATGCACACCAACGTAACCATCAAGTATGGCACAAAGTGCAGTAATCTATGGATAGGGAACTCAATCTCCCTCATGCAAAATTATAATATCCCCTTTTGGGATAAATATAAATATGCACTTTATTAACTCAAATCGACCCTAGAAGGATTAGATCCTTTTAGTTCGACCTCAAATAACCCAATGTCAGTGTTAATACAACCCAAATGGGGTTGGAGTAAGCCAAGGTAGTGGGTTAGATGGGAGAACCAATTGGAAAACTAACCTTTTCCAGATCTGATTTTATAACAATAGTTAATAAATAAAAGTGGCACCCAGAACAACTGAAACTTAAAAAATTAATAACTCCTTCAATACTTGATGTTTTTGCATGAAATAAAATGCACAATAAACTAGAAATTGAGGCCTTTCCAATGCACTATGAATCTGAATTTTCTGATCAATAAAACCACCTCAAAACAGCCCCAAAAATATGATTCCAAGTCGCTAGGGTTAGAATAAATTATATAAATTAATTCCAGCTCATTTCTAGCCTTCCAACACACTCAAAATATCAGCCCTTGCTTTGAAATAAAAGTAATCACCCATAACAGATTATAGATCTAGCACATATGACATCAAAACATGATAAAATAAACCCCAATCCAAGTCGCCATTGCTAAATAAATTACAACAGCAACAACAGTCACAAAAGTACCTCAAACCCTTCCAATATCCAAAATGCAGAGATTTACCCTCCAAATAAATGCGCCAACACTCTAAACCAAGTCGTCAATGCTTAGAATGGAGAAACAGGCATACAACCCTCTTCAAGCATGAAGATAATTTTAATAAAATAATCAACATGCCCTCAAGAGGTCACCACCATCTTCTTTTATATCTTTTCTTTTCAAATCTCCAAGTTTCCCTACTCTTTTTGGCGCAAATCTCTATATAGGAGAGTTACTTTTAAAATGGTCTTCTTTCCTGGAAAGTCACACTCCAATTAAAACATTAATTTCCTCTTTTTAATATTTTAAATAAAAACATAAGAGGAGAATTAATTATTTAATTTAAAAATAAAGGAGTAATGACATTTTCCCAATTTTTATCCTTTAATCCATGGGAAGGGTGGATTAAAGGTCTTCAATAATTTAATTTAATTAATGTCCTGAAAAAGGGGACATTACAATCCTCCCCTCTCAAATTTGCTTTCCCTCAAGCAAATGCAAGCTCTCAACCCAAAAGCCAATGTATCCATGCTATAAAACTTCCACAAATGAGCTCATGTGCCTGTCAAATGAGAGAGTTGATGTAAAAACAACACTTTGCAATGGCTGGCCCATTCTTCCTTGAATTCCCAAGGTTGCCCAAGAAAACCAATTGTTGTCATACCAAACATTGACAAGAAATCTGAAAAGTAATCATGAATTTGACAAGAACAAACAATTTCCAGCTTGGCCCATGCATCAATAATGTTCCACAAAGTGCAAGAGAGCTCTTCAATCATGAACATGAAAGCAATTGAGTAATATAAGTGGCTGTCATAATTGATGACGACAACCTTAGGGGCTTTAAATAAGCATATGGCAGCTTTGGACCAATCCCTTTCAATCTTAGAAAAGGGTAGAATACTCCCCTCTTTTTTCTTCACTTGATTTTTAGGTTCTTGGGCATGAATCCTCAAGGTATGAGCCACATGAACATGCATTTTCTGTATTAACCAATGGTGCAAAGAAGGTATCCCAAAAAATATGAAAATACATGCCAAATATTTTCTCATTTCACAACAAAAATCAGTCATCATGCCTACTTGAAAATTCATCATGTAGTGGTGCCATACACTAGATGTACTCAAACAATTACCTTGAGGTGGGAGAACTTTTCCTTTCCCAAGAGTGAATGCTTGGAACACCAAAAAGAGTATTCCGGGCTGCGTACTTACCGCTGTTCATAACCCCAACAAATTGTCCAACTCATGACGGGAAATGTGTGTCCTACTATCCAACAAAGTGACAACAACCAAACATTCATCATGAGTGATTAGAATAGGCTTAAAAAACTGAAAATTACCATTTCTTATGGTTGCCTTCTTGCTTGTGACAAGCATGATGTGGATAGCAAGTGGAATAATGGTGCAACTACTATAATATCCATAATTCTTCATGTAGCTCCAGAATGTCAATGATGTAGGCACTAAAAAAACTCATAATTGAACCACCAAACTTCAACAATTCGAAAATTCATCCCTGCTATGACATTCCTTATATGTATGGCGACAAACCAAGTGTAGAGCCAACAAGAAATGTTGAAAACAACCGTACTAATTTTTTGGCCAACAAACATGAGAAACAACACACAAAAGGAAGATAGTACAACAATGTTACCTTGTGAGACTGTTAACATTTGGAACCACCAAACATATCCTTTGTCATTCCTCCTCAACACCCAAACCACAATCTGATTTCTCTTGCTTGGGAAAACAAAATACCTCTTTGTATATTCATTCTCCTTCCTTATGACCCAAAATTGAAACTCACCATGGTATAAGAACAATAGAATATTTAACTTGATCATCTCATAAGTACATGAAAGTAGCAATACAAATAATTCGAAGTTGTTGCTCACTTCTTCATACCATGAAGTAGCATGTGCATGATGATACCCCATTGTTTCTATTCCATCATACATATAAGAAAAGAGAAAATCATAAATATAACTCATGCATCCATAATCCCAAGGAAACTTATACCTTTCGTTATGCCAATGGATTCCCCTTAGGAGAGAAAGCCATTCGTTTGCAACAACATGATTGGGGCTGCCCATCATACCTTTGTGCCATGGAACACCTTCATACTCCTTAGATTTTTCGAGCCAAACATCACTTTCTATCTTGGAATCATGCAACCTTATTTGAAATTCATGTGGGCCTTCCTTAAACTTCATCTTTGGGTGAATAAAGACATTTATTTACTCTCTAATGACTGTTGTTACGCGCAGACCAACAAGCTGAGAATGGTTTAAAGTACCCGAAAATGTTTCTTCTTCATGGGTATAACTTCTACCCATGCCACCCTCATGTTCCCTCTTCAAAACTGATTTTTTTCTACTCATGTCCAACTCAATGTAGTTAGTAGGCACCAATAATTTATCAAGCATCAACAAATTATTACCACTAGATGAATGCTCTATGGTTTCCTCTTTTGGCAACATGAAAGTAGACAAAAATGATGCATTAAAAGAAATGATGCAAGAATTGGTATACCCTTCTATAGTGGTGTCATTGTTCATGCTTTCTTCCCTTAAATCTGATTTTTTTGTTTTGTCGATTCCTCCATAGGAATCCTCATGAAGAACTATCCTCTCTTTGTCTTCCATCACATGCTTTTTTGCCATCATTTTCCCTTCATCATGCACGCAACCATTAGAAGCCAAAAAACTGTCATCAAGTACCAATAAGTTCATACCTTGTAGATCTGATCCTTCTATCTTCATAGGAGACTTTGCTAACATATATGCCTTCACTTTGCTTGAACATTGATCCAAAACACTTTTGGCTAAAGTATGAGCAATACATGACTCCTCTTGACTCAAACCTTCCCCAAGTATGGATAGCAATTGTTGTGGGGGATCCTCATACTCATTCAACACTAGGGACATGATGGTTTGCATTGCAACCATTATCTTTTGTGAATGATCATCATGTAGGACAACGAAGAATACTTCAAACATGTGGGGAAAAAGATCATCACATTTTAGATCTAACATCAATACACAAGATCTCACCTTAGCCATATTCTCCAAGATCTTAACCCTCTTACCGAAGTAAGGGTTTGTGATGTCCCAAAGCCTTTGAAAACTCCCTATCATGAGTTCAAAAATTTCTCCCATGGTGGTATCACTGTACGGCTGTTCCGAAACTGTTATCCTCATAATTTCACTAATACAAGTGATAACTACAAGCCTCACATCCAGATTTGAATGTCTCAAAAACCTAGGACTAGCCAAATGGGTCATCAAAGGAACCTCCACCCTAGACCCATTCCAACTCCATTTATTACCCTAGACTAAGTCCCCACTTATCCTAACCAATTAGGACTTAGTCTAACCCTAATCTTAATGACCTATTATCCCTCTAACCAATTTCCAACTCCATTTACCGCCATTCTTCACTTGTGACCCAGAACCAAAATCAAGATCACGCCAAATTTAGTAAGGATCAGGCTATTTTTAGCAACTATGACCTATTCTCCTTAACCGGTGCCGGTTATCCCTCGGCCAGTGCCAGTCACCTAATCATTTTTGGTTACCTTAAATAAGAGTGTCTAACTCTTTGATTCAGGTTCTGAATCTAGTTTTCTAGCTCTTGCGATAACCTTGCATTCACTCTCAATTTCTCAGCAATCTTACGACATACCAGAGACCCTTACAACATTCAGACACCACACCAGTTCATCCAAGAGATTGATCCAGAGCTCCAGTGCACTCACATGGAAGCATCGTGTCCTCCTGTCTATTCTGCATTCGTTCGGGATCACCTTCTCCTGCAACCATCACCACCACCTATTTTCTACCTACATTCCACAAGTAAGTATCATTTCTTCCTTATCATTTTCTAGAGATTAGTTATTTTATTAGCTATCTATTTCATTCCATATTCTACCTTACCCAAATCTCTCCCACAATACCTCCATTTAATTATCTTCCTATTTACCCTTCCATATCTTTCCCAAACACCATTTTTATGATCTCTCAATCTTTCTAGAAATCCCACAACCTCACCCAAACCTTCCCAACTCTCTGTGAAATCACAGAGAGCTCCCAAAACCCATTTTTAATATTCTTACCAAATTGCCCCTACCGACACCGGTCACCCAACCAACATCAGTTCATTACCAGTACCGGCATCGGTTGCCTAACCGATACCGGTCTCTATGACTGGTAATATTTCCCAAACCAACAAGCTAATAACTCACTCCAAACAACCCAGAACCTTACCAAACTTCCCAGACCTCACCTACAACCTCTGTTCAGACCTGCAAACCCAGAACCAACCTACCACCCTTCAAGATTTAATCGTAACTTTTTCCTGTTAGATTAATTTACTTATTGTATTTATGTGAGACACCTAAATCTTATCAACTACAATAGGATTTCCTTATTTCATGTTATTTATTGCATTAAATTGTTTTAAAAGTGGATTGACAACCTTCTAGGAAGCACCTCGCTTCCCAGATCTAGCTTTCACTAGGAAGTCCACTAACATTTTGTTAATGCTATTTTGTGGTATTGTTGTATTTCTTATATAGGTCATTCCTCCTAGCCAAAGGGAATCTCTCACAATCAACTTGGTTAACATTTTATGCGTGCACACCATCTACATAATCACAGGTATTCCTCCTCGACCTTACCCTTATTTGTTTTATCTCTACATTTGCAGTGAAACATTTTGGCACACCTGATGGGACCCTATCTTTTGGGTTCTTTGCATTGTTCATTTTAGGGAATATTTGTGTGTTTGTTTCTTTCTAGAAAATTTCACATTAAATTTCTCCCTGGAAACCTTCTCTTCTTTCTATTTGTCTAAACAAAATTCATTCTTTGGTGCTTAAAAAGAACATTTCTTCTTCTTTTCTTTTGTATTGCATCTAGTGAAAGAGCATTCCTCTTCTCGTTCTCCACTTGCTACATCGAATTTCATTGTCAATTTGGGTTTTAAAAATTTGTGCATTTCATCCTTGTGATTGTTGCATTAGATCACCTAAATTTTATTTGCAATCTATATACTGGAGGTCATGACCAGTTGATGATTGGCAGGAATTAATCATAGTTCACACTTTGTGCACACACACCCCTGTCCAAATCACTTTAACAATTTACTCATTTCTTAAACATCTTCCTTCCTGGAGTAGTTTCCATCAAAGATTAATAACCTGTTGATGGTGGATCCAGCTGGTGTTCTGGCCAGTCATCATATCAGAGTTTGGACCTCATGTACTATGAAGTATATATTGGGGACACTTTAACCAAAACACACCTGATACCAGCCATAGACTGCTTATAGGGCACCTTTGTTGACCAAAAAATCTACTCTACTCACAATCAGTTTAAAAAGGCATAAGCCACATATAACAAAAATTTGGTACCTAGGATTTGTGTTTGCTAGTTTTTTCCTGATTTGCATTTTGAGTTGTAAGAACGGTTCATCTCATTTTTTTATTTTCTTTCACATTCCACAATCATAGTTGGTGTATTCCATATTTTTATGAGTGTGATAGGACATCATTTTTCCATACTCAACTTCTGGGTTGGCTTTTATTTGACTTAAATCACTCCAAATTTCAAAATTTCTTTAGTTTCTCAAATTTCTCAGTGACCAGCATCAATCCAATGACCATGGTCGACTCCATTATCATACCATCACCGATTACCTGAATGACATTGGTTTCTATGTGTTTTTGATAATCCTATCAAAAATAAACTCAATTGGACATTTACACTTTCTATCACTTCATGTGTTCTGGTTTCTTTTGATACACTCATTTTTGAGTCTCTATCACCACTTACAGAACCCTTTTCACCTATTTTGTAATTTTCTTATCTATATTTTCAAATTTTATTATCCATAGTAACGACATCAGTCCAATGACCGGCATCGGTTCATCTTTCCCAACCGGCACCAGTTACCCAACCGACGTCAGTTTCTGTGTTTTGATTTTCCTGTCAAAACAACAACTTATCATCATTTTCCAGATTCTTCCTACCTCATGTTTCTATGTTTCTGTACCATTTTTAGAGCTCAGACTACCTATTATTTCATTATTCACATGGTTCTGACTCATCAGCAAGCCAACACCCAAGTCTTTCATGTCAGTCATCAACCATTACCTCCTAGCCCATCACCACCTTCTATTTCATCACCAATGGACCCCACTGTTCCTTCCACTATACCCGCAGGTGATGAGGAATTCATGAAATTCCTTGATCATAATACCACATCCTTGCAGTATTACCTTTCCCATTCTTCTACTCGTGACTCTTCAAGTTAACCTTTATTCAGGATGCCTACCTCCATGTCTCCCACTCTCAACCCCACTTCTATATCAGCCACCACCAGTGTAGTGTTACCTACTTCCACCTCACCACCCATCGTTTCTCATATCATACCTACATCTTCAATATCTTCACACCTACGACATCTATCACACCTTCAACATCTAGTCACCCCTTTAACATCTAGCACACCATCATCTATGGATCTTAGTGTAGGGATTCCCACATCATCAATTGTTATTACCTCACAACCTCCAGTTGTGTCAACCCTTTTCAGAGTTTGGTCATGTCTATACCTGCTACTCTGTCACCTATCACTACGAGGGTCTCTACACAGGTCCCTCCCACCTATACCTTATCTCAACCACCACTCATCACCTACACATCCCATTCAGGGTATATGCCATCGTCATCTTCCACTACTTATATTCCCCCTTCTCAGTTTATTTACTCAGAACCTCCATAAACTGGTGTTCCCTCTATTTCTTACTCATCATATCCACCTCCTTATACCATGGGAGGTGTGCCTCAATCTAATCCAACCATGGATCTGATCAAAATGATGATGGACAAGATGCAGACCCTTGAAGCATTTGTTTCTGGATCTCACAATACATTGACTTACACTGAAATTTGTAATGAGCCTATTCATCCTTCCATACCCATTCATCCTTATCCCCCACATTGGGAAATGCCTAAGTTCAATCGATTTAATAGCAAGGAAGATCTACAACAACATTTGTGATCATTCAAACATGTATGTTATCTAATTTCCCATGATGATGCCTTGCTTCTTAGGACCTTCCCCATGTCCTTGTCAGGACCTTCCCTCAATTGGTATAGTGCTTTACCTAAGCACTCAATATTTTCCTTCAATCAGTTGGCCCAGACCTTCCTGGACCACTTCTCGATTAACATCACTAAGAAATTCACCATGAATGATCTTTATTCCATCCACCAATATGAAGATGAATCTATCATATATTTTTTTCCCATTGGCATGGCCTTATTAATCAACTCACCTTCCAACTTCCACAAACCAAATTGATAGAGTTGTTCACTAGGGCTTGTTCTAGGAACATCTCACCAACTCTTCAGGTATAAAAATTCTAGTCATTTGATGAGGTATTCACCATGGCTCAGAAGCTAGAGATTCATCCCTAGAAGAGAAGAAACTTCAGCTATGCATGCAACAAGAGTGCTCCTTTTAAATCAAATGACACCCCTTCTTCTTCTAAACATAAAAAATTATTCTAAGGAAAATGGATTTGCCAACATGGTAGTTTTGAAATCTGGTCCTTCCCATCCATCAAACCAATTGAAACCTCCTTCTAATATGTCCCTTGTTCATAATTTCCAGTATAAGTAGGAATAAAGACATTATACCCCCATATGAGAACCTTACTCCTCTGTACTGGAAAATTTGTTAAAAGCAGGCGCTATCACCCTTCCACCCATTAAACCACATACTGGTTTTGACCCTTCCTGTCCTATACCAACATGGTATAAGGAGAATGAATACTGTAACTATCACCATGTTAGGGGCCATAGTGATGGAAACTGTAAAACTTTTAAGAACATCATCCAGGAAATGTTAGATAATGGAGATCTCATCCTGGATAACCCCAACACGCCAGACAAATCAAAACTTACATATCTTTAAGAAACCTTTCCAAACCATACCCATTCATCAAACCAGGCGGGTGAGACCTCTAACACCAATGTTCATGAGGTTCACATCATCTTTACCATACCTGCCTCTTCTTCTTCAGTTGCCTTCCTATCCCATCTATTAACAAGATTCTTACGCTCTCTCCTTTACCCACGGAGGATCCTATTATACCTACTCCCCTACCCATGGAGGATCCTTTCTCACCTACTCCTTCATCCACATAAATAACTAACCACCCATTTTGTCACCTACTGAGGATCCCATGTTACCCACGCTTCTTCCCAAAGAAGAGTCTATTTTATCCTCTTCTCTACCTAAGGAAGACTCTACACCACCTACATTTCCACCTCCAAGACTGATAGAGGAGAAAATTTTATATTCTCTTCCTGTTAGTGATGTTTCCCAGGGTCTAAGATGCCTATGAATCTATTGCATCTTTCTCCACCTAAGGAGTCAGAAGCCACACTAAAACTTGTTCCCTCCTTTTACAGACCTCATCATTTTTCACAGCCACTTATACTATCTTCAAATGATGCCATCTTCCTCTAGGGTCTACCAAGATCATTCTATTTCTTGGATGATTTCTACCTAGATTCAGAAACCACACCACACTATGGGGGCACCTGTCTCAAAGTACATCTAAAAAGTGAATATGCTGATTACCACCAAGTCACTTCACCATCCTCCTCTACCTCTACGCCATTATCTCGTTTGGCAACTATCATTTAGAGTATGTGAACCAAATCCACACTCTGGAATCTTCTTCATCAACCATGTACCTATATAAATTGCTAACACCAGACACATCTACCATCTATCAAACCTATTCCAAACAACTAAGACCATGATGCCTAACCTCCACCTAGCATCTTCTTCACTCATCCACTATCATTAGGTGTTCATCTGTACACCAGTCTACTTCATTTGCACCCAAACCTTCATGTGACCTAAACCTAATGTTACATTGGGGGTCCATCCTATCACGAAGTCTACTACATCCCACGCTTGAGAATTAAGACACAATCGACTTACATCTTAACAACCACTTGCCCCTTCCATCAAGTATTAGGCCCACACCCTAAGAAGACGATACAAGCTAAAAGACTTCATACCCCAGGTCTCTCCCAACGTTACTCCTTCTGCTTCATCCATACCTTTACCATCATTTACCCACACACTTTTACCTTTCACAAAAATAAGTCCCAAGCGCGACATCCCACACCCACACCTTTAACTTCTTCATCTCAAATTTCCCAAGCGTGGCAGCCTTCACCTATATCTTTATCTGAATTACACACCTCATCCTACATCACCTCCCTTGCCTATCTTCTCCATTACCAACCACCTATCAGTGTCGACACAACAGCACTTTCACCTTGGATTTTTCATGGACCTTATTTTCTAAGGCAGGGTCCTTCTGGTGTGATTGTATAACATTGGATCATCCCCCAAGCTGTGGAAGGTGCAACATAAATCGAACACTCCAAAGAAAACTAGTTCCTCTACCTAATCCACATGCCAGTCAACCTATGCCAATATCCAGGCAAGCTAATCTAATCCATAATCTAACTTTCAAGGAGACCTTCAGAGAAAGAAAATAAGAAAAAATAGAGCCTACACTATCCATTGGTGTGATCCTATTCCAGATGTCCTTACTAAGTGTTGCTAGATCTACCTCTAATAACTCACAATGGACCACCAAGGAGAGGTGACCAATGGAAACATTATGGACAAGTGCATAAACCAAAAGGGTTTGATTTCACACTAGATTTGTTCCATATCTCCAAGTGTAACACAGCTTTACCAGCAATCTGCAATGTTGAACATCACAATACATGCATTTATACACTACACTTGAAGAGATGGTAGAAGAAGGAGACACACAAATTCTTATCGAGCCATGCACTGTCAGGAACACATATGGATGGACAAATGCATCATAAAACACATTTTTATTACTTCAGAGTTTTCATAGAGAATCATCTATGGGAAAGAGGTGAAAAAACCATTTTACAGAGCAAGGGAGGAGGTTCAAACTCCATTTTGACCCTTGAGAAGAAAGAGAGAGGGAGGCCGAGGTTTAGAAGAATGAACAACCACTAATTAACCTCTCGAAATGATGCCTCTGACTATAATATATAGAAGATCAAGCCTCAGATGTTGGAAAGAATCACTGAATCCTTATTTGTTCTCACTAATACACATTAAATCCATTTGGGGAAATAGGAACCACCACATACTCGAATGAAAAACTGCAAATCCGCTCACAATATGGATCATGCTTATCATTTTCCCCAGCGGATCGAATCGAAAGATTTCACTTATTCAACACAAAATAAGAACTAGATTCTGTGTTAATCACATGAATAGATTTTCTTCATACTTTTACCTACTAGGGCTTGCAAAAAATGTGCCACCAAATCAGTAAGTGGCCTTCCATGGCCTCCATATGACATGCTACTAACTCAGGATTTAGATATGAAGCTCAGATGCTTCCAAACCCTGAGTTGAAAGATATGCCCCTTTGAAGTTTCCAGTATCGGGTAACACCATACAAATGGGTCCGTGAGGCAACTTTTTTAATTTTTCAGACTCTTTAATACAATGACACAAATTTTGACAACAAACTAGATTGTAAAATCACCTATTTGAGTAACCTGACAATTGATGACGCAAAATGACTTTAGTAATTATTTGACTCCCTTTTGACAAAAAATTGCAAACATCTTAAAATTGACTCAAAGGATACCAATATGATGACGACAAAGACTGGACTATAAAATAATTTGACACCCTTTTGTTAATACTAACAAGATGAAATAAACGCTCCAACTTTTTTATGACCTTAATAACATAGAGTATATTTTTCACCTTTTCTCCCAACTCCCCGACATGGCTTTGACTCGGGTCTAAATGATGAATTTTTCCTTGGGTGGAGTTGCGGGTCATTTTACAACTTTTACCCCCTTTTGAGGTAATAAGGGGAAAAATAAAATTTTTCCCCGAAACCCCACCTTCCCCTGGGACACGTGTCAGCCTGGCGCTTTCTCGAGAACCTTTTCTCCTTTTAACCCTTGAAACAACACCCTTAGGACACTTAGCAGCTTTTGCATGCCTGGCGATGATGAAACCCATTGACTATTCAATTCGACTCTAGACACTTTGAGCTGTAGAATCACCGTGCTTGTTTGCAAACATACCCAAAGTAATACCTTAGGAAAGCTTCGAGTTGACACTTGTCATAACCTCTGCTGCTTTGTGGACTTTTCAAAAGAAATTTGAGACTCTTACTTTGCATGCCACTAGGGCTACATGAGCGAGCTATGCATTTTCACTTGGAAAGATCTCTGAGGCATAAGAGGAACACACTTTTCATGGATCACAATGTATAGTTGACACTCGGAATCTCTCCACTGTGCATCAGATACTTGGCAGCAGGATATTTAACCTTCCCTGATACTTACCTTAACTCTAATCTTGACCATTCCAAAAAAATGCCTCTATTTTGAAATAGGGATTACCACATGTGGAGATGCAAGATATAAAACATGTTTGAGCTCTCTATTATGGTCGATTTTGGAGAAGCGTCATGCTAAACACAAATCTTTCCAGCAAACACCCAAATTAGTCAATTTTAGACCCTTTCCTAAACTGAATTTGAGCCCGAAATGCTTCAGATCATTCACCAATCTTATTTTGAATCACCTAGGAGTCTGGTGCTCATTTATGCTCATAACTATCTCCTCCTTATTTTCTGGGTACCCTGCAAACAATCATCCAGTCTACCAAGCCTGAAAAGCTAATTTACATCAGCGATGGATCTTGAGTCATTTTATTTGCACAGGGTTGTTTAATCAATTCCAGATCTTCTAGAAAAAATTGTTGAGTCACCCATCAGAAGAAATATGTGTAAGACAAAGAATGATTCCTCTTAAAAGATATATTCTGACTCCAAGATTTTCTTTCTCATATCTTTATTTGACTTCTTCTTAGTTTCAAATACGCTTTGCCTGGATCTGGAACTAGAAGCTTGTGCACAAAAATATTTCCTAAATAACGGGTATCTTCAATTTATGTGAAATAAATTACACACAATGTTTAGACTGGAATATCATTTTCCCAGGTCAAAAAAACATCTCAAATGCCCCCTTTGGGATTAACATTACCCTTTTTCCATACATCATCTAATTACCTGCTCTCCTCTTCATGCCAAATGAACCACGTTCACCCTAGATTTTTAAATTACAATCATCTTTGTGCCTCCTTATATTTCACACACCCCACCTATACCTTTATCAATAAGTTTCAACCCAAATCAATTACAAAATATAAAACCTTTGTTACCTACCAAACAAGGAAGCCACACCTATACCTGCCTCTACCAACACCTCTCTCACAACCATCACCCATGCCTTCACCCAAACCCACTTTGACTCACATTGCATATCTGCATTGGTGGGATCAATTCCTAATGTCAATTGCTAGGTTGCTAATAAACCTATGCTATCACATTACTAACCATTTGTATTTAATGATATGCTCAAATGTAAACCAAACAGGGTTTAATATACTAATTTTAACAATATCATCATTCTCCAGGGCATGATATTGAGGATTGTAATGCCCTTAGAAACGTTCTCCTTCAACTTTGTAATTCAGAAATCCCTTGGAAGAAGATGACCAATTAGAGGAGAATTTCATTCCCCCTTTACCTGTCTACCACATGACCTAACCCTATATCTATTCAGCAGTGCAGCCCTCACCTCCATCTCCACAACCATATTTTCCACCTCCATGTCTTCAAATCAATATGGTTGAGTAGCCACTCGATCACAAAATGAAAAAGGAAAAGAGAAAATTGGTAACCCATCTAGTGTACCTACACCTACTATTCTATCTACACCTTCCCCTAAGGTAACCATCCATGGGTTAGCCTATCTAATTTTTTATGGAGTCACACATCACACTATGATCAAACAACTACATCAATATCCTCTAAAAATGTCTTTGTATGACCTCATCCAAACCTCTGAGTCTCATTGCTAGGCCCTCCTCAAGATCCTGCAAACTATTGAGGTTCTACCAAATGACCCTACACCCGTTGCCACCATATTCACCCCTCATCATGTGGCCTCTCTCACTACTTCACCTAAAATTTTATTCTCCCTGCCAATCACCAAGTTTCTACCATTAGTTTCTCTAACTCAGAGATTTCTCCTCATCATTTAGAGGATATTGATCCCACCCTCTTCATCTTTATCTACATTGAGGATACATGCGTCTGATGCGTTATGATTGATGGAGGTGTGAGTATTAATATTATTTCTTCCCATGCATATGAAAAAAATTGCATACTTGTCAATTGCATGCATAATAACCCAGTTATGTTGTGTTCTTTCAACAATGCTTTGACTTCTACTCTTGGCACTATCATCCTCCACATTCATGTGTATCCCTACACCATTCCTGAATTGTTCTATGTTCTCAAAGGGGAATTCCAATACAACATGTTGCTTGGCCGACCCTGGATTCATGCCATGGGGTGTGTACCTTTGAATCTTCACCGCTACATCAAGTTTGAATATGAAGGACACCCTTACACTATTCAGGTAGATCCTTCACCTTTCAAAACCTGCAACATGTTGTATCAACCCAATGATGTCCTTATTCCAGTTAAGGAATCTACTACCACTTCCACCTCATCTACTACCATTGCCCTCATCTACTACCATCTCCACCTCTTCTTCCACTTCCACTTCATCCTCTACCACTTATTGTCACCTACATCTTCTGCAACTACTTCATCTACCACTTCTACTACTACATCTTCCAACTTCCCCATCTCTCCCCATTCTACCAACCCTTCTTCTCAAAATTCTGAATAAAATATCTCATCCATTCCCACCACCCAAGTACCAACTTCTGACCCTTTGGCAGGTGTTTTTCAATGCCTTACCCTGGGGAGTATCCACTTGTACAACATCGACACTTTCCAAACTCCTGAAGAGTATGGAAACCTTCATCAACACCCACATTATGATCATCGTATAGGAGAGAAGTTTTTCCATACGGTCCTCCCCACCTTTGCACCAACTTGACATTCGGGGGACTTGATACTTCTTCTTATTCTCCTGAACCACCCACTCAAACATGACCTTTTTCCTCTGACTTTCGTTACCTCACCAACTACCACTTCGCCCACACCTTTCTTCATCATTGTGCTTGGAAAGGCTTTGGCTTTGGTCTTTATGAACAAGGTCATCACACAGTTATTCCTTGCACTACCCACAAAAATAAATACCACTCGTGGTATTTGGATTTGTCTAAACCACCTAGTCCTAAGAGGGTAAGAATCAACCTTATAGAGGAAGAATAAACTTCTTCACCTTCTTTACCTTCTTCACCCATCACACCGCCTTCATCCACGGAGTCCATGGATCTATAATCCATTCCTCCTAAATTTTTTTTTCGTGAACACCATTTCCTTGGGACCTCTGGCCTATCATCATGATGGTGAGGCTCCCTCTTCCCTTCCTCTACTTTATCTTGACATATTGGAAGAAGGCACGCCTTCTATCAATGTCATTCAATGTCAGGATGATGATTCCATTCTCACCTATTTAGGTGTAGAAGATTCTTACATTCACCGGTCATTACCTTCTGAGACACAAACCATGCTAAATGAATCAACCATAGAGATCAAAATTCACACTCAGGATGACCCTCAATTCTAAAGATAGGCCAATCTTTAGATTCTGCATTGAACAGGAAGCCTTCACCTCTTTCCTCTGAGATCATAACAATGTTTTTTCTTGGTCTTATGCTAATATGCCCGGTATTGACCCAAATATCATGGTCCACAATATCGTTACTATTCCTGATGCCAAACCTATGAAACAAAAGCTGTGAAAAATGCATCCACGCATTTCCCTTCTTGTCAAAGAAGAACTCCAACACCTTCTTTCTGTTTCTTTCATTTTACCTATCAACTATCCGTAATGGATTTCTAACATTGTTCCTATCACTAAGGTGACAGGGGGACTCCGCATCTGCATGGATTTCCATGACCTTAACCTCGCTTGCCCTAAGGATGAATTTCCTCTACCTAGCATCGACCAACTTTTTGATCTTACAGCCGGCCATGAGATGCTATCTCTCATGGATGGTTCTCGGGTTATAACAAATATTACTTACACCAGAGGATCAACACAAAACCGCTTTCATCATCCCTTGGGGGACTTTCTGTTATTGCATAATGTCATGCCTTTGGCTTGAAAAATGTTGGTGTCACTTATCAGCGTGTCATGACCTATATCTTCCATGACATCATGCATGACATACTGGAAGACTACGTCGATGACCTTCTCGGTAAGTCTAAAAGTCATGTCAAACACCTCCCAGTTCTCAAAATCATCTTTGACCATCTCATCAAATATTATGTTCACCTTCAACCAAAGAAGTGTGTCTTTTTGTTCTCTCTGGAAAACTCCTTGGTTTCATTGTTTCTTTGTGGGGCATCAAAGTCAATCCCACCAAAATCAAGGCTATTCTTGAGATGCCTCCACCTACTAACCTTCGACAACTTCATAGTTTGCAAGGAAAATTTCAATCCATTCAATGATTTATTTCTCAACTTTTCCACCAATGTCACCCTTTTCATCATCTTCTTAAAAAAGGATGTCTCCTTCAATTGGAATGATGAGTGCCACAAAGCCATTAAAGCATTGAAAAATACCTTCTTCACCCACCTGTCTCATCCCACCTAAAGATGACCAACCTTTCTACCTATACATTTCTTCCACTGACCATTCCTTGGGTGCCATGCTCACTCATCATGATGAGAAACACAGGGAGAAAGTGGTTTATTACATAATTCATACTCTTTTAGACTATGAGACTAGATATACTCATGCCAAAAAGCTTTGCTTATCCCTAGTCTTTGTCACCACCAAACTTCGTCATTACCTACTCAACCAAAAAACTTTATCATCACCAACACTGACCCTCTACATTACATGTATGCTAAACCTTATCAACACCAATGTGCTTTTCATTGGCTAATGCTCCTTGCAGACCTAGATCTAGAATTCATTCATCAAAAGTCTATTAAGGGACAAACCATTGCAGATCAGCTTGCAGATGCACCTCTTTCTGGAAATCAATCTTCTAACTTTGATTTTCCTGATGAATCCATTACCACACTCTCCCTTGATGACACCATTTATCAAATGACCCTATTCTTCAACAGTTCTAAATGTCAGTGTGGGGGTGGCACAGGGGTTATTCCTCATTCCTCTTGATGGTGAACCCTATGCCTTTATCTTTCAAACTTGACTTTGATTGTACCAATAATATGGCTGAATACGAAGCACTCGTGGTAGGTCTCCAAACTGCCATTTCCCTAGATGTTAAGACCATTAATATCTTTGGTGATTCTCAACTGGTCAAACCAAGTCAATGGTTTATACCAGTGTCATAATGAAATACTTCAAAAGTATAAGCATCACGTCGACATGCTTTTGACTACCTTTGATAATTATGACATTCAAACTGTTCCATGATCCACTAAAAAATTGGTGGATACCATGGCTTGGTCTTGCCTCACAAATACCTACCTCACCTTCAAATTCTAAAATATTTGTCATAGTATAATGGTTGCAGTCACCTTCTTATCTCATCCATGGTGTAAATTTTGTTTGAAGAATTTAAACCGGCCCACTTAACATATGGTATAAGCATTTTGCATTGACTACCTTTCCCTTTCAATCCTACCTCTAGATCTCACTCGCAATGGTAAAAAGCCTTCCTCAAAAATCATCTCATTATGTCATCATAGAGGGTCTTCTCTATAAACATGGCTTTGACAGTATCCTCTAACAGTGCCTCACTAGTTCAAAAATTCCGTACACCAATAAAGAAAGCTATGATGGGATTGGTGGTGGAAATTTTAGTGGTCACATGTTGCCAAATGTATTCTTCGACTTGGCTATTATTGGCAAACCCTTAACCAAGATTTTGTGACTATGTCAAATGTTGTGTGAAGTGTCAGCAACATGCTAACCTTCACCACACCCCTAGTCACGTCTTACAAGTCACCAAATAATTTTTTCCTTTCTCCCAATAGGGTTTGGATCTCGTCAGAGAGATTAACCCTCATTCTTCTCAACATCATCAATGGATCATCACAGCAATTGAATACTACACTAAATGGGTGGAAGTTCATTCCTCTCATTCCTACCAAAGCCAAGAAAATAGGTGAACTCATCAATCATCACATCATTTTTTTTTATTTATGTGTTCCTCATCACCTCATCACTGACAATGGAAAGCAATTCAAAAACAAAACCTTATGAAAACTCTGTGATAACTTTGGTATTCAACTTAGTTTCTCTTCACCATATTATCCTCAAACCAATGGTCAAGCCAAATCAACCAACAAAACCCTCAACAAAATTCTCATGAAATTTGTTGATGATACTGGTAAGGATTGGCATACACACATTCCTTTCACCTTATGGGCTTATCACACCAGCATCTACACCTCAACCACTGCCACACCTTTCTCTTTGGTCTACAGTATAGAGGTTGTCCTGCCTATCAAATTTTAACTTTCATCTCTTCATATCTCACTTAAAGATATGCTCAAAGATGATGACTTTCACCAAGATCATTTGGCACAACTTGAGTTATTAGATGAACATCATTTAAATGCTCTTGACCACCTTCAAATCTACCAAAAATGTATCAAACATGCCTATGAAAAATGTGTTCATGAATAAACTTTCAAGGTCAGTGATCTTGTCCTAAAATAAAATCAACATGTAACCAAAGCAGAGAAAAGTAAATGAGGAATTTTTTTTCCCAATTGGCTTGGACCCTACATCGTCACCCATACCTATGGATCATGTGCTTATCGTTTATCTTCTCTTGAAGGTAAACCCAAACTTGAGCCCCTTAATGCCTTGCATCTTTGACCATTCTATTGTTGAATAAAGTACTACATCACTTTATGTCACTTACATGCTAATCCCTTGAGCATTGAACCTCTTCCTTCCATCTACCTATTTAAGGACCAACGATTTAAACTAGAGTTGTGTGACTATCTATCACCATTCAACCTTATCTTCAATATGAGTACTGCGACTCTACTCATGGTATGATTCTCATGGATAATTTTTCATCCTTTTCCAGGATGGAATCCCATGGTCATTCATCACTTGAAACCCCTCTTTATAGCTAACCTTTTCTGAATATGGTTTTGCCTTCATAAAAGAGGCCTATACTTCTTTATAGTCTTGTCCATGACTTAAAAGTCCAAAAATAAAAAATTAAAATATATGGGATAACCAAAAACTCAACTCCTTGAGTCAAACTTCTTGTAAATAGATGAATCCCTCAAAAGGACATCTACTTTTCTCTCTTGCTGCTATAAGATAGACTGCTCCCTCGAAGGACAGCTATAAAAAGCTAGCTTATATGTAATTAGTCTATCCAAAAAGAAGACTATTCTTGCTCAAATAAAATAATTCTTGAGCTTCCCACATCGATCAGCTTCAAGAAGACCTCAAGGAGATATTCTATTTATCCCATATAGACTTCCCACATTGATCAGTCTATATGTAAGAAAAATAAAAAAAAAAAAATTGAAAAAATACAAAAACTTTTGGTCATGGACTTGCCTATTCTTGGTTTTGGGTATCTTGCAGAAGGGGCATGTTGTCCCACAACAAGGTTACGCTAAACAAAAATCTTCCATTACCTTTTTTATTTATTATCTCTAAATCAACTAAGGGACCCACATTGTGATCAATAACTTCTTTCACCTTAGACCTATCACATCATGCAATGTATCTAGGGACTTACGTTCAATAAGTTAAGGGTATACATTTATGGTCTTTTCCAACTTGGGGAATTTCTTCCTTTTATTTACCTCTGCCTACCTTGTTCAAGAAAGGACTTGATCATCAAATTCTTTAACCATGATACCTTCATTATGATACATAATTCACTTAAACCTATTACCCTATTGAATTCAACCTTTCCTCATGCCTTACCCAACCAACCTATCTAATCCAACCTACCTATTCATGTTGACCTAACCCAATCATTATTCTTCCTTGGTTTATGGGAGAACTACATCAACCTATGGCCCTTTCGAAGGGCTATGTAGGAAGAACTCTTATTTGGGAATGACTCTTTTTCCTCCTCCATTATACTTGACCTCCTTCGTTACTTCATTTTTTTATCCATTCCTATAAAAAACTAAGATCATGTTAGGAAATAAGAGATAAAATATGTGGAATAATCCCTTACAGAATCGCAACAGTAGAAACTAATGTGTAGAAAATATTACAGATCTCAAATAAAAGTGCAGAATAAATAACACAACACAGAGAGACAAGATTTAACGTGGTTCACCCAATTTGGGCTACGTCCACCAAGAATCACTTGCTCAGATTTTATTACAAGCCTCCACTCTCTCAATACAATACCCAGATCCGTTTGGAGCTATGCTCACCACAAACTCTACAGAATTCACACCCGAATTCAAAACACATCTGCAATACATTTGCTTGTCTATCTATCATATGCATAAGACCATATAAATAGACAACTGCTTAAGCAGTTTTACAAAACCGTGGGTATCAAAAATGGGCAAAAAACCATGGGTATCAAAACAATGGGTAAAAAATGGGCCCAAAAAAGCCCATAATGGTTACCCATTACCCATGGGTTAATAAACCACCCATGAAAATTTGCTTCAAGGGGGCTTCACCCCCAAGCCCCCTTGATCCACTTCACCAGTGAGCGGGACCACCGTAAAAATACCCGAGTGTAACACATAGAAGGTGTACCACACTCTAACATGAAAATAGGCTCCACAAACATAACAATCTCCCACTTGGAGACTGATTTCCACTGAGAAAGCTTCTCAACCCTTCACTGTCATCCGCAAAGGCCAACCAAAGCTTGAACATAGCTTTAGTTTATCCCTTGTGACCACCTTGGTCATCATGTCTGCAGGATTCTGACTGGTATGAATCTTCTCCAACTTCAACTTATCTTCTTCCAAAGTTATGTCCTGATGAAGTGATATCTCAACTGTATATGCTTTCATCCTGGAGTGGAAAGCAGAGTTCTTAGCTAGGTGTATAGCACTCTGACTATCACTATGCAGCTTACATTCCTTCTGCTTATGCCCCAACTCCTCAAGCAATTGTTGTAACCAAATCATCTCTTTGCTTGCCTCTATGGCAGCAACATACTCAGCCTCTGTGGTTGACAAAGCCACCAGCTTCTGTAGTCGTGAAATCCATCTCACTGCTGTCCCACCTACAGTGTAAATATAACCTGTCGTGCTCCTCCTGCTGTCAACATCTCCAGCCATGTCTGAATCTACATAACCACGTAAAGTGGTGTCTGATCCACTGTAGCACAAAATTGTCCCCATGGTCCCTCTCAAATACCGAAGGATCCACTTTACTACTTGCCAATGCTCTTTACCTGGATCACTCATAAATCTACTCACAGCTCCCACTGCATGGGCAATATCAGGCCTAGTGCACACCATAGCATACATCAAACTGCCAACCACTGATGAGTAAGGTACCTTGGACATCTGGTTTCTTTCCTACTCTGTCTTGGGACACTGCTCCTTTGATAACTTAAAATGGCCTACCAAAGGAGTCCCAACCGGTTTAGCATCCTGCATGTTAAACCTATCCAATACCTTCTTAATGTACTCTTCTTGAGATAAAGTTAGCTTCTGTTCCTTCCTATCCCGAGTTATCCTCATACCAAGGATTTGTCTGGCTACCCCCAAATCCTTCATATCAAAGGATTCACTTAGCTGTTTCTTGAGTACTTTTATTTCCTGCATGTTTTTACCTGCAATTAACATGTCATCAACATACAAACACAGGATAATATAACTTCCATCCTCAAATTTCTTTGTATACATGCAATGGTCAGAATGACATCTAATATAACCTTGCTCCATCATGAAGCTATCAAACTTCTTATACCATTGACGTGGAGCTTGTTTCAGGCCATACAAGCTCTTCTTCAGTTTGCACACCATCTCCTCTTTACCTTTGACTTCATATCCTTCTGGCTGCTGCATATATAGCTCCTCCTCCAAATCACCATGGAGAAATGCAATCTTTACATCTAACTATTCTAAGTGCAAGTCTTCTGCTGCCACTATTCCAAGAATAGTTCTAATAGAAGTCATTTTTACTACAGGAGAAAAAATCTCATCAAAATCTATACCTTGTTTCTGTGCAAACCCCTTGACCACCAACCGGGCCTTATATCTTTTCTTTCCTCCTTCTTCATCTTTAACTCTATACACCCACTTGTTCTGCAATGCTCTTTTTCCTTCTGGTAGCTTCACCAAATCCCAAGTCTGGTTCTCCATGAGAGACTTATGCTCCTCATCCATGGCTTGCTCCCACTTCTTACTAGCATCTACCTGCATTGCTTCATCAAAGCTCTCTGGCTCTCCACTATCAGTGAGTAATAAATTATAAAGAGAAGGAGAAAAACGTTCAGGTTCTTTTTTTACCCTAGAAGACCTCCTCAATATAGGATTTTGGGGTTCCTGTTGAGTAGGTTCCTGAACTGATTCATGTGTCACTTTCCCATCCGGAAGATCCTCTACCACTGCATATTCTTTCTTGGATTCTTCCCTATTTTCCTGCAACTGTTGCTTATACATGACTTTCTCATTAAAGACCACATCCCTAGATCAAATGATTTTCTTTTCCTTAATACTCCATCATTTAAATCCAAAGTCATCACCACCATAACCAATAAAAGTAGCATTTTTCTAATTTAGCCTCTAGCTTGGTCTTATCATCCTTGTCTAATATGAACAAACACCTCACATCCAAAGACTCTAAGAAATGAATAATCAAATTTCTTACCATACCAAGCCTCCTCAGGTATGCCTCCATCCAAGGCACTTGAGGGTATCTGTTTATCAAGTACATCCCTGTGCTCACCGCTTCTATTCAAAAATAAAGAGGCAGTCCTGCATGTATCCTCATGCTCCTAGCACGTTCCATTATTGTTCTGTTCATCCTTTCTGACACCCCATTCTGCTCCGAAGTTCCTGGAACCGTCTTTTCCTGTGGATTCCATTCTTAGAACAATAATCATCAAATTCATTTGCAATACTCCCCTCCATTATCTGACCTAAGATATTTTAACTTAAGACCTATTTCATTCTCTACTAAGGATTTTCCATTTAACAAATAGTTTCAAATACATCAGATTTGTTTCTAATGCAATAAACCCAAACTTTCCTTGTTGTATCATCAATAAAAGTAACATAATAACTTGAACCCCCAAGAGATGATACCTTGCTGGCCCCCACACATCAGAATGTACTAACTCTAACTTACTCTCTTTCTTCATAGGTCCAACCTTGAGAAACCTTACTCAACTTCATACTTTCCCATATATGCAGTTCTCACAGAAATCCAAACCTATTTCCTGTATATCCAGGAAAATTCCTTTATGATCTCCATGCCCTTATGGCTCATATGACTGCCTATAGTGCCATAATGTTGTATCTACATCTGGTAAGCCACAAGATTACAATCATTAGTACTATTAGTGGTTAAATACAAGGTTCCAACCTTCTTACCTCTTGCCACCACAAGAGCACCCTTGGTAACCTTCCAAGAGTCCATTGTAAATCTGGACAGTACAACCATCACTTCCCAATTGCCCCGAAATTGATATCAAATTTCTTCTTAATGTAGGCACATGTCACGACATCCTTCAATAGCCATGTATTCCCATTCTGCATCTTAACCTGAACATGAACCTTTTCCAACTATACTGCAAGGCTCATCATCACCAAGAAAAACATGCCCAAAATCTCCTTGAACATAATCAATCAAAATAATGCCTATGTGGAGTAGCATGAAAAGAAGCCCCTAAATCTAAAACCCAAGATTCAGTAATATTATGCTAAAGAAAGAATCAAAGCATCCTGACATACATTACTAGTGCTGCCACATTTGCCTCCTTGTTTTCTTCCAGATTGTTTCTTCTTGTCCCGAAGCTCCCAACAGTCCTTCTTTAATGCCCAGACTTTCCATAATGCCAACATAAGATCTTGCTTTTGGATTTTGACCTTGCCAATGATCCTTGATTTTCCACCAGTTTCCTCTATTCTTCTGTCTCCCTCTAGTTTCCACTGTCAAAGCATTCCCTGAAGTAGAAGATTCCAGGTCTCAGAGCTTTTTCTTAATAGCATTTCATGATGAAGCTTAGAATCACCCCTAATAACATCCTCAAACTTCAACTTTGAAAGTTAGCTGAACCGAGTTGCTTACTGCCATTACCAGGCTATTCCAACTTTACAGGTAAAGAGCAAAAATTAGGTAAAGCCCTAACTTCTTCATCAAATTATATTGTAACCATAAGCTAGCATATTACTGACAACCGTATTGAAATCATTTAAATGATCTAATCTACTGAAACATATTCTCAGACATCTTCATATTAAACAACTTCTCCCTCATTAAAAATATACTTATTAGAGGTAAAGGGACTTTTCATACTTATCTATCCCAAATGCATCCATGCAGATCTTTTAGTAGTCTTTTCCTGCATGAAACAAGTTAAATAATACTGAAGAACTGAGGTGACACATCCGGATCGTTCCAACTGTCTTCCGATGCAAAAAATCCTCATTCCGATCTGTCATACTCAAGGGTTGGTTCACCATCTCAGACATTGTTGGAGTATAAAGATCCTTCTTATAAAGGTAATCTTCCATACTTCATCTTCCAAAACGGAAATTCTAAATGTTGAATTTATCAACCCTAGATTCTTCCATCATCTGCCATAGCGCCCACTGAAGATAAAACTTTCCCATGTGACTTCAACACTTGAGTTCAAACCAAACCAACTCTGATACCAATTGTCTAGGTAATAAGAGATAAAATATGTGGAATAATTCCTTACTGAATGCTTGAGGTAGAAACTAATATGGCATAAAATATTACAGATACTCAAAGTAAAAGTGCAGAATAAATTACACAACATTATAGAGACAAATTTAAGCTTGTTCACCCAATTTGACAGCTATTCCACCAAGAATATTCGAGTTACAAGTGCAAAGTGTAAGACAAGCCTCCGCCTCTCGAATAGGAATACCCAGATCTAAATATGAGTTGCTCAGCAGGGAAGTGGATCAGAATTGGCACATTTTTCACTAGAGGCATCCTATAGTGCAATGCATTTGAATATGCCTATCTATCATATGCCGATAGAGGACACATAAATAACATTTTTTATTCAAAGTGAACAAGTGGATGTTTGGGTCAATACCATGGGCAATCTTGCACTTGTGTGATCAGAACCATGGGAAAAAAACTGGTTAAAAATGCAAATCAGCCCCGTGGCTCCAAAAACTACCCATTCAGGTGAAACACATGGGTTAATTCTCACCCATCAAGGATTTTCTTCGGTCGGGTACTCAGGTCAATTTAATAGTTTTGTACCCAGTTGAGAAAATAGGCAAAAATGTTAAATAATTCCCATGAGTGTCACACATAAGATTGGGACACATATCAACCTCTCATCAAAATTCAAGAAGTGGGGTTTCGAGTCAAATTTATAAATTTGCACTCGTTTGAAAGGAAATGTAAATGTGTAAATAGACTCCCTAATCATGTGAAGTACCAAATTAATCCACGTGGACAGTCCATATTCAAATAAAAGAAGCAAGTTGGATGGATAGGATGTGATGCATTTATGGCTGCTGCCATTAATGCATTTTTTCATGAATCAAAGTAAATTTTTGGAAGTTTTCAAAAACTTCGAATTGTTACTATTACATACGAGGATCTGGGTGCCCTAGCTACAAGATTTCACAAAGTAGCTAAGGAAAATCAACTGAAAGGTGTCAATATTGAGCTAGAGAATTTAAAATCAAAGGAGTAAGGGAGAATTGCACAATACTTGCATGAAAAATGGGTAATGTTTGTATTATGTTTTAATGTTTCTATTATTTGACTTACAATTTGTAAGAAATTAAAGGGTGAAATTAGGGTATAGAAAATGAAGCAAGTATCAGTTGGGATTTCACGTAGGTTCCAACATTTCTAGCGATTTAGATAAGGTCATGGACACGAAATTATTAAATGCTGATTTAGATGATTTTCAGAGGAGGCTGAGTAATCCACATGAAAGTAGGTGGATGAAAGCCATTGATGCCAGTAACATTTCCATAGCGGCTACCTTCCCACCATCCATACACTCCCTAAGCTCGTATGGTTATGTACTGAGAATTATAACCCATAAAAGAAATAAGTATTGGACATAAGTGGAGACATGGTGATAAACTTAACACTAGAAGATTTTAGGACAATTCTAGGGTTATCAGGATTAGATCAACTGATAATTTCTACAATTGAATCAACACATAATGATTATGAGAGGCATGATGAATATATTGTAATGCTAAATTATAAGTGTGCCGGCTAGATTTTCTGCACAGCTGAAAACCTAGGCAGTCATGAGATAAATCTCCCTCATTTACCAGTGAGGCTCCCGTGTAAGATTTTGTCAGTTAAATATGTCTAGTATCTATTTGTTGGTATTACTTTAACCTATGTATAGCTCATGAACCATAGCTAGTACAGCTTTGCAACAAGTAAGCAAGCTATAAGAGAAAGGAAATATCTGTAGAAGATGAAAATAATGGAAAGCAGGAAGAAAGGGGGAAGATGTGCAACCCAATCAATAGATTCACAAAGTTGATCGCATGCACATAGATAGAACAAATAGATATTTTAACATACAAAATTATAAAGCAAAGGATACTTTCAGATCTAGATCTATAATAACACAAAGTTTATGAATAGATCTAGAAAGAAATTAGAAAAAAATACACAGTTGACACAAATTTCTCTGGAAATATGCTCCTTTCTATTCCTTTGATTTCAAACAGCTATCAGGGGTTTCAGCACAAAGTCTGGAACACAAGAATGCTGCTTATAAATTCTGATCTTTTAACCCGTAGGTTCTTCCTCTATTTATAGTGTATAGAGGGAAATTTACAAATAGGAAGCTTTAAATGAATTCCCACATGCAGAAGCTATGAAAAGGGAAACAACTAGCAATCTTCCTCCTAGAATTCCTCTTTGCATGACATGCATGATTTATAACTAAAAAATAGAACCTTCTATTTTGCATGTCTACCACCTATTTCCAAGTAATTGACTTCTTCAAGTAATGGATTTTAAACCAATCACTTAAGTTTAATAATTAATTGATTTCTCAATTACTTTGTTGAAAGAAAATAAAAGAAGGAAAAGAAATAAGAAGAAAGAAATGCAACACTTCCAGTCTTGTTCTTTTTCCATATTATGCATGCGGTTGAATCTTTTTTCTTTGATTCTCACCAAACTGGATTTGGAAGTTAGCATGACTGTGATTTTCTTGTGGGTGCTACTTCTGACTTGTATTTGACATGTCTTCCCTTCTATCCTTGAATGTTTGCCATAAATTTTAGACAATTCTTCTTCATTATGAGCATGCAAATGCAAATAAATTTCAATGAAGGATTCAACTGGAAGATTGGGAGCACATGTATAAGATCCTGGAAGGAATTTTCCATGCACTGACTTCTACACGGGCTGTGTCAGAAACAAGAGGATGAATTTTTGTTCGGAAGCCTTTGCAATTATGAGATCTGGATCTGTCAATTAAATCGGTGATAGGTTTAGGGCCTATGTCTGTATCATTGACTTCAGCAAATCTTGAAGCTATGCATGATTTTGCTTTGATCACTTGCTCTTTCATCATGCTTCATCACATGGCTGGAACTATCTTTGTCTGAGCAATCTTTTTCTTTTAATTTTTACTCCTACCGAATCCCTTAGAATTGGATCAATTTGTGTAGATATGGAAATTTATTTAGATTCAGAAGATATATTCAATGTATCTGACATTGATTTGAGCTCCCCTTTTCACCTATATTAACAACTCGTGATGAATACCTATAATTAATTAAGACAAAGATGGAGTCCAGGGCATGAATACTTGATTTTTATCACCAAAATCTGCATATAAAGTTTGCTGCCCTAAAATTTGAGGTTTTGCTTGCATGCAAAGCAAGAAAAAATATTATTTAATTCACCAAAACACTTATACCAACATGTAGATAATTTTCATAGACAAAAATCAAGCCATTCCAACCCTAGGCACCAAACTTTGAAGCTTTCCGGCAATGGAAAAACACTTTTTGATGCAAAAATCCTCCTTCCTTTGGCGCCAAAACCTGTCTGGGCTGCAATCCTTTGCTAAAATAATTAATTACATCTTCATTATGGTATGGCACCATGCTTATATAAATCCTTAGTATTCTATTATTAATAACTTCCCTTCCTATTCTTAGCAATTTAATTAATAAACAATGATGTTTATTCACCCAAATTGGGCGTACCTATTTTTGCATACTGCTAGCTACTATTATTTTTAATTTATTTATTTTTAGCATGTTACCTTGACTTATCCTTAGCTTATTCCATGCATTGACTTTTCTTCTATTTATGGCGTAAAAATTGGGTGAATAAACATTAATAAATATTATTAAATGCATTGTTATTCACCCAAGGTGGGTCGCACTTTTTGGCAAGGGTGAATTCTAAAAATAAGAAGTCAACTTTTGGTGGGAATTTCTACACTTCACTGCATCTCCAAAATATCTCTTCTTACCACTTAAGTTGATTTGACTTTCATAATGAGAATTTTTACGCTGCCAAGGCAGGTAAGAAATTCCAGCTGGTGCTTTAAGTGATTTTTCTTTTATAATGGGAATTTTTACCCTGCAAGGTAGGTAAGAAATCCCTTCCTGCTCCTGCCACCTCTAATATTCCCATTGCAGCTTAAGTGACTTTGACTTCATGGTAAAAATTATCCTACTGGGTAGGTAAGACATTCCCGCATGCCTGCCACTACCAAAATTCCCTCTAGCAGCTTCAATTCTTCCTTAAAAAAAATGTGACTTGCATGAAAAATAGCTCTTTTCCAAAAGTGTGACTTGCATTGTGACATTTGCATTTAAATTTGCATTAGAATTCATCACTTAGGGCAGGATGGAAACTAGACGTAGAAGGTAGCCTTAAAAATTACGACTGACTTAAAAAAAACATTTATTTACTTTTTTGGATTTTTGGTGAAGAAAGCACAAGAAAGGAATAAAATTTGCCATTTTTGGAAAATGTCCGGAAAGATGTAGTAGTCAAAAACTTGCATGTGCCGTAAATTTCATTACGTGCCTCCGTTTTATGTGTCATTTTTTTTTAAAGTGCATATCTTATCAAGCTCTATGCATTGATGGCAATATTTTTCTTATTTTCATAAAATCCATTTATTTCAAAAAATGCGACTTGCCTAGGACATGATTCTTGTGCATGACTTCATCTTTTTTGACCAGAAGCTTTTTTTATGAGGTTGATTCCTTCTAGTGCAGTGGTCGTAAATGATCTCCAAATGCTTCAAGCAAGTAAACAGACTATACTGGAAAAGTAATGGACCCAAGGGATTTGAACAAAAATATTATGGAGAAAACTCGGAGAAAAATGTACAAAGAAAGAAATAAAAATGAAAAATGTTACGAGAAGTCACAAACAAAGATCAGGATTTATTCCTGGTGAAAACCCTACTCATATATGTGAATACTGGCATGCAAAACTTTAGAAGGGTTCAACTGGAGCACAATTTACTTCAAACGGGGCCTTATTTATTTATTGAATAATAAAATAAAAATTTCTCACAAACAAAACTTGACAGAGTGATAAAATGAGTTTTGGTATTTGGGTATTTGTCAAAATTAGCTCATATGATTCACTGGGAATATCTTAACGCAATACAAGCATCTTATGGCAATAAAAAGACAAAAGACCCGTTATTTTAAAAGAACGAAAAAATTTAAACATGGGGTAGTCTTAGATTTCAGGGTAAAATTTGGAGACACCAAAGTCCCAACTTATCTTAACTAATTAGGATTTAGTGTAACCCCTAATCTTAAAGACCAATTATCCCTCTAACCACTTTCCAACTCTATTTACCGCCATTATTCACTTATGACCTAGAACCAAAATCAAGATCACGCCAAATTTAGTAAGGATCATGCTATTTTTAGCAACTATGACCTATTCTCCTTAACCAACGCCGGTTATCCCTCGGTCGACATCGGTCACCTAATCATCGTGGTTACCTTAAATAAGAGTTTCTAGCTCTTTATTGAGGTTCTTAATCTTGTTTTCTGGCTATTACAACCTTGCATCCTAATCCTTGAGATTTCCAGAGACCCTGTGACATACTAGAGACCTCTACATCATTCAAAAATCACACCCTTTCATCCAAAAATTTATCTAGAGCTCTAGTGAACTCATCGGGAAGCATCATGTCCTCCTATCATGCTACATTCATTCGGGATCATGACCTTCTCTTGCAACCATCACCATCACCTATTCTCTACATGTATTCCACAAGTAAGTATTATTCCTTCTTTTCCATTTTCAGTAGATTGGTTATTTTATTAGCTATCTATTTCATTCCATTTTATACCCACCCAGATCTCTCCTACAACACCTCCATTTGACCATTTGCCCAAAAAACCTCCATATCTTTCCTAAACACCATGTTTATGATCTCTAAGTCTTTCTACTAATCCCACAACCTCACCCAAAACCTTCCAAAAATCTGTGTACAATCACATAGAGCTCCCAAAACCTTATTTTCAATATTCTTACCAAATTGAGAAAGTTGCATGGATCAACAAGGTCTTAGGGTTAAGGTGACGCTAGGTTCTTTGGACAAAATGATAGGATAAATTTCTCGGTAGCGCTGACAAGGGAGGATAGGAAGAGATGAGGCGACGGCCAAGAATTAAAGTTAGAAGGGGTTATCGCACTCAGCTAAAGTGTGAGTTTAGGGAAGAAAAGGAATGGTCCGGAAGTACATAAGAAGGTAGAATCCATCCCAAATCCAAATTTTTTTTTAGCTATCAGACTAACGATGCCCCACGCCATGTATGGATCTTCCCTTGAGTTGCCTTGAAGGACCAACGCACTCCTCACCCATGGAGACACACCTCTATCCTTCGCCTCGGGCCGACGTAGCCCCTCCTGGCGGCAGGAGGATCCCTCCGGTCGTCGCAATCCTGGGAATACAAAAACCACACGTCTTACTGATGTACCTCTTTGCTGCCCCCACGGGCGGTTGGCCTCTGCCAACCGGCTAAAGAGCACAGGGCTCGTCCTCCTGGTCTGCCCCCCATGCCGCCAGCGCTTCCCGATTTCCCGAACGCGAACAAAGGGAATCAGGGTCGCAGGGGATAGAATTTGGCTGAGTTTGAAAGAAGTCCTAAGCTATTGAGGCCTCAAGGGTACCTCAGCAACCCGCTCTCCCGGGCTCTACAACGCAGTCCTTCACGGGATGGGCCGCCGTTGCGGAGTGGGGACGGCGTTGTTACACCACTTGTTGACACTATGAACATCAAGGATCATGGACTTACATTTTGGGGAGTACGTGTCCTACTTAGTGCCCTATACAGAGCGTGCAAAAATGCAAGTCGATGCCTTGGAAAAGTTGGCGGCTGGACTTGTAAAATATTTCCTAGCTTGTTGCAAATAATGCCATCCTTCCCGTTTCTTTCTTCTTTCCCAAATTTACCCCTTATTCTTTTCCCAAGAGTTAAGTCTATTGTGATTATTTATTCATTAGCGCAAGTGTTCCTGTAGATGGAGACACCGGCCGGAGTTGTGGGGTGAGGTGAGAGGCCCCCCTACCCTATTTCCTACGTCCTTCCGTCATGAGTGCGCAAGCGCCGACGCAATGGAAGCCCACGGAGAAGGTCATAGGCGGGTTCTAGGAGGGTTTTCGCGGGCCATGTTATGTGCCAATAGACAAGAGTATCGGTCCTCTCCGTCTTTGGCATACTCCGGTCGGCCATGAGCAACGTAGTGACCGGAATGTGCCCTGCGGAGTGGAGAAGGTTGCCAGCTGGTGGCCGGTGTGGCTAGGGAAGGCATATTCCTATGTGGAAGTTCTAGACGGACATCCTGGACAACCGTGGGCGCTCAGGCTTGGAGGAGACTGCGTCCCATGGAGGACCACATCAGACACTTGGACAAATATGCGGCCGTAAGAAGGCTGCGTTGGCACTTTGAATACCTATAAATACAAGCGCTTGTAGACGAAGAAAAGCGATATATCTAACGCGCCCGAGATCAATAGAGCGCGGAGAGCTCTACAAACATGGTTGGTTCAGGACTCTATTGGGTTGGGTAGAGAATATAGGAGACGTATGTATCAAGGGCTATTGGGGTTTAAAATTTCTTTTTGAGGAGTGAAATGATAATGGACCAGTTATGTGATGACTTGGTTCTGCCATAATTGTGATGCTCGTACTTTTCCTAATGTACTGACGGTACGATAAGTGAATTGAATCTGATGCTTCTCTGGTTCAGTGAATACATGATTCTTCACGTTCTTTCATGTATTGTTATAGCTGACGCTGACTTCATATGCCTTTCATTTGTTTTATTTCGTTTTTTAAGTGTTAAAGTATCTCTTTCATATGAATGCAGTGATTTAGTAGCTATTGTAGCTCTATGCGTTCACATGTTCATTCCCACTCACTTCTGTAAGTGTTGGATATAGATGATGTTTTCCCACTCTACTTCACATAAAAGAGAGATCTCAACACCGTGCGTGCCTCGGGTGATGCCCAGCGCTCCGCTGGGTGGATTTAGGCAGCATGTGGGATTCCTTTTTATTTTGGGGGTGTAAAAATGACTTACACCACATCCACAGCTACAAGGTGAGTGATTAAACCACCGCACATGTGGACCCTAACTAAGTGGCTGCCTTATTGCGTACCAATCCCACCAGCGTTGGTGGCGGTATTGCGTGTACGACGACATAGAGCGAAATTGTTGAACTGTAGGGGAATTCGTACGTGCTATGAGCTCCGTATTTGCAAGTATGAACAATGTTATCATTGTATTCTGAGAAGCTTCCCGGAGGAATTTTCTCTTTTTAGCCAGGTTTAAGGATTACAAAAGCCTTGATTTCAACCTGATATGGTTTTTTAAAAGGCACCCGGGTCGGGCCCGGGCTATGACTGCATGATACACGCAAAATCATGGTGGACATGAAAGGAGTGGAGGTCACAAAAAGGTTCTGTAGACGGCATCTTAATACCTTAAAATGTACCCAGTGGTCAAGTCGTATGCATTCTAGTGCCAAGTGACTGATTAGGAGAGATCATTGCAGGTGACTGCATGTGGCTCCATTCACGAGGCAGAGTCATAGGGCGGTATTCTAAACAACTGGCTACATTCGCAAAAACATCATCGAAGACGGCGCACAGGTGATAAAATAATTTGGGTTTTCTACTTTCTTAGTCTATATGGAACTAGAGTGCTTGATGGGCAAGCAAAATTTTGATCATTCAGACTTTGGACTTAAGTGAAGAAAAAATTAGAAGGTCATGAAAGAAAGTAGGGGGCTTCAAAGGCCTGGAAGTATCAGAAAGGATCATACACGAAGCCAGAAATAGGTTCGGGCCTTAGCCCTTTATGACCAAGGATTTATTTTTGGAGAAGGATGTTAGAACACTCAAACTAACTACAATGACTTAAGCATCCGCATGGCTTTTTTGGAAGATCAGCTATGAAGAACTTTGCATGGACATAGGTAAATAGTTTACTACTATTAGTTAAATAACAGGAGTCTTTATTAGCACTATGCCATGTATCTATTGTGTTGTAATACACGTGGCTAAGTCAGACCAGCGACCTCAGGTTTGGATTAGATAGCAGTTGACCGGGAAATCCCCACATCTACATATTGTATGAATTACATATAAAAAACAAAAAGAAATAGTATTTATGGGATGAGTAGAGAGATGACTCTATGATGTGTGCAAGACTGGACTACTGTATCCGCTCTCTGCGCGTCTGGGCATATCCGCCTTTATCTAAGAATCTTTAGTAATTTTCATATTACCTAATGGAGGATTTTGGGCAAATCTAAGGTTCGTTTTGTGTGTATCTAGATCCAGTATGTTCTTGATTCATCATGGATTAAAACTTAATTCTATTCTCCATTCTATCTAAGATTTGGCATTCTCTCTAGCGTGATTATTAATACGGAATTGCATGTGTTAAGTTCATCATGCCCACCTCCCTCCAAAAATCCCTTAAAGCGGGACCTGGTCCCTTGCACACTTCATGGAGTGCTCAGTTAAGGTGAGAGTCGATGTGGCAAAGGGCCTAGGTCTTGGGCTTATATATATACTGACTTCTAGATGCATCATTGGTTTCATTATTGAGACACGTTTTAGTCATTTTTAGGATGGTTCATGATGACTACATATTTGTTCGACCTTATGCCAGTGTTGAAGAGGGATACAGGCTAGAAGAGAATACGCTGGTAGTTCAGCACTGAGATTGCGTTAACATGCATGTGTGGTTAGAACAGAACCTATATGAGGTTTATAGAGATATTCTTCAATCTTCCAATAGAATGGTATGAGTGGCTGATGAATATGACTAAGTAATGGATGGTACCTGCACTTGTTCTGGTTGGACACAGGAAAATTTTTAGGGCCTTCCTGATGCTGATTTAATCTAGAACTCATGTTATGGAACGGGTTCTATGAATTTTAAATAGTTATATATTGGAGACTCAATTTCACGTATTAATGCTAGAGTTAGATGTATTCCAATTTCACTGATATCTAAGGGGAATACCCAAGGGAATTCCATGAAATCCACTATCTGATGGTAATTGAATTTGGCGAGTAAACAAATGCTAACTAATCCCACCACACGGGGGGGCAAGAGTTCGGTTTGGGGAAAGATGGCAAACCTAGGCGTAGAAAGGTAGAGAGAGGAAGGGGATAGGTATCGCGGGGTGATAGGGAGATCAAGACCAATGGAGAGGTTGGTTGTAGAACAACTGGAAATTGTGGAGAAAGTAGTTTGGGGAAGGAGTTGAAATAATGCAAGAAGACGTGGAACCTGATCCTCAGGACCCTCCCCCATTGGGAAAAAACTTTAGGGAAAACCCCTTCCTCAACCTCACCTAGAAGCACACAGAAGAGGAGACCTGGCATGGGTGTGCATCTGAATCCACCTGCTAACTTGCCCTTGTGCTGGTTTTACAAATCTAGTATAATACAGTCAATCAAACTAATTCAAGCGTGGAGAGTAGGGACGAGTTTATGAAAGGTATGTAATGGAAGCGTAAATGGAATTCATTTAATATGGGAGTACCTTTTTGGGTGTATCATCAACATAGAATACAAGTGTGCGAATTTTTGGAGTAATTTCTAGGAGTAGTAATGCTTCATAGACTATCGAGGTACAATTCATTTCTACTATTGGGACACAAGGAAACAAATCTTCTGGTCTGACCCCAGCTACAGGTTTAAGATCAAAAGGCATAGGTAGCTCTAGTTCAAGTGGATTTGGTGGTTCTAGAGGTAGGGGAAACACATGAGGTTCTAGATCAGGTGGGAAAGGTCCACACCAACCCCAAAATATTTATATGGAAATGTATCTTCATCTTCCAAACTATAGGGGCATAGAAGATGTTGTTAAACATGTGCATATGTGTGAAATATTGTGGCACATAAAAGGAATCATGGCTTCTGAGCGTAGGGGAAGCCAATTTTCTACTACACTAAAAGGGCACACACATAGATGGTACAAAAACTTTAACCTTGATCATACTTGCATCGACTATCCAACCTTAAAAGATGCATTCCTTAAAGAGTTTCACATCCCTAAGTTTGAGGAGAAGAGTATAAGCACACTTAAGGATATTAAGCAAGGCACTATTGAGAGTGTTAGAGAGTATGATGCCTATTTTAAAACGCTATTATCTAAGTTATCATATGATATACATGCAAGTTAGAATGCACAATGGTTCATTCGGGGTTTGATTACACCTTTTAGAAGGGCATGATTACATATTAAATGCAATAATCCACATGAAGCACTTGAAGAAGCCTTACACACTAAAGCAGTTAGAAGTATAGACACTGGAGTAAGCCCATTTTTAGAAGCACATATAATATTTATGGAAAAGAAGTTGGAGAAACTATTGAAAAATTTATCACATGAGATGCGCACAGGGATTTGGTGTACAGATTATGGAGTAGAAGGTAACACCAAGGATAGTTTTCCTCATAGATCAATGTGATTATTGCTAATGGATTGTGAAATATGACATTTAAACCATGATGCTAGATACTACCCATTATTACAATGCACGATAAGGAGGAATGTTTCAATCTACTATAAAATCTACAGGTCCATAACTCATGACATGGAAGACTGTTGGCTGATTGGTCAGATCCATGATGCTATAGATATTGGTGTATGATAGACAAGAGTTTTAGATAAATCTAAGGGAAAGAATGAGCATCAAGACTGAGATCACAATCAGGGGTTCTATGATCTGAATGAAGGTCATTTTGAAGGCAATCGTGGAAGAGGTCGAGGATACTATGGTGAATTTGGAGGAAGAGGCCGCAGTAGTGGGAGAGGTGAGTTTCCTCATGGAACATGTTATACATGTGGATTTCTTGACCACTAAAGGTGTGAATGTCCCTAGAATATTACATGTTATGTCTATGGAAAGAATCATAGCTATGAGGAGTTCCCAACCTTGTATGAACATCTTAGTAAGCAACATAAAGAAGAAAAAAAGGTGCAGGGATTGTTAGGATACAAACGTGTTGTTGAAAATCAATGGATGCCTATGTTGGAAGAAGATTTTGAGGAGTTTCGAGTAATATCATGACCCGCGCTGAGGTGGCATACACCAGAGAATCACTATAATAGAATCCTACCATCACTAAAGAGGAATTTCTCCATGCATGGTACCCAGCTCCTACCTATTAGAAGTAGGTTTACTAAGAAACCATGGAAGTCCTCAGGAATCTTAAAAGTGAGATACGATACTTAAAAGATAAGTCATAGAACATAGGGCAAGAGAAAGTATCAGATATGGTCGAAACTGATATAGTTGACTTAAAGAAAGTGTGTAAAATATTGCGCTCGGAAAGTATTATTCCACTGTTAGGGAGTTGGTTAAAAGGAAACACTTCACGTGCAAGTATTGAGACTGGATGACAAATTCTACATGTTAATTTTCCCCCTCATAGCCTAGATTATGACAAATAAATCACTCTAAATGTTGTTCTAGATGGGTGGCTATTGAGTAATATATTGATTTATACAGGTGCGGAAGTCAATGTTATTACCTTAGATGCATGGGTACAAATGGGGAGACCCTCATTGAATCCATCCTCTAATATATTGTTCATGGCTAATCAAACTAAGGCCACTCTCATAGGAGTCTTGAAAGATGCATCCATTACCATACAAGGAGCCAAGTTCACTAGAGACTTTGAAGTTTTAGCACTGGAAGAGTCAGATAGCTTCCCAGCTCTTTTGGGGTGTCCTTGGTGCTATGCAAATAATAATAATATTCGGTTCAATAAGGGATATATTAGTTTTGAAAACAAAGAGGAAAGAGTTATTATCCCTTTAACAGATGGAAAATTTGTGCCCTATGTTGAGCCCTTAAGTGAAGAAGATTTGAATAGGATTGATGTATGTGCCATCTAAGATCTAGAGACAATTGAGCCCATAAAAGAAGGACTAATTCAATGGGAGGATGAGCAGTCTATTAGTGATACTACAAGTGTTACTTGTGATAATTGGGCTCACAACACTTATTGTTAGGAATTAGTGAACAAATATGTGGAAACAATTCCTCAAATCATAGCAATGGGAAACTATATAGAAGAAGTATACATGGAGAAATATAACAACATAAATAAATAATACACAAAAGAAGACAAGATGAGATTTAACATGGTTCACCCAATGTGGGTTATGTCCACCAAGAACTTTCTCATATTTTATTATGAATAAGAGTAAAAAAACTCTCACAGCCTTCTCTCAGTTATGAACTCACAACAGAATTCCAAAGATGTTAAACCACATCTAAACCATAATTGACACCCAATTGCTTAACCTTGATCACTCTTGATCACCTCTTGATCACTAAGGCTCAAGACCTCTTGAACATACAAGATATCTTCAAGATACCCTAACACCTCTTTTTATAGGATTACAATCCTTTAAGAATTCCAAGAGATGACCATAGAAGTTTGAAATTCATGACCTTTCGTATTCCTACGGCTAGAAAAGAAACTATCATGAAATTTCATCTTCCCATAGCTAGAAAAGAAATGGTTATGAACTTTCATCTTCCTAATTAAAACTCTTCAATATTGATTTGAGAAGACCAAAAACAGGCTCCACACCCCAACAATATCCCACTTGGAGACTGTTCCTACTGAGAAAAGTTCTCAACCCTTCATTATCAACCATGAAGGCCAATAAAAGTTAAACATAACTTCCTTCAACTTCTCCCTTGTGACTTCCTTGGTCATCATATCCATAGGATTCTGATTAGTATGAATCTTTTCTAGATTCAACTTATCTTCTTCCAAAGATGCCCTGATGAAATGATATCTCAGCTAAATTTTATTTTTCCTAGAGTGAAAAGAGAATTTCTTCACTAAATGAATAACACTCTGACTATCACTGTGTAGTATCCCAACTTCCTGCTTATGACCCAACTCATCAAGTAACTGCTTTAACCAAATCATCTCCTTGTTTTCCTTTGTGGAAGCAACGTACTTAGCCTCTGTGGTTGACAAATCCATAACCTTTTGTAACTGTGAAATCCACCTCACCACTATATCACCAATTGTAAATACATAACCTTTCATGCTCCTCATGTTGTCCAAATCTCCTTCCATGTCTAAATATACATAACCATGCAATGTAGTGTTTAATCCACCAAAAACACAATGTTGCTCCCATGGTCCCTCTCAAATACCAAAGGATCCACTTCACTGCCTGTCAGTGCTCTCTACCTGGATCACTCATAAATCTTCTCACTACTCCCACTACATGGGTAATGTCAAGCCTAGTGCATACCATATCATACATCAAGCTACCAACTGATAATGAGAACGGTACCCTGGACATCTAGATTTTATCCTCCTCAGTCTTGGGCCTCTTCTCCTTTGATAATTTAAAGTGACCTGCCAAAGGGGTACTAACCAGTTTAGCATCATGCATACTAAACCTCTCTAATACCTTCTTTATGTACTCTTCTTGAGATAACAACAGCTTCCTCTCTTTCCTGTTCTAAGTTATTCTCATACCAAGGATTTGTTTTGCTACCCCCAAATCCTTCATAGCAAAGGAGTCATCTTAGCTAGTTCTCGAGTACCTCTATTTCCTACATCTTCTTCCCTGCAACAAGAATATAATCTACATATAGACATAGAATAATATAACTACCATCAAGAAACTTCTTGATGTACACGTAATGGTATGCGTGACACCTGGAGTAACCCTGCTCCTGCATAAAATTGTCAAAATTCTTGTACCACTATTGTGGAGCTTGTTTCAGGCCATACAAGATCTTCTTCAATTTTCACACTAACCTCTCCTTCCCTTTGACCTAATAACCCTATGGTTGCTTCATATACAATTCCTCCTTGAACTCACCATGAAGGAATGCAGTCTTCACATCCAACTACTCTAAGTGCAAGTCTTCTACTGCTACTAAACTAAGAACAGTTCTAATAGAAGTCATTTTGACAACAGGAGAAAAAATTTCATCAAAGTATATACCTTTCTTTTGTGCAAATCCCTTGATCACCAATCGGGCCTTGTATCTTTTCATCACTCCATCTTCCTCTTTTATTCTATACACCCACTTGTTCTGTAATGCTCTCCTGCCCTCGGATAGCTCCACCAAATCTCAAGTTTGGTTTTCCATAAGAGATATATACTCTTCATCCATGGTCTACTCCCACTTCTTCCTGGAATCCACCTGCACTGCTTCCTCAAAGAAATCTACTTCTCCACTTTCAATGAGCAATAAATAATTCAAAGATGGAGTAAATCATTTAGGTTCCCTTCTTACCCTAGAAGACCTTCTCACCTCAGGATTTTGGGGTTCCTGATGAGTAGGTTCCTGAATTGGTTGTGTTGGAACATGGTACACATGAACTGGCCCCTTAGACACCTTGTTGTCTGTAATGTCCTCTAACACTGTGTATTCTTTCTTTGATTCCTATTTCTATTCCTGCAGCTGATCTTTATACATGAATTTTTCATTAAAGAAAAAATATCTAGAACAAAATATTTTCTTGTCCTTAAGACTCCAAACACGGAAACCAAAGTCATCCTCACCATATCCAACAAAGTTGCATTTCTCATACTTAACCTCTAGCTTGTCCTATCATCTTTATCAATGTGAAAAAATACCTCACATCCAAATACTCTAAGAAATGAGCAATCAATTTTCTTACCAGACCAAGCCTATTCAGGTGTACCTCCATCCACAGCCATATAGGGTCCTCTGTTAATCAGATAAACAGTTGTGCTCACTTTTTCTTCCCAAAACATGAGTGGCAACCCCACATGTAAACTCATGCACCTAGCATGCTCCATGATTGCCCTGTTCATTCTCTCTGACACTCCATTTTCCTGTGAAGTATTTGGAACCATTATTTTCATGTGGATCCCATTTACCAAACACTAATCAAGAAATTAATTACTGCAATACTTCCCTCCATTATCCAACCTAAGACATTTCAAATTGAGACCTTTTTCATTCTCAACTAAGGCTTTCCATCTTTTGAAGGTTTCAAACACATCAGATTTCTTTCTAATGTAATATACCCAAACTTTTCTAGTTGCATCATTAATGAAAGTGACATAATAACATGAACCACCAATAGAGTTTACTTTAGCTGGCCTCCATACATCTTTATGCAATAAATCCAACTTACCCTCCTTCATGGTAGGTCCAACCTTGAGTAATCTCACCCGCTTATGTTTTCCATAAACACAGTCCTCACAAAAGTCTAAATCTAACTCTTTTAATTTAGGAAACCTATCCTTTATAATCTACATGCCCTTTTGACTCATATGACCAAGTCTCTAGTGTCACAAATTTTCCTCTCCATCTGCAACAACTAAATTACAATAATCAGTACCACTGGTTAAATACAAAGTACTAGTTTTCTTACCTCTTGCAACTATAAGAGCTCCCTTGGTAACCTTCCAAGAATCTGCTGTAAAACTAATCATACAACTATCACTGCCCAGCTGACCCAATAATATCAAGTTCCACCTCAACTTAGGAACATTCCTGATATCCTTAAGTAGCCATGTGTCCCCATTCTGTATTTTCCCCTGAACACAACCTTTCCCTACTATTCTACATGGTTCATCATCACCAAGATATACATGTCCAAAATCTCCTTAAACAAAATCAGTAAAGTAATGTCTATGTGGGGTGGCATGGAGAGAATCCCCCGAATCTAACACCCAAGACTCAGTAATATTATCTAAAGAAAGAATAAAGGCATCCTGAAAAACATCACCTAGTGCCACATTTACCTCTTTAGTTTCCTCCTTGTTCTTCTTATCCCGAAGAGCCCAATAATCTTTCTTAGCATGACCAACCTTCCCAAAGTGCTAACATTCTAACTTACTCTTGGACATTGACCTTCTGTGATCATTCAACTTCCCATAGTTAATTTTCCCTCTGTTCTTTTGTCTCCCTCTACTCTCCACTGTCAAATCATTTCTAGAAGTAAAAGAATCTCTGGTGCTTTTCCTTCACTTTTCCTTGCTTAGGATCACACCCATTACATCTTCAAACTTCAGCTTGAATTATTAGAGACTAAATTACCTATAGCCATAACCAAGTTGTCCCAACTATCTTATAAGGAACAAAAAATCAACAAAGTCCTGACCTCATCATCAAAGTAATTTTTTACTGATTTTAACATACTCAGAACTGTATTAAATTCATTCAAATGAACAATAATAGAACCATTCTTAGGAATCTTCATATTAAATAACTTTTTCCTCAAAAATATTTTATTAGAGGTAGAGGGTTTTTCATATAGCTTCCCCAACGCGCTCATGAGACCTTCCTTGGTCTTCTCCTGCAATATGTTGAAAGAAACCAAAGATACAAGGCATAACTAAATTTCCCTGAGTGCCTTTCTATCCAGCAACTCCTAATCCTCATCTGATATGGTTGTAGGTTTCTTTACTTTTCTAGCCAAAGGAACATGGAGGTCCTTTTGAGATAAGTAATCCTCCATTTGTATCTTCCACAAACCAAAGTTCTACCCATTGAAATTCTCAACCCTTAATCTGCTCTCATCTACCATAAATCCCACTCAAGCTAAACTTTCCCTGTGATTTACCACTTCAGTAGAAAACGACCGAATCTTTGTACTAGTTGTAGGAATTGAGTGAACAAATATGCGGAAGGAATTCCTCAAATAAAGTAGTAGGAAAACTATATAGCAGAAGTATACATGTTAGGAAATATAACAACCTAAATAAAAAAACACAAAAAGACGAAAAGTTCGAAATTAGATGTGGGTTCACCATGATGAGCTACGTCCACCAAGAACTTGCTCAATTCTTTCAAAAAGAGGTAAAAACAATTCACAGTATTCTCTTAGTATATGAACTCACACTAGATTCTACAGATGTTAAACACATCTAACCCATAATTGACACCAATGCTTAACTTTGCATCACTCTGAATCACTCTGATCATAAGACTCAATACCTTTGATAGGACACAGACTATATTACGACGGGGGGACCCGAACACCTCTCTTTATAGGATGACAATCCCTATAAGAAGTCCAACAGATACAAACCCTAGAAGTTGAAAGTCACGAACTGTCATTTCTTCCCATAGCTAGAAAAAAAATAGCATGACTCATTTTCATGGGTGGAAGAAAACAAATGGTATGACCTTTCATTTCCCCATTCAAACTCCACACTTCACTACCATTTGATAAGACCAAAAAAGGCTCTAGCCCCCACCTTATGAGTGGTTGGGCATGACGTAAAAGATTCATTTTCCTGAGAACAAAACCACGTTATGTCAAGAGGATAGGTAACAACTCGTCGTTGTTACATAAGAAAGGAGATCCTCGTATTCCATGTGCGCCATGGAGAATAGTGGAATAGACCCCCTAGAAAGAAGTAACATGCTAGCAACACTATGTGGGACAAACAACACACTGGTGGGTGGGCCATCGGGATATCTTGTAGGAGGACTGAAATAGGATTTCTCTACTAATCGGTTCTTTAGGAGAAAGGAATCTCAATCTAACTTGTCATGGTAATCAACTAGTTTCGATCAAATCTGTAGTTGTGGAGACTTGGACAGTGGTATAGGAAGCTTTACTACCCTCGCTCTAGGTGATAGGTTTTTTCCACTTTACAAGGTATGATGTGCTCTTATGTCTCTGCCATACTCCATTTCGAGGAGACTAGAATTGGAAAAGCTTTAACTACAAGAATGACCATACATTTGAATTCTTTTTACAAAGTATCGGTGGAAGTGGCGCATATTGCAAAGTCCTAAGGTGCTTAACTCTGGGATCTAGTTGCCAAGGCTGCAGACCTCTAGGCTTCTTCGATCTAAATAAGCCTAATCGTGCCTTAATGAAGAACCAGGAGGCCGATTGAACACCTACTTACCCAATTTCTTACGCCCGCGAAGGGAAAAATGGTTACTTCTGGGATGCTGACGCACTAGACAAATCTGGATGTAAACCATTCACAGGGAGATGTGAGTATTGGATAGTGCGGAAGACCAGACCTGCCTCTGTGACCTTGACTACCAAGCGGGTACAGATTAGATCCAAGGTTGAGCTGACGGAAGCAATAATTCTGATGCGTGGTCAGATTGAAGTGGAAAATCTAGAGTTACTAAGGGATAATAGGAATTATTCCCTAAGGGGGTTTACCCTGAACTTCCCGGATGTATGCATTTAGGTGAGCTGCCGATAAGCATTCCAGAGGGTACATGCTAGTTCGAAAGCGGAAACCTTACAGACTGACCCTACCCACTTGTGGAAAAGGCCCAGCCCGCGCTGTACAACTGTTGAAGTATGGGATTCATCAACCCCTTTGAGCGTCAGAATGGGTTAGTCCAAATGTGATCAGTAGCAAGAAGGATGGATGGATACAGAATCGTGGACTCTGGGAATGCATTACTGCTGTGTAACTAATCCATTCCCTATGCCATCATACGGGAAATACTAGCAAGGCATTGAAGGGCATGCAATCTATTCCTTTACAAAGGGGTTTGCTAGGTATCATCCAGTTAGGATTTCCCAGGAGGGATCAGGAAAAAAAAACTACATTTACTACTGAATGAATGGGCTAGCTTTCCCTATACTTGTAATGCCTTTGGAGGGAAAATGGTCTGCTGTATTTTGTGCATGGTGTTCAGCCTTCAAAGAATTGGCTTCGCAACTTCTTAAAGGTTTATTGAGACGCATGGGACGGTGTATTTAGTTAAGGATCATTGGTGTAACATCTGTGCTTAATGTTTGACCGAGGTAGAAAATTTGGATTATTTGAATATCAAGAAGTGCATATTTTCTACCACATTTGAATAATTTTAGGACACATAATCTGTAGGATGGTTATGGGGATCTAGCAAGGTTGCGTATTATAGGCCTAAGAGATCCTACTAGTTGGTGAGGTGCGGGCTTCTGGGGTCATGTAGGATATTACAGAAAGTTATAGGTAGCACAAAGTTGCCACACCATGGGAAGAGTTTATTGAAAGGAAAAGGTACATTCTACTAGGGAGAAGAGAAGAAACGTGCATTCCGAAGTTTAAAGAGAAACTCACCCCATGCCTATTCTAGTTGTCTTCCTGGGACCCAACCAATTCATGTACCTGGTGATTTGCTCTTGCATGTCCATTGGTTGGCTGTTGGATCAATCTTGAGAAGTGTTTGTAGATCATCCTATCTATTTTGACAGTAGAAAGGCTAATCATGCATCATTTACTTACACAACTACAGCGTATTAAACTTTCAATGATCTTGGCCCTAATACATTCTCCAGTACCTACCGCCTCCACCATTTTCTTTTCTACAGACACCAGGAATTGACGTATTTGGTAAATAAACCTATTTACAAGGGTGATATGTCGATGGGTGCTCTTCTTTCCAGAATTGATTTCACAGTTGTGTCACCCCCCAGGGAAACGTAGTCGGCCCCGCCATCTCTCACGCATCCAATCAGGAGACGTACAGGAGGCCTCGAGGACCCCTGCCACACTACTTAGTTATACAGGTTTTATAGGCACCAGCGGGCACCAAGGACCTTTGTTTTTTCCGCATAGGATGCGAGACACCAAAGGAATGAAATCTTGGGAAGAAACAAAACTTGTTTACACGTTCACCCTATCTGACTCGTGGTGAGTGACCTATACAACTTAGGCAGGATGAGGTATTGTGTCGTTGTGGTATTAGACATGACTGAACGAATTATGAAGCGGCTCATGTGGATGCAGGTCGGTGGGCAATATGTAGGGGTGATGAATTGCTCACAAGAGTCTACTCATGGATTATGGTGGGAGCCCCTACATACAGTTGTAGGGAATTTTGTAAGGATGTGATCTTGTCACATCTTGGAAAACTAGGTCAATGAGATGACATCCTCTAAGATCCTATTACTAGCGTAGAGAGTTGAGAAATGGCGATATAGATTTTTTGTGGGTTCCTCTTTCATCGCTGTGAGAATGGGAACGTGCTACCATATAAACTTACACAGATTATTTGACAAGGTGGGGGAAAACCCGAAGACCAGCAAGGGATGGGGGGGGGGAAGAAGAAGGGACGGGACGGGGGGGGGGGGGGGGAAAGAGGGGAAGACGAACGAAAGTAGCACCCTACAACGGATGTAAATAGCTACATAATGATTTTATGAGAACAATATTATTACAAGATATGGATTCCTTAGTTTTTTGGACCAGGAATGATAGGGGGAAAACATTTTCTTAATAAGTAATCAGCATTTATTAGATGAATTATGATTTCACACCCTAATACTAACCCTATAATCCTCCAGAAATAGAACCGCCTGTGATGCTTCACAAAAGTTTGAGTCAAAAATTGACAAAAGCTATGTGATGTGGACAGGAAAAAAAGGATTGGGATGATAAAGTGTTTTTTGTACTTTGGGCATATAGAAAACATATAAAAAGATTTGAAATCAGGCCACCAATTTAGTCTGTTGGTGCTAAGCCCTTCCTCTGGAATATGTTACCTTCTTGCATATTGCACAGTTGTAGAAGGTCTTACAGATGAGAAAGCATTCAACCAAAACGGATGAAAAATTAAACCAGTTGGATGAGAGAGAGCCATCACCTGTTGGAGTAAAAAAGAGCGAAGGATATGCAAAAAGCCTGCATGACAGGAACATAGGTGTTAGGACACCCTATAATGATGCACCAAGCAATTTAAACATACTTAAAGACGTAATTAGCCCGCGTTTACAAAATCAACAGACATATATCAAAAGGCACTCATTTCCCCTATATAATCATTAATTAATTACCACTAAGATAATAATTAAGGTTTCCCTATCCACAAAATACCCTAATTAATGGACCTTCCGTTCAACACCTCTCTCTCTAGATTAATTAAATAGTGATAATAATTAGGTTCCCCTCATTAACTAGTATAAATCAATTTTAATTGAGTTCACCCTTTCTATAGCGAAATTGTACTAAATTCTCTAATGATCTTCATAATCGTAGACCTCCCTACTTAATGACTCACCTTTGATACTTACAACTACCCCCCCTCCCTGATGCTACCCATTGTCTCCCCCCTTCTCCGTCCGGTTCCTTTCATCCCGCCCCCTTCTCCCTTTCCTCATCCTGTTTCCTTTATTCCCCCTTCATGAGATGTTGGCATCCTTTCCGTGGGCTTTATATCCAGAGCCCCCCCCTTCCTTTTTCTTCCCCTAACTCCTTCGCCCGGCCCTGAAAACCATCTAGCAAAGCGCCTCAGGCGCTGCACTGCCTTTTGAGAGTTCATTCATCTGAAGGAGTTAAGCCTTTTTACAAGGGCTTGGTCATATGCGAGGTGTCCAAAGGGTCTTGTATCCCACCTTGCTTACGCCCCCATTCCTAGGTTCTGGACCATTCAGGACCAACTCTTGTGATAGTCATGGAGCATACTTAGGTCCTTCATTTCTTGTTGTTAGAGCTCGAGGGGTTTAGTCTTTCGCCTGTCGTTTCAAAGTTTTGTCTTTCTGCTGCTGCATCTACCTTGTTAATTTTATATGATGGTGTTTATGCTGTGTTTTCGTCATGTAGCATCTTTTAGGTGGTCGTTCTTGTTCCTTATGTCCCAGCACTCGGACGGGGGCTCCTCACGTTGGGCTCCAAGACCTTTTGACATCCCCTCTGACCAAGCACTTACGAAAGAGGTTAACTCTTCAAGTGCGCACTCCTCACACGGGCCGGCCCGCTTTGTCTCTTTGCTCTATGCTTGCATTAGTCTCTCAGGAGTTTAGGTGTCCGTCACCACGGTAGGGGCGGGCTCTTTCGATCGCCCAAAGGCTAAGATGTGATATCGCCCACCCCCACCCCTAGGTAGAATGGCTACTGGCTCCTTTCTCGTTCGGTGGTTTGCTATTACGGACTTGTCCCATTTCCCCCCCTCCATAAAGGACAAGATTGCCGACCAGTAGTTGAAGCACCTTTGCCAAAGCAATCCAAACCTTTGCGTTAGATCTGCTAGAGGCATATTTTCTCTAATGACGGACTCGTTACTATGGCGATACATTTTATTTGCGGGCTCTTACATTTATGGTCAGGTGCAGGCGTAGGTGGTCCTATTACCCTTCGGGTGTCCGATACGCACAAGCTTCCGCTTGGCATGCCTTACAACGAACAACATTGCGGAATATGACGCATCCTCCGGGATGCGCGCTAGCCATCAAGTGGAAATTCAACATGTTAACGGGGTAGGTTGTTCACAGTAATCTCAAACAGGTTAAGATGAGGATAACGTTAGGATGATAAGATCATACCTTACAAAAATTCGTGGAGGACCCTTCAAAGGAGTTTGTGCCGCATCACCTTTGAGACGCTGCCAAGAGCACCAGAACAGATCGGTTGGATGCCATGCACAGGGGACTGCTTCGTTATTTACTAGGGAACAACGTACTCCTTTTCATAGAAAATAACGCCAGCCCACGTATGCCATGCCGGAATCTTCTTGGCTTGTGAGGTGGTGGTTCCCATTCCATGGTTATGAACCCATCTTCACCTATCTAGGGACAGTACTTTCCCTCCCAATCCCCCTTCTAACAAGCAAATCCGATTCACCAACTAGCCACGTTCTACCCTAGGAGGTAACTTTATTGTGTGGCTAGATGGGAATCGGTACAATGTCTGGCTGTGCGTGAACGTCAATTGCCAGACCATTTTTAAAGAGTACCGACGGAGTCGCAGAGCACATACAAATGGAATGGTCTTGGCCACGAAACGGTTAAGAGAGGTTACTGTGGGCCCCACCAGGAAAAATGCTTGTTGTAATTATGTTCTATAAAATGGTGCTTGCCAAAAAGTATGGAACTTTCATATTGCTCCATGCAACCAGCAACATTCAATTACCGTGGCATTCTCTAATGGGACTTGAGCTAATAGGGAAGCTATCCTCTAACCCCTTTCTGATGGTCAACACATATCATCACAGGACTAATGACTTAAAAAAATGGGTGGGGGTTTATCCCTTTAACCTATGTCACAGGACACAGATTGCTAATTCATCATGAATACATTTTATTGTGGATAGGTCTCCTGCAGCCATTTTCAAGATAATGGGAAGTCATTAAGAACAAAAGGTGAAAAGGTCTTTCCAATGGTTCAAACTTAGATTTAAAATGGTCAAGCCATATTACATCAGGATGGCCAGTGAGGCAAACAAACAAGGACTTTAGTAACGGATAATGGAGAAGATGTGGTTAGCAAATGGTCGCAAATAGCACCTACCAAATCCACCAGCCCTCTGGCTACGAACATCCAATTCCCATCAGGGGTGTTGCTGACCTCATCATTCCTCGTGTATGATAGAATCTATCATCCCCTTTAGAGATGCACTCCATCTGTGAATTCTCTTCGGCACTATTTGGCTACGGTGCCGATTCTCGAGTGGCCCAGGCTGGTGAGTTCGAGCGCCCTCGCTGAGAGGACCTTCACGCGCTTTTGCCGGTATCTCAACACAGAATCCCCACCCCTCCCCAAGAGACTCATCCCTCGCCAGTTTTTGAGGGGGTGATTGTTATGAAGGGAGAACCGTTCAACACTAGAGAGGACGCCAGCACAAGCAGGAAGTTTACCACCAACTGGTTAGGACCATATGTCATCGTTTCCCCGTATGGCACGAGGAGGCATAAAGTTGGCCCCCAATGGTGATGCGTCCGGGATCTATGAAGCCATCATCTTAAGCGGTTTTAAGCCTAAACATGCCAGAAAGTCATAAAAATCACAACAAAATAAAAAACTAAAAAAAACATCAAAAATAATAATAAATAAAAATCAGAAAAAGAAAAAGAGGAAAAAAGGTCGTCCACCAGTGATAAAACTATGCAGATTGTGGCACTTTGGACAAGTCATGGGTGAAATAGTAATCTGCTGGGAGGATCGTTGTTCACAACATTCGGTATTAGAAGGGAGTGTCTTTGGCTTGGACGGTTTGCCTTCGAGTTTCCTGTGCACACCATTAGGTCTAGCTTGATTGGCTTTTGCGTTCTTTTCATTGTTCACGGGAGTGGTTTCGTTAGTCCCTGAGCTAGGGGCAACTCAACGCGTCAACGTCTGTTATTAGCGCGTGGCGTTTACCTCTGTCTATCACTATAACCTAATGCTGGGGCCTCCATGCTTTATGGTTTACTTGCACATAGCTTTAGAAAATTGTTTTAAAACCACCACAAAAACACCAACTAAAATGTTTCTGAGAACAACACAAAAAAAATAGAACTAGACAAAGTGTGTCGAGGAAGAAGAAAACACAAAAACAATAGAAACCTTGTTTGAGAAAAATAAAAAAAATAGAAAATTGTTTCACAAAACCCCAAAACAATATAAAATGTATTTCACAAAAACCTAAAAAATAGAAAATCAGTTTGACACATATCTACAAAAAACATTTACTTAATGTCTTGTTTCTTGCTTTGTTGGTGCTGTATAGTGGGTTGCGTGCTTGCTTTGAGTTTGTTGTGAGGGTGTACTGGTAATAGTTTATCTTTTCTTCCTTAGAATAGATTCATTCTTGCTTGTGCATATTGTAGTGAATTTCACCTGCTAGTGTGTTAATCTTCTTTCTTTTGAATGCAGTGGTGGGGTTTGGTACTTGTTCTAGGCATGGTTGATTCATGGTGTATTGTTGTTCCTGTGTCTTGTAGGAATTTTGGAATGTGTTTTTGCATGTGCTCTGTTTTGATGATCATTCACATTACATTACTTATACTATCCTCACATTATCGAATATATACATCTAATATCAATAAATTCTAAGTTTAATAGCTGTATATAAGCTAAGCATCACAATCATATCAGAATGGGGGCAAGAGGGGTTGGCCATAATCAAAAATATATCCCCCCATCCAAATCATCATAATCATCGTCTATAGACATCAATCACACTGAAAACAACATTTTGGAATGTCTATAGACCTCATCTACAATTACAGCACGCCTAAACGATCACGGTGCTCACCATCTTCTCCTGCGTGTCAGAGCCTCACGTCATTTTTCTAACTAATGGTTTAAAATGAATGAGTGAGGTGAGGTTTTACCCCCCCCCACCGAGGGGTATATATTAGCCTTTTCACTGATGGAGGTCAAGAACCGTTTGCACTCCCCGTGTTCTCCTTGTTCGTTTGGAATAATTATTTTAATTCCATAATTTTTTTATCTATTTCCTGGTATTGGGAGAATTTTTGTCCAATACCTCTTCTTCTCCCCCGGCCCATTTGTATTTCTCCCTAATTATTTTTTTCTTTTACCCCTCGTAATCATATTTTTTCGTCATTTTCACTCAACACGGATATCTTGTCGTGATTCTTTTTTCCACTAGGGAAACCCTTTTGTTGCCCCTCGGCCCTTACGCTTTCTCTTCTACTTTCTTTACTCTCACATGGTTTGGACCGCACAAACACCCAACCCGAAAGCTTAGAGCTATATATAATATATAAATGAAAAAAAAAGGCAAACTTTTTATGTGCACCCACTCTTTATAAAACGTTACAAACTACCCCTCTAAAATGGTAACTGCTTTTACGGATTAAAACTTGGGTCTTGTGCATGTATTTCTCCACTCCTAGTCGGTTGTATACATCTTCCCGATATTAACCGACTAGTAGATGGACAAGATTGAGTCACCAACTTCAACTAGCTAGCGCTGCGCGTCTGTACTAGGGTACTTGGCTGCCTAGTGTGTTTCATGGCACAACAATTTTCATGGACCATTGTGTCCATTTCAGTGTCCTTGATGTATCCTGGCTTGGGGCATCATTTAACCATTTCGTCAATAACGAGACTTGTGCTCTCTTCAGCACTGAGAAAAGACATTTGATACAACTGTCGGACCGTGTTGTTGGTTGGATATGGTGTTCGTCCTGTGTTTCTCTGTTGTTTAGCGTGTTATTTCTCATATGCATAATTTGTATGTTGCATGGATTTAAGCATCTTTCACTTTCGTCTGCATTTGAATTTTGAGATGTTGCATGGCAGTTGGGGTTTCATCAAGGACACTCGTTCGTAGTTTAATTGGCTTTTCAGTCATTCTACCTTGGTGTAGCTTATATTTTTATAAGGACTGATGAGTAGGCTCTATGGCACATATGATGACACTGAAATTGTTTCCAAACCAATAAGTGGTTAGAGGGTAAGCTATTTCTCCCTCATGCCAATTTCTTCGACACACCCCTTTCACCCCTAATCTCCCTCTCAGGGGGAATCTGCCTCGTCCCATATTTTGCCTACCTCTCTTTTTTTATCGGCGATACGGCTTCCTTCTCCCCATCGACTGAGGGGCATCTCTCCCTCTACTCATTTTCTTCTATCCAGTGAAAATCTCTTCCGTCGACTATCTTTGAAGTGGCCTCATTACGCCACCCCCAAAAAGAGGGGACATGTAGGACCCCTATAATCTGACCAAAACAATTAACGAATAAATTGTGCTAATTACCCTCCTCGCAAATCGGACAATGTTCAAAAAGCACTCATTTCCCGTTATCATCATTAATCTTACCAAGCTCATTAATTACGTTCCTATCCAAAAAATCCCCTAATTAACGACCCTTCCGGTAATAAATCACCTCTTCTATCTAGATTAATGAATTATTATTAATTTTAGTGAGTCCCCGTTCCCCGTCATTTAACTAGTAAAGTCCATAGTTAATGATTTACTCCTTCTAATAGCCTACAATCGACAATTATTGCCTATACTTATCTTCTTAAGCTTCCCACCTGCCCTAGTAATCTAATCACCTTTGATTAATTAAAATACCCCCAGCTCCCATGACTTGCGAACCACATGTATAAAACCCTTCTAAAGTAAGGTTACCTTTAAGAAAGGCAACCTTCTCCATCCTTAATCATAGTTTGACCTGTATCCACATTCATGGAGAATGTGTTGAAATCCTTTATTCTTGGGCTATATAAAGAGCCTCCACTCCTTTTTTCCTTCCACCTCCCCCTCCTTAGAGAGCCACATGCAAAGCATATAGCCACGAGCTAAGAGCTTGCACTTTGCCCCTTTTGCGCGTTATCTCTTTAGGTTCGCCTCTCTTTCGTAAAGTGCTTGGGTCAATATGGGCGGTGGTCGTGCGCCCAACTGATTCGCCCTCATTCCTAGCTTCTTGGCCATTTAAGGACAACTATTTGATAGTCTGGAGCGTCACTTCGGTCCCTTCATTTTCTTTGTTGTTCCGCGACTCGATGACTTTCGTATTTAGCATTTGTTGTTTCAAACGTTGTATTTATAAAGGTCTAGATTCTAACCTGTTTGATCTTATCCTGATGGTGTTCTGGTTGTTTCCGTACATGTCGACACATTTTCGGTGGGAGTTCTTGTCCTTTTATTGAGCCATTCAGGAAAAGTATACATGCAGCATTTTGGGCACACCCAGTGGGGTGTACTCCCTTGTCCGTTGCCCGTTCATTTCCAGTTTTGTCGTGTTAAGTTTTCTTTTGGTTACCCCCCTCTGTCCACCATGTGATTACTGTTTTTTAACTGTTTTGTTGAGGTGCATGTGTGGTCTTCTTGTAGGGAAGAAGGAGGTGAGGTTGGTGGAAGTGCTATCAAAATTGGAATGCTGGGAAACATTCAGTTTATTAGTGTTCATTTTTAGGAGCTTACGTTTTCACACATTTTACATGCTAGTTTTGTCCTTCTGAAAAATTTTCAATTCTTGAGCATTTGTGGTTAGTGTTGATGGTTGAGTCTTTCTATTTACACTATTAATGTGGTGGGGTGTGTCAAAAATTTTACTCCTGGGAAAAATTTCAGGGATTTCATCTGTTTCTTTTATAGCTTACTTTTTCAACATTTTACATGCTAGTTTTGTCTTCTTGAAAATTTTCACTTATTGCGCCTGGGTTCAGTGTTGATAGGGGAGTCTTCTATTTACATATAATTGGTTGGTTGCGTATAAAAATTTAATCTTGTGAGAAAATTCACGATTTCATCTGTTCATTGTTAGAGCTTACTGTTTCTCATTTCTACATGCAGTTTGTCCATTTCCCCTTGGAAAATGTAAATTCTTGAGCAATGTCTGTTAATGTTGCTGAGGAATGAGTTTTATCAATATTTAATGGGATGGGTTGTTGTCAAAATGAATCTTGTTGGAAAATTTACCCATTTTACAGATTAAAGCGCCGTTTTTTTGAATTTTGAGTGCATATCAAGTGCCTCCCCATGCGCATAAGGCTGCGTACCCCATCTTCAGAAGGCCATTAAATTTTGTCCGAACTCGAATGACTCCATGTTTTGTGTGGAAAGGGATTGAAGTTTAAATATGCCCTGACCCAGTAATTTAGGATTTCTACTTACAGATTTCGGTTTTGTGTTATTTCTAAAACTGGTATTTTACCAGTTAATATTTGATGACTGTGTATCTCCATGATTACTCGCTTTAACCAACGCGGTGTATGCTATTCTTGCCCCTTGTGGTGATCTGGAGAATAAAAAACAAACTTTGACTCTCTCGGGGTTAATGTTGTTTGGTTAACCCGCAAATCACTGGGCTACACTTGGCACCTTGATTTAGTCCTTGTACGGGGACTGCACCTTTCCCCAGCCATTATTTTTCAGCGGTTGTCCGTGATTTGAAGTTCCCTTTTCTCATCTAGTTTCGGATAAAGTTTTGTGTCTGTCTCTTTTTTTTTGCAACTAGGGTGATCTGAGCCTCACCAGCCCCTTTAGCTTATTTGAGAACATTGGTAAATTGGCCCCTTCCTCTTTCCCTTTGGGTCGGGCTGCCCTTGACAAAGCTTTTTCAATTGTCCTTGTTTTACAGTTGACCTTTCATATAGTTGGGATACAGTTTGTGTTGCTCTTCCTTGCACCTGGGTGATACTGGAGAATCACAAAGCAACTTAGTCTTCATTAACCCTTTGGTTAAATTGGAAATTCAATCTTTCCACTTTCGGTTAAGGGAATGAAATTATCAGAAGGTGGTAGGGTTCATTGATTTAGAAAAGATGTTCTTACTTTTAGTTGGATATTTGTTGTGTTATGCTCTTCTCTGATCTTGGAGTTGATTGGCCTCAAAAGCCACTTTTAATTCTCTTTAAAGATTCTGTGATTTTCGTGGAGACCTAACTAACTCTTGAGGGTTCTAGAACTAAATAAAAAACTGGTCCAAGAAAGGAGGGGAACCAAAAACAAAATCCAAAACTACTAATACCGTGTACATGTGCAAAGGTGTCAAGAAAACCACACCTAATTAACAACGCTACAAACCACCCCATCTTAACACACTGTATTATGCAGGTTTTGGAAAAGGGGTCTCCCCTTCTGCTCAAGGGAACAAGCCCCGTTGGTAAAACACCTTAAGCTACAACCACTGGGGGTGTTTCAAGGACCCCAAGGAGTCCCCCCCCAGAGGGGACCCTGGGGCCGCCACCGGGAAGGTCTGGCACTCCCTAATTGCTAGTATTCCTTGGAGATAGTGTTACCAAATTGTCGTTGTGGCAAACCTAGTTATAGGGCAGGTAGCCGCATAGTTTCCTATGTTCTTGCCGGGGGGTCCAGTAAAGCGCGATATCCTCCATAGTCGGTGAAATGGGTCACACTACGCTCGCCGTGGAACTTGGTAACACTAGGGTGAGAGAACCACCTAGGAGAATAGCCTTTGGCGGCGCCCACTTTGAGCCATTTTAAAACAGTGTGAGTGTGCACCTTCTTTTTGAGAAACGGGACGTATTACGTTTCCTAGTTTTTACTTGCTTAGGGGGTGAAAACCTGCCAAAGTGAGGCTAACATTTTTCATCTTTTTCATTACTCCAACCCTCTTTTGAACCCCTTGTTGAGCAAAAAGAAGGGTGACTACCTTGTGTTACCAACGATGTTTCTATCACTTTTAGTTTGTCTAAGCCCAGCCATGTGCTGTAGTGGGCGTTAGTTACGGTCTAAAGTGGCGGCTGGGCTTTCAACATCATTGGTAGCCATTATGTCTTGCTACCCATGGTTCACGGTCGTCCTTGTTAGTTATGGTGTGGTTTTAAATCACGTACCCTTCTTATAAGAGTTGCTTGTTGTATGGGAGTCAATACACTTCGAGAGTTACGTCTTTCTTAGCAACTGCCATCAATACCCTCTGGTATGGTTATGCTTTCAACACATTTTAAAAATTCTCGCGATACTTTGAGTTTCGTTCATTTCTATTTATTACCCTCGATTCCAACGATGTTAGGTGTTACTATTTGTAGCGTTGTATATCAAGAAAAACCTGAATCATACTCACTTTCTCGCAAAGTGGGTTAAATATCTTGGGAAATGTTGTGTATTGCAAGTGTAAATTGCCACTTTTTGGATATAATTATTAATCCAAGTTTGATTTTAATCCTATTTGATTGGGAGATCCCCTGATTCTTTGTTTTTACTATGTTTTGTTCATTCCTGAACTGGGCATAAGTGACACATATTGTTGATCATTTTGCATCACATCACATTTTTCTATGGGGATTTCCTTGGCGAGTGGATTTTGGTTTTCACACCTCCATGATTGTTCCTTGTGATTTTATTCAGAAACATTATTTCTATGAAAATTCTTTTTATCTCATCGATTATTATCGTCGTCTGATGTTATTTTCCTGCGACTTCTTAAAAAACTTATGCACGCCATCCCCATATTACACACTGTCCGGTGGTTGTCTTATGCTACCCAATTGACATGTCACTTCTTCCTTGAGGAGTCCATCACACTATTAGATCAAGACATTGGGCTTAAAACCCTGCCCAAAATGACTACAGTTGCGGTTCCCCATACTTACCAAACACTAGAATCGGTTCAACAATTCAAATCATGGATTCCCATCCAAACTAAACCTCGTTTGGTTTCGTGCTCGCGAGCCCCATCATATGAGGGTACTCGTTCCCCCTCATCCTCTATAGTCGGTGGTATGATTTGGAAATCTAATCACATGATTATTCGAGTTACTCCCCCCCTCTTTTATAATTCTAATCCAAACATTTCCTCTTCTTCTGATGATCCAAATCAACCTTCTCTGACTCTTGAGAGATTCCGATTCCAAAATCCTCTTCCGGATTATTAATTTGAATCCTCGTCCAGCATTGCGATTCCAAGTCATGATGGTCCACTGCTTGGTGGATACTCTTACAGCAATCATTAATGTGCTCTTATGGCACGATCTCCCTTTTCTTACAGAACCCTTTTATCAGTCGCCCAAACAACGTCTTCTTCTTTCGAGAGACATGCGACCTCTGAACCCTCCAATCAAAGGTATAATATAATTCTTGAATCGCGGTTCCTCTTTTCTTCGCAGGACCCTTATCACTCACTCCTTAATATAATGCTTGAATCACAGTCCCACTTCTTCGAAAGACCTATTGTCACAGTTCAGCTAGTGATGTTGAAACCAAGTCTCTTCTTTGTGAGGCCTATAAATCACCCCATGGAATCTTTCTTTTTTATGTGCACTTCGTGGACTCAAAGTCCTTTGAGCAAAAGCAAACTCGACACATGTGTCGCATTCCAAACTTGAACTTCATTACTATGTGACATACGACTTACCAGTATATAGGGACGTCCACACCACTTCTTCTACTCTGAGACATCTAGTACACATTTCTTCATCCCACCCCATCTTTTTATCAATAATCATCACACATTTCAAGCTTCCACCCAATGTGAAACTATTTCTTCAATATGAAACCTTGGGATCGATCAACAAAAATCATACCAATTTGATCCTCTTTCAGAACTAAGAAAATTCAAGGCATTTTTAGGGGCATATAGATATTCCTTTAGTAGTTACAAAAAGGGATCTCTTTGACTTTGAGGCATTGCAATGGAGGAAAAGGTTGATTCTGTCTTTAATCAACGAAATGGAGGAAAAGCCGCCGATCATGCAACCTTGATCCTCTTCTCTTCTTCATTTCACAATTCTTCACTGCCGATGAAAACTCATTGGTCTTGAATTAGATCCAGGCCTATATCTAATACCCAATAAACTCTCGTCTATCATAATTTTTCAATCACCAAGTCTTATGGGGTCAGCTGCCAAGTAAGTTACCCTCATCTAATTAGGCTGTGGGTCACCTCTAGTAGCCCCCCCTATTCTATTGTGGGAAATTTTCAGTAGCCATTATCTTGATATGGTTGCAATTAACTAGTTCTTACTTCTACGTATGAATACCTGGGTATTCCATCATATTTATTCGTTCGGCAACATCCGGTCTTCCATCCTTACATTATGGGTCACGCTCCTAGTTAGCCTTTCTTTATTGCTTGGGCCAATCCTTGTAGCCCTTCATCTGATTTAGGGTCGTCCCTTTCTATTCTTGGGCATCTAGTAGACTTTCACCTCTATTTGTGGCTCACCTCCTGGGAGCCCATCTCTTCAAATCTTGGACGTAATCCTTTTATTTAAACAGATTTCTTATATTCAATGGTTGTGGCAAGCCCACTACCATTCCTAATCGTTCTTTCTCAATCATAAATTTTTGCATCGTTCCTTTCGGAGGTCAGAAAATTACGCGCAGCCTATCAGACACCCCCCCCAACTAGGTTTCATATCCGACTCAGGTCAAACAACACCACGAGTAGGAAATCCCCCAACAAGGGAACAATCTCACCGTGTTAAATAACGGGATCAAAGCCTGCACCTCACAACCCATCCCGTATGGCGTGCAAGTGCTCAAACCTCGGATAGGGAACTCCTCTTCCGCATCCAACTCCCCTGGTTTAGGATAAATCATAGTCCGTGTTGGTGTGACTCACCAATGATTAGTGATCTTGGGGAACACGGCCTCTGATAAACAAAACAGCTAGTCTCCCCTTACAAGAAAGTCGCAAACATTCATTGTGCGATCCCTCACACAGAGTGGAAGTTGTTAGTAACAACGGTTCCAATCTATCTCTATCTATCATTAGCAATATCTAAACAATTAACAAAAAAACAACACACCTCCCCGGTACCCCAGATCCCACCTTGCCATCAGGTGTTGGTACTACCCATTGGCTATTTCTTTCTTTCCCTTCTTTTCGTTCTTCTGCACAGTCTTCCTACCCTTTAACCCTTTGGTGAGTATTTTGGTTAGCTTCTTTGAATGCCTTTGTGCCCTTTCTCCTCTTCGGTCTCGGTTTCCCTGGGTCTTTTCTCCCTTGGTACCTTCCCGCCCGCCCGGACCTCATGGCGATCCTCTCCCCCTTTAAACCCCCCACCTTGGTGCGACGAACTTTTGGACCTCTATTTGGTGACATAGCCCCATGTGGTCCTCACCACCCTTCCACCTCTTCCTCCCGCCCTTAGGGTTCTTAACCCCCTTGTCCACCCAGCGGGATGCACTCAGTTTCCCGACAGCAACAGCCTACACAAAAATCAAAGCTAAACGCTACAATCAAAAGAAACTGAATATATACCTCTCCTTTGGTGTCTTACTGATCTCTCTATCGGGGCTATGGCCAGGGTATGGCTGCCTGCCTGGCAATAGAGAACTGTTGTGATTAGAATCGCCCTCCATCTCCGTCCGGGCTATGGATGTTTGCTGGCCAAAGAGTCATGTCCGCTATCCGTCACCCTCCAGTCCCCACCTCCCTCACACATCCCTCTTCCTACACATTGGCTCGGTTTTCCCGTGTTGTCTATTACATATTCCCTTTAAGCGGTAATACCCTCCCGTGCCCACACTGGATCTCTCTGAGTAACTAGATTAGTATGTTACAAGGTCTTTTGTGACCTGTTCCGACTCACGCTAAGTCCATATCTCATCTCACGCTTTATGCTTTTGGCTACCCTTCTTTTCATCGCGAGGCTTCGCTACCTTCCTAGCATTGCACCGAGACAAATCTTCTAAGAAGAAATATATAACATGCCAAGTGCGCAGATTCACCTTATTTTCACTACTGTGAGGTGTGGAACCCTTTTTTCCCTGCCACAAAAACACAAATTTCCTTCCTTTATATCATGTGCTTGAGGCCATTAATTGGGGGAATCTTCATCTCCCAGACTTCATTGGTTGATGGCCCATCATGTTTTGAATATCCATAAGGCGGAGGATGCCACTTCTACGGATAGAGTTACCTGATATCCCACCTAATGTGGGGAAATTTTTTTGCATTTTCACCTTTTGGTATGCACGTGGCCTATGCCCTGTACATCCCATCTATTGTAGGGGCATCCACGCGTTCTCGTCTTATGTACTAGGTTCATAAAAGTTTTTTAAAATAACCAAAACATTCAAATATGTTGAAGAAAAAAAAATCATAAAAAAAATACAAGTGTTTCAAAAAAATTCTAAAATTGAAACTCATCCTACACAACATCACTCGTGGGTTTCTCATTGTTTCATGTGTGCAACATGCGGATATCTTTATCTACCTCCATCCGTAAAAGTTATGTCCTTACTCCTGTCCATTAACTTTTTTGGGGCCAACGAGTTGTCTCTGGTACTATTTCGTAGTTCAAATTACTGTCCATTGGACCCACGCGTCCTCCGTATTCCCTTGCAGTATCTTGCTTGGGGCACCATCATCAACCCTTGTCGTTAATTTGCCTAGGTCGAACAAAGCTCGAATAGTAAAAACATTAATTATGGTTCTCGGTTTAGTTTTTTAGCTGTTACTTTCTGTATTAATTACCATTTGTATGTTGCATGGAAGTTGGCATCTTTCACTTTTCCTATTGCATGGCATTTGTGTTGGTAGAGTTTGTGTTTTAGAAAGCAAAGTGTTAGTAGTATGTCTTTCATGTATTTTCTACCTTTGCGTTATGCGTTATATGTGTCATAAGGATCGAGGAGTAGATTTTAGGCCATATGATTGCACGAAACTGTTTCAACCAATACGTGGTAGAGGTTAAGCTCTTTTCGCCCCTCATACATATTTTTCTACAACACTTTCCCTTTCACCCCTAATTGCCCTCTATCAGGGCCTCCGGCCTATCCCACTTCTTCTGCCACTTTCTCTCTTTTTCGATCATCGACGCATCCTTAATCACCCCATCGAACTTGAGGGGGCTCTCCTCCCCCTACACTTTTCTTCTCTCCCTTCCACATTTTCCGTCGACTATTTTGAAGTGTGGAATCACTTACGCCACCCAAAGAGGGGAAAATGTAGACACTTAATTATTGGCCCAGGAATTTAAATACTTAAAGTGCGTAATTATCCCCTTCTGCAAATAACGACATATCGTCAAACGCACTCAGTTCCTCATATCATCATTAATAAGTACACTAAGCTAATTAATGCGTTTTCCTATCCAACAAGACCAGAATACAACTTCTGTTAATAATCACCTCTGTCTATCTAGAGTAATGAATGAGTCTTTCCCTTCATTAACTAGTAAATCAATATTAAGTATTTAATTCCTTTTCAATAGGCCTAAATCGTAACTAATATGCCTTAATAATTCTTATAAGGTACTCCTCTATTAATTAATCACCTTTGATTAATTAAAAACCCCCAACGTCAGGACTGCTAAACATGTAAAACCCTTCTAAAATAAGGTACCTTTAATAAAGTCAACCTTCTCATTCCACTTGTTTCATGTTTTACCTTTCCCACATCATGAGAATGTGGTGCTCCTTATGTTTGGGCTATATAAAGACCCCGCCACCTACCTTTTAACTTAACCTTAAACTTCTTAGGAGCCATGGCAAAGCATATAGCAACGATATACGAGCGTGCCACCCTTTCTTTCTTGGAGTTTCTCAACTTGATGCGTTAGCCTCTCTTTAAGTGCTTGGGTCACTATGGGACACGGAGAAGTGTCAAAAGGGTCTTGTACACCACATTTGCGTAGCTCCATCCTATCCTAGGTTCTTGCGGACCATAAGGCACAAATATTTTGATCGTCATGGAGCTATTCGGTCCATCCTTCTATTGTTGTTATAGACAGAGGAGTTTAGATATTAGCATTGTTAGTTTCCCCCAGTTTGTTATTTATGATTGTGATCTACCCCCCTTGTTATCTTTATGATGGGGTTTCGCTTTGTTTTAGTTAATTGTAGAATATTTGAGGTGGTAGTCTTGTTCAGTACTTATCATTTAAGAAAAGTCTACATGCACAATTTGCATGACGGTTGGGACTTCCTCCATGTCCTTTGCACTTACTTCCAGTTTGTAGTTACAGTTTTATTTTGGTTCTAACCCTTCTTTTTACACCATGTTGATCTACTTGTTTTGTGAGTTGTATTAGGGTGGGGTATTCCTTGTAGGTACGAAGGAGGTGACGTGACTATCCACATTGGAATTGTGGGAAAAATTTCAAGATTTCATCATGTTTTCATTTTTAGAGCTTACGGTTTCAACATTTTACATGCTAGTTTGTCCATTCTGAAAATTCACTCTTGAGCCTGTCGTTAGTGTTGATAGTGCGAGTATTCTATTTAAATATTACGTGGGGGTGCTGTCAAAATCTAATCTGGTGAGAAATTTCAAGTGTATCATCTGTTCATTTTTAAGAGTTGATTTGTCAACATTTACATGCTAGTTTGTCAATTTCTTGAAAAATTTCACATTATGAGCTGGTGGTTAGGTTTGATAGTGTTGAGTCGTATTTTATATTAATGGGGTTGGTGTGTCAAAATGTCATATTGTGAGAAAATTTCAATATTTCATCATGTTGTCATTTAGTAGAGCTTACTTTTTCATCATTCTACATGCATGTTAATATTTCATCCTCGTTTCATTTTAGAGTTACTTTAGAGCTTACTTTGCAATTCTTGTGAAAATCTTAATTCTTGGCATGTATGTTTAATGTTTGATGTGTTAGTCTCTATCCATATAGTAAGTGATGGGTTGTCAAAATTGAATCTTGTTGGACAAATGACCATTTGCGAGTCAGACTTTTTTTTAGTGCTGTCATAGTGTACCCAGAGCATAAGAGCCATATGGAAAAATCTTCCGAAGGCCATACCTTTTTCTCCCGAACTGAAATGACTCCATTTTTTGCGTGGGAAGGTATTGAGTAAATATGGCAAGTGACAACATAAATTTGGCATTTATACTATAGAAGTGTATATTTTTTTGTTATTAAAACAGTCCTTTTCTAACATGTTTGATATTGGGGAAACAATGACTCTTGATAACAACATGCTTAGCTCTCCCTTACAAGGAGTCGCAAACATCTTGTTGGATCCTATCACCCAGAGTGAATTTTTTATAACAACGGTTCAAATATATATATCTATATATATATATACAAATCTACAAAAAATTAAAAAAAAAAACAACAAAAATCAAGGTCAAAGATCAAACCTTTGCAATCAGGTGTTTCGTAACATGGATTGTCCTTTCTTCCCGTCCTTTTTATTCTTCTGCAAGTCTTCCTACTCATTTTCAATTTCATCCCTTTTGGTGATATTTTGTTTGCTTATTTGAATGCAATTTGTGACATGATCTCTATGGTATCTGTTTTTCCCCCTGGTCTTTGATCACCTTGGTAAATTAAAGAACGACTGACCTCATGAGAGCCATCCCATTTAAACATTAATAAACTTGTTGCGAAGAATTTTGGACTCTTTGTGACACTCTAGCCAATTTTGTCCTCAACAAAGCACTCCACCGCCGTCCCATCAAGCCATTAGTGGTTCCTTACCCCTTGTCAACAAGAGGGATGACATAAGTTTTCAAAAGGCAAACGAATAACAAAAAACCTCAAAACTAAAAGCTACAATCAAAAGAAAATTAATAGATACCTCTCCTCTTGGGGTATTCTGATAATCTCTCTATCGGGCTATGGATTCCTGACTGGCAATAGAGAATGTTGTGATAGAATCAAATACAATCTCCGTCAGGCTATGGATTTTTTTGCTGGCAAAGAGTATGTAACGGCTACCTTTCACACCCTCCATCACAAAATCACTTATCAAAATAAATCATTCCTACACATGGCTATGGTCTCTTCCACTTGTTGTCTATTAAATCTTCACTTTCAGAGGAATACATCCCCGTGCACACCTGATCTCTATGAGTAAATAGGATTAGTATGTTACCAAGTTCTTTTTGGACCTTGTTCCGACCCTTACTCAGTCCATATCTCATCCTCAACGTTTAGCCTTTGGCTAATCACTTCTTCATCGCGAGGCTCTCTAAATACTCATAGCATTGACTCATTCTTCTAACTTTTTTCAAAACATCCATGTGTATAATAGAATTACTTATTTTCCATGGTTGTGGAAACCGTTGTCCCCTTTCCAAAAAAAAAATCTTCTCCTTCCTTTTTTATCATGTGCTTGTAGCCAACTTACATGGGGTATCCTTCCTTCTTCCCAGCACTTCTTTGGTTTAGGTTCACCATCATGTTGAACCTATCCTTAATTGGCCTGATGCCACTTCTAATCTGTGAAGATTGACCTTGAATACTCCCACGAATGGGTTCGGGAATTTTTTGTCATTCACATCACCTTTTTTGTATGCACGTGGCCTTATGCCCTTGTACATCCCATCTATTGCTAGGGCAAATCCCCGCTTTCTTCTCGTCTTCCTGTCATAGTTCATCAAAAAACTTGTAAAATCACACAAAACATATCAAATATTGGAGAGAAAAAAAAAATCATAAAAAAATACAAGTCTTTCAAAAAAAACTTTCTAAAATTTGAAAATCAATCCTACAAAACATCACTCTTTGGTTCGCACTTGTCCTTGGTGCAACATGCGGTCATCTTTATCTACCCTCCATCTAAAAAGTTAGCGTCTACTGCGTCCATAACTACTGGGGCACGGAGAGCGGGGAGGTTGGCTGTACTATTTCTAGTGCACATTACTTTTCCATTGGACCCAAGCGTCCTCCCGTATTGCCCCTTGCATGTATCCTTGCTTGGGGCACCATCATCAACCCTTGTCGTTAATTTGCAATAGGGTCGTAACAAAAGTCGATAGTAAAAACATATCTTATGTTTCTCTGTTAGTTTAGCTTTTTACTTTCTGGTATTACATACATTTTGTAGTTGACATGGAGTAGGCACTTTCACTTTCTATATTGCCATTGCCATTTTGTAGTTGCATAGAGGTTTGTGTTTTCAGCCAAAGCAAATTTGTTCGTAGTATGTCTTTTCATGTCATTATACCCTTTGTCGTATGCTTATATTTTTATAAGGATCGATGACGTAGCTCTTATGGCCATATGAGGACACCGAAATTGTTTCAACAAATAAGTGGTTAGAGGTTAAGCTCTTTCTCCACTCATCCCTATGTTTTCTACACCACTTCCCTTTACCCCTAATTCTCCCTTAATCAGGGCATCGCATCAATCACCATTATTCTGCCTACTTCGCATCTTTTTAGATCTCGATCGCCTTCCTTCATACCCCACGAACTTGAGGGGGCATCTCTCCCTCCTACTAATTTTTCTTCTATCCCTTCAAAAAATCTCTTTTCTCCCCTCTACTATCTTTGAAGTGGCAATCACTTGCCCACCCAAAGAGGGGAAAATGTAGACACCTATAATCTGCCCAAGAATTTAATACTTAAATTGCGTATACCCTTTCTCGCCAAATCAACGACAGATCGTCAAAAGCACTCATTGTTCCTCATATCATCATGAATTATTTAAGCTAAGCTAAGTAATTAAGTTTCCTATCCAAAAAAATACCTAAATTACAACCTTCTGTGAATAAATCACCTCTCTTATCTAGATTAATTAATTAGTCTTCCCCTTATTTACTAGTAAATCATATGAATTGGAGGGTAAGCCCGTTCTCAATCGTAAATCGTACGAATATGCCTCGAAGTAGAGAAAAAAAAAAAAAAAAAAAAAAAAAATAAAAAAAAATAAAACAAAAAACCTTATAAGCTACACCTACCTATAATAACACCTTGATTAATTAAAATACCCCCAACTCGGACTGCTAAACATGTATAAACCCTTCTGAAATAAGGTTACCTTTAATAAAGCAACTTATCCCAGTCCTAATAAGGTTTACTTTATCCACCATCATGAGAATGTGTTGAATCCTTATCGGTTTGGGCTATATAAGACCCCTCCCCCTACCTTTAAATTACACCTAAACTTCTTGAGAGCCAATGCAAAGCATATAGAAAAGTACTAAGAGCTTGCACCTTCTCTTTGAAGAGTTTATCAAACTTGATGAGTAAGCTTCTCTTAAAGTGCTTGGGTCATACGGGAAGTGTCAAAGGGTCTTGTACACTCAAATTTGATTTAGCCCCCATCCTGGTTTCTTGGAACATAAGGACAAATATTTTGATAGTCCGGGAGGCTTACTTAGGTCCATTCATTTTAATTGTGGTTATAGAACAGAGGAGTTAGAATTTAGCATTGTTAGTTTCCAAGTGTATTTATGAATTGTAGCATCTAACCATTGTTTAATCTTTTTATGATGGTGTTTATGTTTGTTTTAGCTAAATTGTCGGAAATATTTTAGGTGGTAGTCTTGCTTCATTTAATTTATCTTTAAGAAAAGTATAATGCACACTTTGGCATGACCGTGGACTTCCTCCATTGTCTTTGCACCTAATTCAAGTTTTTGTAGTAAAGTTGTATTGTTGGTTACGAACCCTCTTTACACATGTTGACTTTATATAACTCTGTTTTGTGAGTTTGTACCTTGGGACTGCTCTGGTGGGTATTCCGTTAGGTAACGAAGGAGGGAAGTGCCTATCAAAATTGGAATGAGGGGAAAATTTCAAGATTTCATCATGTTTTCATTTTTAGAGCTTACTTTCAACATTTTACATGCAGTTTTGTCAATTTCTTGAAAATTTTCAATTCTGAGCATGTAGGGTAGTGTGTGATAGTGCAGAGTCTTCTATTTAAAATATTAATGTGGGGGTTGCTGTCAAAATTTAATCTTGGTGAGAAAATTTCAAGATTTCTCATACCCTTTTCATTTTGAGCTTAATTTTTCAACATTGTACTGCTAGTTTTGTCAATTTCTTGAAAAATTCAAGTATTGGCATGTAGTTCGTGTTTGATAGTGTTGAGTCTTCTATTATATATTAATGTGGTTGGTTGATGTCAAAATTTAATCTGGTGAGCAAAATTCAATATTTAATCAGTGTTTTCATTTTTAGAGCTTACTTTTTCATCATTCTACATGCATGTTAATATTTCATCATCTTTTCATTTTTAGAGCTTACTTTTAGAGCTTACTTTGTCAATTTCTTGAAAATCTTAAATTCTTGAGCATGTATGTTAATGTTTGATAGTGTTGAGTCTTCATCCATATATTAATGTGATGGGTTGTCAAAATGAATCTTGGTTGGAAAAATTTACCCATTTTGCAGAGTAAGGGACCGTTTTTTTTTTAGGCATGTCAAGTGCATCCATGGAGCATAAGAGCATATGTGTAACAACATCTTCCGAAGGCCATAACTTGTTCTCCGAACTCGAAATGACTCCATTTTTTGCGTTGGGAAGGTATTGAAGTAGAATATGCAAATGAAAACATTAAATTTGGCATTATACTTTATAGAAGTGTATATTTTTTGTATTTTAAAAACTAGTCATTTTCTAACATGTTTATATTTTGATGAATTGTTGTATTCCACGCTTACTCGATTTATACCAAGCGTGTGTATGATCTTCTCTTGCACCTTTGGTGATCTTGGAATAATAAAAAATAACTTGATCTCTATCTTGTTAACATTGGGATTTTGAACTTGGAAACTTGATTATTTTCATTTTGTATTAAGGAATGAACTTTTTACAAGCATTTTTAAGTGGTCCTTTGATTTGAAGTTTTACCATTGATTAGTTAGGATAAAGTTTGTGTATGCTCTTCTTTTGCACTTTAGGGTGATCTTGAGAATCAAAAGTAAACTGTTAGTCTTTCAGTTTATTATCAAACATTTGTAAAGTGGAAACTTCATCTTTCACTTTTGGTTTAAGGAAATGAACCTTTTACAAAGTATTTCAATGGTCATTTGATGTGAAATTTGAAATTTCTATAAGGGGTGATAAAGTTTGTATGCTCTCTCTTGCACTTTTAGGGTGATCTTGAGAATCAAAAGCAACTTTAGTCTCATTTCATAACATTTGGTAAATTAGAAACTTATCTTTCACTTTGCGTTTAAGGGAATGAAACATTTACAAGAATTTCTTTGTATGTTCATGATTGAAAATATTTTCTTTACTTTTTAGTTAATATTTGTTGTGTATGCTCTTCTATTGCATCCTTGGATGATATTGAGAAATCAAAAGAAACTTTTAATTCTTTTTAAATAATGTGATTTCTTGAAGAACTACTAACGCTTGAGGCAGGACCTAAAAAAAGGTGTCAAAGAACGGAGGACCCCCCCCAAACAAAATCAAAAAATACTATACAGTTTTTTACAGGTTGGTTTGGCCCGAAAGGTGTTCAGCACAACCCACACCTAATTAAAAAAGATAAAAAAGAACAACATATTCAAAACATGTATTGCAGGTTTCGGAAAAGGGTACGTCCATCTCCGCTCAACGGGAAACATAACCCATTGGGCATAACACCGTAAGGTATAACAATTGTTAATTGGTCCAGGAACCCCAAAGTAGTCCACGTAAGAGGTAACCTTGTGGACGAAACGGGAAGTACTCCACACTACCTACTTGACAAGTGATTCCTTTGTGAGATAGTGTTACAAGTTGTCTGTTGTGGCAAACCTAGTGATAGTACACGTAGACGCCTCCACCTTCATCACCACTCCAATCAACGGTGTCGATAGATCCTAAATCTATCCCTCCTAACTTTTTTTTTCATAAACATTATTTCCTTAGGGCCTCTGATTTATCAACGTGAAGGTGAGGCCCCTTCCACTCTCCCATTTCTGTATCCTGAGATGATCGAAAACAACACACCAACCATTAACGTTATTCAATGTCAGGATGATGAGTCCATACTCACCTACCTTGGTGTAGAAGACTCATATATTCATTGGTCGTTACTATCTGAGGCGCAAACCATGTTGAACGAATTGACTATTGAAATCAACATTCATACTCAGGATGACCCGCACATCCTAAAGATCAGACAATCTTTAGATGCTACTGAATAGGAAGCCATCACTTATTTTCTCCGAGAACATAACCACGCTTTCACTTGGTCTTACGTCGACATGCCTGGTATTAACCCCACCATAGTGGTCCACAATATCGTAACCGTCCCCAATGCCAAACATATCAAATAAAACCTGAGGAAAATGCACCCTCGCATTACTTTTCTTGTCAAAGAAGAACTTCAACACCTTTTTTTGGTTTCCTTCATCTTACCCATTGATTACCCTCAATGGATTTCTAACATCGTCCCTGTCACTAAGGTGATAGGGGGATTCCGCATTTGCATGGGCTTCCACAACCTCAACCTCACCTACCCAAAGGATGACTTTCCCTTGCCTGGTATTGATCAAATGGTAGACCTTACCACAGGTCATGAAATGCTCTTGCTCATGGATGGTTTTTTGGGTTATAACCAATTTTTGCTTGCCCCAGAAGATCAGCACAAGACCGCATTCATTACCCCTTGGGGGACCTTCTGCTATAGAGTCATGCCTTTTGGCCTTAAAAATGCTAGTGCTACATATCAACGTGCTATGACTTACATCTTCCATGATATCATGCATTGCATATTGGAAGATTACATGGATGATCTCTTGGCTAAATCTAAATGTCGCGCCGAGCACCTTGTTGTCCTCAAAACCATATTTGATCACCTTATTAAATATTGCATCCACCTACAGCCTAAAAAGTGTGTCTTCGAAGTCCTCCTAGGAAAGCTCTTGGGATTTATCATTTCCTTACATGGTATAGAAGTTGATCCAGCTAAAGTCAAGGCCATTCTAGAAATTCCTCCACCCACAAACCTCAAACAACTCCATAGCTTGCAAGGTAAATTACAATCCATTCACCATTTCATTTCACAATTATCAGATCGGTGTCAACCATTTCATCATCTGCTTAGAAAGAATATCTCCTTTAAATGGGATGATGACTGTCATAAAGCTTGTGAGGCCTTGAAATAATACCTTCTCCAACCACCTGTCCTTATCCCACCTAAAGATGACCAACCTTTTTACCTATACATATTAGCCACCGATCATTCCCTATGAGCCATGCTCACTCATCACGATGAACAACATAAGGAGCAAGCGGTTTATTATATAAGTCGTACCCTTCTGGACTACGAAACCTGATACACTCACCCTAAATTTTTTTGCTTAGCCTTAGTTTTCATTGCCACCAAACTCTGTCATTACCTACTCAACCACAAAACCTATGTCATGACCAACACTGACCCTTTACACATCATGTACGCTAAACCTTATCAAAATCAGTGTACCACGTGATGGCTTATGATTTTAGCTATTCTTGACCTCGAATTCATCCACCAAAAGTCCATTAAAGGCCAGGCTATTGCCGACCAACTGGCTGACGCACCTATTGTTTGGGACCAACCCTCTAATTTTTACTTCCCCGATGAATCCATTGCTAACCTCTCTTTGGATAACAACCCTTACCAAATGACCTTATTCTTCGATGCTTCCAAATGTTAGCATGGGGGTGGTGCAGGCATTATCCTCATTCCTCTTGATGGTGAACCCATGCCTTTATCATTTAAACTCAACTTTGAATGCACCAATAATGTCGCTAAATATGAAACACTTGTATTGGGTCTCATTACTAGCCTATACCTTAGACGTTAAGTTCATTAATATCTTCAGTGATTCTCAACTGGTAGTAAACCAAGTCAATGGTGTTTATCAGTTTCATAATGAAATACTTCAAGAATACAAGTGTTATGTCGGCATCATGTTGACTACCTTTGACCACTATAAAATTCAAACTGTTCCGCAGTCCACCATTAAATTCACGGATACCATGGCCTTCCTCGCTTCTCAAATACCCAAATACCCGCTTCACCTAACGATTTAGAAATCTTTGTTACTGTAAAATGCATACTAAGACCTTCTTATAAATCTTGTTGTATTAACCTCATCCACACTACCTCATTGATCACACCCGATCTTTGGTATAAGCAGCTTGTGGACTACCTTTTCTCCTTTCTATGTTTTCCTCCTGATCTCACACGTAATGGACATCGTGCCTTTCTCAAGCAGGCCTCTTGTTATGTTGTCATGGGTGGAATTCTCTATAAATGTGGCTTTGACGGTATTCTGCTTACGATGCCTCACTAGCTCTGAAATCCCTTACACCATTAAAGAAGTTCATGATGGCATATGTGGAGGCCACTTTAGTGGTCTTTCCATTACTAAGCATATTCTTCGCCTTGGCTATTACTTGGCTGACCCTTAACCATGATTATTGCGACTATGTCAAATGCTACGTGTGAAATGTCAACAACATTCCAACCTTCATCATACACCTAGTTACGCCTTACAGGTTGCTCGTGACCTTTGGCCCTTCTCTTAATGGGGTTTGGATCTTATTGGAGAAATCAATCCTTATTCTTCCTAATGCCTTCAATGGATTATAACTACTACCCGAATATTACACCAAATGGGTAGAGGCCATACCACTTATCTCCATGAAAAGATGAGAAAATATGTGAGTTCATTAACCATCACATCATTTGTCTCTTCGGTGTCCCTCATCGCCTCATCACTGACAATGGAAAATAGTTTAAAAACAAAACATTGCAAAAAAATTACGACGCCTTCAGCATCCAGCTAAGCTTCTCCTCACCATATTACCCACAAACCAATGGCCAAGCCAAATCCACTAACAAAACCCTCAATAAAATTCTCATGAAAGTGTTTGATGATACTGGGAAGGATTGGCATACGCACATTCCTTTTTCTCTATGGGCATACCGTACTAGTATTTGCACTGCCATTGTGGATACACCATTTTCACTAGTCTATGGTACAGAGGCCGTTTTGCCTCTCTAAGTCCAGATCCCCTCACTCCACATTTCTCTCCATGACATGCTTATTAATGATGACTTTCATCAGGACCACTTGGCACAGCTGGAGTTATTAGATGAACATCGTCTTAATGCTCTAGATCACCTCCAAGTCTATCAAAAATGCATCAAGCGTGCCTATGACAAACGTGTTCATGAATGAACCTTTCAAGTGGGTGACCTTGTTTTGAAATAAAATCAACATGTAACTAAAGTGGAGAAAATCAAACAAGGAAAATTTTCTCCTAATTGGCTTGGACCCTACATCATAACTCATACCTATGGATCAAGTGCCTATTGTTTTTCCTTACTTGAGGGTAAACCTGAACTTAAGCCCCTCAATGCATTACATCTTCAACCATTCTATTGTTGACTCATTGTCCTAACTCACCCTTTGTCTCTTTACAGGATCTCCCCTTGAGCGTTATCCACTTCATACACCTCCCTAACAATTAAACAAGAATCATGTGAGTACCCATCACTTGTTATCTACTCTTGAATACGTGTAACATGGCACTGCACATAACATGATTCTCATGGATACTTTTTTTCTATCTTTAGATGAGATCCCATGGTCATTCGACCTTGAATTTTGAACAAGAGTCCTATCCTTCACCTTGGTCTTGTCCATGATTTCAAAGACCTCCAATGGGACCAAACTCCTTGAGTCAAACTTCTAATAAAAGATTACTCCCTCAAAAGGACATCTTCCTCTTGACCAAATTGCTACTATAAATAGACTACTCCCTCGAAGGACATATATAAAGCTCTCAAAAAAAGAGAGAGAAAAGGAATCTTCCCACATTGATCAGCTTCACGAAGACCTCAAGGAGTACCATATTATTTGTCCCAAATAGACTTCCCACATTGATCAGTCTATCACAAGAAACAAAACTTTTTAGTCATGGACTTGCCCATTGTGCCCTAGGACCTCTTGCCCAAAAGCCCTATCACTCAAACATATCAACTTGACTACCTTTTCCCACTTACCATCTCTACCCTCATTTCCTTAGTTACCTCAAGGGAAATCTTAGAATTTAGACATTTGGTGATCCTGTGACTACCTTCATCGTAGAATTGTTAATCATGTGGTGTTTTTTGGGTCTTGTGTTTATCACCTCCTCTAAGGTATGATCTACTCAGTAGGTTACTACCCAATCAAGTGGCTCTATAAGGCCCCCTCTTATCTTTTAAACTATCTTTTTTGATGTTCTGATTACCTTATACAGGACTTGGTCCTCGTCTCTTACCTTTGGGGATAGCACTCCCCTTTTGCCATAATTGCCTTCACCTGCATCATTTTACCTATAATCTACCCACACTCATTAAACCTAAAACCCACTACATGCTTAAAAAACCTACTAACTCATTTTCATCTTTCTTCCCTAGCTTATGGGAGAAATACATCAGTCTGAGGTCCCTTTTCACTAGGACTATGTAGGCAGCAATTTTAGGGAATGGGGCCTTGGAAGGTTAGCTCGACCACTTTTTACCTGAACCATTTTCCCCACCTTTACCCGATTTCCTGTTCCTAGCAAACACCTTAAATCTAACCCAAACCACATACCCTTTACCACTTACTTATTTGACATTTTCATAACATACCATATCCCATTTTACATATCTCATACATTTACATTGCCCTTTGTTATCATTAAACATCCATGCCTCACATTTTCCATGCCTAACTCGATCCATGCGTAACTAACATTTTCCACATTTTCCACCATCTCATACATTTAAACACTTGACTCGATCCATTTTTAAACCAACCTGACCAAAATTCTGCCTAAATAACCTGACATCCATGCCTAAACGGACGACACTTGACTCAATCCATGCATAAACCGACCTGACTCAATCCATGCCTATGACCTGACTCTATCATGCCTAGCTCATCTATTTTCCATCCATATCATAAGTACAAGTAAAACTCATATATATCATAAACAGCATCACATGAATATCATCTATCTCCTCATAAATACATGTGTGTATCCACTACAATGTACACACGTATCACATAAATGTGCATCTCAATAAACATGTCTATCTCCTCATGGCTATCATCTCAAAAATGTCGGCACATAGGCCGATATGCTATAAATAATCGTCATTGGCTCACAAGCCAGTATCATGTACACCACTATAATCAATACAAAAATGTCTTCATCTCGCAGGATGGTATCATGAACAAAAAATGAAACAAATATCACTTTGGCACATAGGCCGGTCTCATATATCATATATACAAAAATGACTCAGCACATAGGCCGGTCCATAACCTGGTCAATCATCTCCCCATCTGATGTCTGAATGTCGGGGAATGCTCTGTGTCTGTGTCTCTCCAAACCACTCTACCACACCTCTCTAGGGCCTCGGTACCTACCTCACCTCCTACTAATGGCCCCTCACCTGTGGCTGGCCTCTGTACACTAGTGACCTCACCATGACCCTGTCCTTGGGCTCGCCATCCCCCTGTACTCTCCACACTATGAGTGTGGGATCTATTCCTCTCACTGGAGGCCTGTTGTGTTCTGTACTCGGCATAGGAGGGCACATCTAGCCCAGTAGCTAACAAATGATCATGGTAATACCGCTTCTCCTATGGCATCCCTGAACCTAGCCATGGGCACTGTCTGTGGAGGTACCATGGGTCCAACTACTTGTGTAGGTACTTGTATAATAGGACCCTGTCCCTGAACCTGCACTGATCCTTGTACTAGTGCTAAAGCCTGAGTCAGCCCTGGAATCTATGCCTATGCCTATAGCTAGGCCTGTAGAGTAGTAATATGTGCCTGTGCTACTATCAGCTGAGCCCTACAGACCCATAACCTGTCCTTGCACCATGACCAACTGGCCATGTAGAGCCTAAACCTGTGCCTATAGGGCAGCTAGCTACCCTCCATCTCCGCCTACCTCCTCTCCATCACCATCTCCTCCTGCCTCCACCTATGTTGGTATCGATCCTTGCCCAGCCTGAGCCTGTAACGTTGCTATCTGGGCCTGTAATGTGGCAACTTGTGCCTCTGTACCTGTCAGCTGCCCCTGCATGATCCCAAGCTACATCACCAATGTAGCCACCTACCCCTGTAGGGCATCTCTCTGAACTATGATGGTGGCTAAGTTTGGCTACCCTGGCCTCGGTGGTATGGCTCTTAGTTGTGCCACCCACCACTGCATATACCAATCTGTAACCTTAGCATCATCAATCTTGAGTATCTACATGATCCTCCTCACATCCAGTCAGCACTATGGGTCATGGTGGAGACATAGGTCTCTCCACATCATCTCTCCTGTACTGAGGGAATGGAGGCGATACACCTTAGACCAATCCAAACTGATGTCTAACCCACTCTACGGGTATCCACTCATACTCCCCCGCTCTCCACCCCTCTATCCACAGATGTATTTGTAGCCCAGCTAGCTCTGTGGCCATCTGTCTATATGAAGGGAAGCCCACATATGGCCTCTAAATGACGTTCACCCTAGACAACCACTCCAATAACCTCGTGTAATGAGCTACATCATGCGTAGCTCTAACACCTCGGGCCTCCCCCATGGCCGGTACCCATCACCTATACCACACTCACAGAACCCTCTATGGGAATGCATCTTCCCAGGGCATCCCCACCAGTCGAACACAAACAATGTGCCCATACACCCAGCGATGTAATAGTACAATGCAGCAGATGCTAAACCTCCGTAGTCACCTGTAGGCCCATAGCTCTCTATACACTTGTGTCAGCAATACAGGTGTCCATACAAATCATGTCTGATGTACCATCATATCATGGAGGACCCCCATCAATGACCTCGGGTATCTCCCCCCTTTGCATCTGGAAGTGCAAAGCAACACACTACCTCCATCACAAGTACCACTAACCTCATCTCCTCTCGATGAGCTCTATACATCACTCCATAGCTCATGCTAGCACTATGGAATGTCAGGTCTGCTACACCCTCACCAAAAATGGGTGCCAGAAACTCCTCAGACGCCTCTGATGAGATCAAATAAACCTGGGCCCCCAATATGGGCAACCACAGGATCCTGTATACATCCTCCAGGGTGATCATCATCTCACCCATCGGCAAATGGAAGGTATTGGTCACCGAGTCCCATATATCGATGAGGAAAACCATAAGAATCACCTCCCAGACTACATGCCAATATCTCCTCACCCCTATCAATCCCACCTCTACCACATGCTTCCACTCTACCTACATTGCACTCGCCCATACTCTCAATAACAAGGGTGACACCCAGGCCCTCATCCGCAGCTCGTCTCTCACCTGCATCCCACAAAAACAATGTATTTAGTCCACCTTCCCATCTTACCTTGTTTTTAACCCATCTACAAAAACCTATCTACACCAATCCCTCCACCAAATCCACCTACTACCTACAAACCCATTCACCCAACACTACCTACCCTACCCTCAATTGTGACCCACCCTCACCCTTTACTCACCTACCCTACTTTTCCCACCATAGCCTTACTCTCTACCCTTTTTTTATCCCACATCTCCACTTATAAATAACTGACCCTGGTTTCTCCTGACCGACCACGGTCTCCATTTAACTGGCATCAGTCACTATTCTTGTGACCAGCACCAGTCACTACCCACACCGTCGTCAGCCACCAGTCGACCGACATCGGTCAGTGTCGCCCCCCGCCTGACCTGAATTTCCAACCCTCTTTTTTAGAAAGTTTGACATTCTACCCACCCAGATCCCTCTCTCCACCCTTAAATGCTCCTATCTTCCCCTTTTTACTCTACCCCTTACCATCCATACCCCTTACCATCCTATTCCCTTTTCCCTCACAAACCCCCATTATTTTCTTCTATATTTTTCTTCATCTTACATCAAATTCATTCACACAACAAAATCAAAAGTTCACATCCTACCTGATCTCACTACCACCGTCATGATGGAACCTCTAGCCTCCATGTTACTCCTCTTGATCTCTCTCCGGCATCTGTCATCCTCCAATGCACAAACAATCCTCAGCCACATGAATCGTGCCACCTGATCTCGCGGCCCCACCTCCCAATTACCCACTCTCTCCTATGTGGCTCGCCAACCAAGCTCCTCTGCTGCACTCTCTTGTCATTTTCCTCTTTCTCTATGCTTTTCCTTTTCTACTTTTCCACATGCACAAATGAATTTTCAAACGCGGGTTTTCCACTTTTTATACCCTACCCAACCCGAACGACATCGGTTACCCTTGCCCACTGCCCGGTCTTCTATCCCTAGACTACCACCATCAGTTACCCGTACACTCGTCATTGGTTCATTACGACCGATGTCAGTTATCATGCATACATTTTACCCCCATTTACCTTATTTTCCTTACCTCCCTTCTCTTCTGCCCCCCATACACCTACCTGGACCACTTTACCTTCACCTATGGCCCTCCACCCTCTTCAACCTCCTTGCGTCTGCTGTTGATGCCTTATTATTTTACCGCTACCTCAGCCTTCCCATGACGTGATATCGATATTTGGACCTAGACCATCGCTAGTGACCTTTGATCTCATGTGTTTGTTATACCTTATAGCACTATTACCTGTGTTGTTGACCTAATGACCTTACCCAGCCTATTGTTGTGACCATTTATCCTGACCCTACCTTTGGTATACCAGAACATACCTAAACATTCCTGCACCTAACCAACGTTATGTTTCCTGACCTTATCCTGATACCTTGGATACCAGATTCACTTCACCTTTGTTTGGATAAACCTATCAACCTTAGACGATGTAGAGTTTGCCTACTCTTCAACCTGGTAGCGTGCTGCAATTTATACGTGTGTGTCCATTTTACTGCTGCTACCTTTGACCTTGACCCATTACCTAGATCACCCAATTAGACCTTTCACCCTCTTCCCCTAGACCCATTTACATTTTCCTCTCATTTATCTTTTATCAAACCACTCACTGCTTCAGCCAGATGCTTCGTCAGTTCCTAGTTTGAGGGGGATCACATTCACCCTCACATGGGGCAACCACATCTTATTTTTGTTAGCATCACTTACAAATACAAGCTACGCAACAAAAAGGGGTAAAATGTAGACACTAAAATTAGGTCACACTCCTCTTTCGTACCTTGACCAATAAGATACCCTTCATCACTTTCACCTAGCCATGGCCCCCTTCACCACACTAGTATTAATTTAATTATTTTAATTAAATTTATGCTTTACCCTCACTATATTTATTAGTTAAATATCTTATTTAAATAATATCTACACATATAGTTCACTTAGAAACCTCATCAAGTTGACTCACATTAATACCTATTCTTAGCAAGTTACCATAACTAACTAAGACTTACCCAAACCCTAAAAATCAATGCCTACATTCCCTCTAACCACATTCCAGCATGTTCACAGAAGCTCCCAATCTAATCCATGGGATAACGACATGAGATATAAGGAAATCAGGAGGATCTCCCCTAAGTTTGGCGAACCTAGAAAATCCCACCTTGACCAATGTCGGTTATCCCTAACCACTGTCGGTTAAGCCGAACTGCCGTCGGTTTCCCCTTTTTAACTCATAAACTACCTTATTCTCAAGGTTGGAAAAAAACATTGGGAGCAAGAAAGTTGACAAGAAAGAATGAGATCTCAAAAATATAGCACATCTTCTGAGAGCCAATTCCAGCAAGAACTCACATCCAAAGAAGGGGATTGAACATCTTCTCCTACACAGCCATCCCAGACACATTCAGATCTACCCAAGAAAAAGAGGAGTGTGCATGCAGCCCATGCAGAAGCTTTTCTCTGGTTGGTGATCACTTGCAGCCTCCAAAACTCATCATCAGCACCTCCATCCTTCACACAAAGACTTCCAGAAATGACATATAAGTAAGTATAATATCATACTTCCTTGGTTAATTCATTTCATCAATATTTTACCACTTATTGTTGATCTTTCTCCTTATTGACCATCTCCAACATGTTGTACCTTTATAGACCCATCAAAACCTCATAAAAACCCACCCTTGTCACCTAATACCTCCTCCCAACCAACTAAATCCTTTGTGCAATCACAAAGGGGACCAAAATCCCTATTTTGTGACATTCCCAAATCTCATAATAACTAATGCTGGTTGTACCTAACCGCAGTCAGTCACCCTTGACCGACATCGGTCTCTATATTTTCCCACACAGCCTTAAGAATAGACCTATCCACCCCATTTTACCTTACCCTCCCTCACTTGTGACCTACCCAACACCTTCATCAGACCTACAGAACTCAGAACCAACCCTTTGACCTGTGGATTCTACTCTAGCCTAGCCTCTTAGATTAGATCTATTTCTTATTGTGTTTTAATTGAGATACCTAAATCATTTTAAAATAACAATAGGATTTACTTTTTTTTCAACATTAATTTTTTTAAAATAGTGGATTGACAACCATTTAGGAAGTGCCATACTTCTTGGATCTATCTCTTGTTAGGCAGTTCACTACCCTTATTGTTTAATGCTTTCTAGTGGTCTTGTTTTCATTACAAGTAGTTCCTCCTAGCCAAAAGGAAGCTCTCACGGTCAGTTGTGGATTCAGAAGTCATATGTGTGCAACAACCCATCAACCAACATTTGAATAGGTATTCCTCCTACGCCGTTACCCTATCTGTTTCGTCAACCCTTCAAAGAAATGAATCTAAGAAAAAGGTGAAACAGAATTTTTTAGGTAGCCATACCAAAATTTTGTTTTGCTTCCCCGCCAATGTCCCTCAGCGTTCAGAATGGTGTAATATCCCCTTTCCCGAAAATCTGGTTTTTCAAACTTAGTCGTTTGGTCCCTTTTTGGCTGGGCGTAGATTTTGTTCATGAAACATCAAATATATCTGTGCCCCATTCTTTTCCTTTGGTGCATCCTCTGTTGTGTCAACATTAAAATTGTTGCACCTCCCCATGTTACGCCCTTTTAACTTGCGCCGAGGTGCATGAGCCAACCTGTCGACACTAAAAATGTTGTGCCCTTAAGCGGTGTGCCAAGGCACTAAAAACCCCATGTTGACAGTCCTGAATTCACGCCATGGGCACAAATACTTTCATGCTGAAAAACGCATAACCATGCCAAAGGTGCAAATAATCTTGTGTTGGCATTCATTTTTGTGCACCCTTTAAAAATTTGGTGGCGCATTTATTACACCTTTTGCTATATATAGGCACATCTGACCTGTCATTTTCACAATTGAAAAACACGTGAAAAGTTTATTCTTTTGCACCTGTCAGTGCCCTTGTCATCCCTGTTTTTCTTTACGTTGCATTCGTGGACCCCGCATCATTTTTTCCAGTCTATATATTTCAGGTAAGTGGTCCTTGCATTCCTTGTGGTTTTTGTTTGTTGGTTTTTTGTGTTATTCTATGAGGTTGTGGTTGTTTCAAAATAATAAACAAATAAACCTTGGAGGCTCCCCCCCAAATCCAGTTTTACCCTCCTTCCAGATCTGCTGGCTTAGAGGGATTTTTGTCTCAAAGTGATCCAAGATCCTTTTTGCTTTGTCCCCCTTCTTTGACTAGATCTATGCTAAAGTGCCCTAAAAGACTGCATGAACCAACCAAAAGGAAAGAAATCTTGAGTTGTTATGATCCAAACCCATGGCTTTCTCCATTAGCATGAACAAATGCTCTGTTGCATAAAACACAGTCATGTAAAAGGGTACACTATTCTTCCCTGAAGCACGCATCTTCCCTGCGCCCTATCAAACTCCAAAAATCCTACATTGGCGCAAGCGCAATCTCGCCTACAACGACACATGAATGTTATGTAATTTTTTTTTTACACCGTGCTAAAGGCTAAGACTGGTGTATCTTAGGTCAGTGATACACCATTTAAACATGCAACCCACTGGCACACCAAAAATGTTTGCAACATGTTCCATACCTGCACCATTGGCGCATCCTACTGTCTTGCAACACTAAAAATATTTGCAACCAGTTTAAACCTTATGCAAGGGCATAGGAACATATCTTTTAACATCAACATTACATGTTATGTGTAATATTCTTACACCCTATGCCATTTGGCACTATTTTATTCCTTCTAACACTCTACATTAGTGCGCCTTGCTTTGTTCTAACCCCTGCAACTTGTAGTATACCTGCGCCCTATGCGCTCAAAGGCTTCTAAATTGCTAACTCTTCTTTTTGTAAAGATTTTATGGATGATCTAAACAGCTAACATGGCTCTTCTGTGATGGACTTCACTCCTCCTTCTTACAGATCAGACAACTAAATTCGAGATTCACACATGTCTTCATCAAGCAAGAGGCCAACCAAGTCAAAGGATAAGGCCAAACTCATAAAAGAATAAATCAAGTATAATTATCAAAGGGTTAGGATGCCCTCGAGTCCCATGCAAAATGTGACTTAGACATCAGGGGATGCTGAACTTGGCCACATTGACATGGAAGATTTTTGGGCCAGAACTAGGAGGGTCACAGGACATTCCTTTGGATGGAAAAACTGGTTGTTAGTGGTCTACACTTCTATGGGGGGAATTCCTGTAAGCACAGTAAATAATGAATTCATGATGGTGGTGGCCCCGCTGCTATAATAAAGACACGAGGTGCGTCGAGAATGAGAAGGGTAAGGTTATAATCAACCTCACTGCCCAGCATTTTTGAAATCATACTGGGTAGTCCCCCACCACCAGTCACTTTATGGCCATGAGTTAAGAAGACTGCATAAAGTCATGGGACAAAAATGAGGACAAATGCATGCAGTTGATGAATGAAGTATACCTGAAAAATAAGAAGGTAATAACTAGGTCGGCCGCAGGTTATTCACCGCAGTGATTTTTTTAAAGGAGCTAAGTGACACCATTACCTTCCTGAGTAGGGTGTTTGGGCTTCCTAATGCCCATTACTTTCATAAATGGATGCTCAGATATCTAGAGACAATGAACAAAAATGTTCCTGATCAGCATTTTGAGTGGGCAGAGATATCATCAGTAGCACCATCTCCCGAACAACTCCAACAACTCTCAACAACGGGGAGGTTCTACATGAACTCCTATGTGGTCTACGCTACTTCCTCTGAGAGATATTACCCGGCATTGAGCTGATGCAGGGTATGGCCCCAAGTGAAAATATATGAATAGTTACCCAGAGTTGAGACTGGAAAATAGCATCCCATAGTTCACCAATATTCAACGATTCCTTATTCTACGGCATCATCTACCTTTTGAGGCCCAATATGAATCATGGTTGAATGAAGAACAAGAGCATTGTAACTGCAATAGAGAAGTGGGGGGAGTTATTTACACAACTCCCCACTTTTACTTATCTGAGAGCCACCAACTTCTTGGGGGAGCTTACCAAGTTGCCAAGATATGTGGGGCTGAAGTTGATCCTATTTGAGTTGTCTAGATAGCTCATCACATATCATGAGAGAGTTCCTGAAGAGAAAGAAGGGTTGAAACTCCTTTCTCCCTCACAGTGGGCAGGTACACATGCACTTCTCACATCCAAAGCCTGGGAAATGTTTATAGAACTAGAGATGCTTAACTTAAAGCATAATTTCCTAGCAAGGTCAACCTTTGATCCACAAAATTACCTCCTAAAGGCAAAGCTCGATCCAATTCACATCCCACATATTGAGGATATCTATATCGATCTATATCACGAGGTTGAGCTTAGAAGAAAGGATCACTCCCACTTGGCCTTAGCAGAGATCATCCAGTATGGTGTGGCCATTTTCCTAAAAGGTTTTCAAATGACTGATCAAGAATTTTATTAGGTCTATCTAGATACGGACGGGGAGAATTGACCATTTTTTGAAATAGACAGAACAAGGGCACCTCAGACTATTGAGGGGGAGGGTAAAAGGCACTTTACAGTGCACATAGAACATTGGTTGCAGATTTTAATGGTCTCATCTACCTCGGGGTAGACAACACTATGTCTCCCTTAGGTAATGTGCATACTAGGGCCAAAAGCATTTGCTAAAGGGAAAAGGAAAATACAAGGAAGGGGAATCAAGTCCTACTCAAGAGCAAGCTCCTGAGAGTCCCCCTTCCACCGCCCAGGAACAAGTTATAACCCTGGTATCTCCAGAGAAAGAGCAGGCAGTAAGTGTTACAACGGGCACATCCACTCAGGATGTTGCTAGTGCTACAACCACCAAAGTTCCCATCATCCATTCTCCCACTCTTCCTTCCCCTCCTCATGTCACTCAAGCAACCATTCCTTTAGGTTGGTATCTTCTCCCCCATCTTCTATTGTTCCCCCTTTCCTCTTCTTCCATCTTCTCTTTCCTTGTGGAGCTATCCCGTAGTATTTCTTCCCTCATCTCTCAGCTCCCTTCCATCCCCACAGTTTTCCTCTCCTACAATAACTCCCACCCCTATGTGATTGCATTGGAGGTTCGGCTTCTTTATCAATGCCACTGCCAAGTGTCTCAACCCATTTCCCTGAGTACACTGTAGTTGCTCCTTCTTCTTCCACCGTTACCTTCTTCTCCCACTAGTCCCACTCCCTTAAGTCCAGCATGGATCTCCCAACACCTGAGCTAGCAAAAGAGGAAAGTCCCCATTGCACCTATGGACTTCTTCCGTCATTCCAACAAAAGGAGCTAAGAAGGAAAAAGCCAATAACCCATGCTTCTCTTAGAGTGCCTCAGGTGAAAGAGTAATGGAGATTGTGTATCCCGATCCCACAAAGGATAAAAAGGATCTGTCTCCTATAGATTACATAGTGACACAGGTCACAATGGGAACATCCTCTAAGAGCCTTCAAGGAGAGGCCCTATCTGAAGTGGATGCCCTTTGTAAGAAGCTTTAGGAAGCAAAGGAAGAGAAGAGGATACTGAAAGAACAAAACAAACATCTTCTCCAAGCCCTATAGAAAATGGGCAGTGCACCTCCCATAACTGCCACTAAAACTCCTGAGGCCCTTAGTCAGGAGAAGATAAATGAATACGCCAAGATTGGCGAACAAGGCATGGTAGTATCCACCTGGAGAGACCAAATCCTCAAAGATAGTGAGGAAGTAATCGTGAAGTTCACTGAGCTATATCAGAATATTAGTCAGGCAAACAAGGAACTCCAAGTGATTGCGGGACCTATCTCCGAAGAGTTGGACCATGCTAGGTTGCAACACGAGACGTTCCAGAAGATGCTCGACTGTCTCAGTCAATGACTTAGTGAAATTCGGCATCTTCGATCACCCCAGGGCACCCAACAAAATTCTTGTTGCTTTGGACTACCGGGTCGATCAGATGGAATTTGTCTTAGAGAAGATAGACAAGGTCAAGGAGGAAGCCTTGGATGCAATGCATCAAATGGAGAAAATTGTTCTTGAGAATGTCTCTAGGCTTGCTCACTCCTTCATTACCTTTGAGGAAGGCAGATGAAACCATCTGGATCTTCAAGGAGATCATCTTGCAAGGGTTAGGGGCCAGAAGCTACTTTTGACGCTGAATCCATCAACAACCTTCTGGCCTGCCGTGACTTTGTGGGTTACCTGATGGAGGCAAGAAATGAGTACTTCAAACTCCCAGAAAAACTCAGAGATGAAGCGGGAGACTTGTGAGGTCATCAGTGATCACACCAAGGGTCCTTCCCAGGATCAACTCCAGCCAATGATTAGCAAATTCATGGAAGTACCGGGCTCAGTTCCACATTGCCTCTCCTAAGCAGCATCAAAAGCACGGATACCCCCTTTCCAGCCGCAGAGATGATGACGAATAGCCTTCTTCTCTTCTTGGCTCTCTTCTCATTTTTGTAAAATATCTAAAAGTATGTTGGCACAAATGATGACATCATCCATGTTGCATGTTGCATGGGATGTTGTCATCCACCAAGTTGCCCGAAAGTCAACAGTTTGACTTTTAGATATTTTGTAGATATTTTGTAATTAAGTCGTTGTTTTCTTTTTTTCCTTCTCTCCCCTTCTCCTTTCTATATATACTTGGAATACTTGTTGTATTCAAGTGGTGGACACTTTTTAGATGAAAAATAGAAGTGAGGAGAGAAAGGCTTTGTACTTTTGTAACAGAAGAAAATATTAATACAAATATTGAGACTTTGTGCTGAATACATGTGTTATGTACATCAGATCTTTCTTATGTTAGATCTGTGTGTTTATTCTATTAGATCTATCTCTACTTTTTTGTCATTTTTCTTCATCAGTATTGCTTTGTTCATTTATGTAAGTAGGTTTGGCTCTGTTTACTACCAATCCCAAAACATAGACCCTCTATGACCTTTCTGCTTTGGAATTCATTTCTTTTCTCCCTTTGGATCTACTCCTATCTCCTCTCCTCACTTCATTCCTTTCTTTTCACAGTTAGAAAATACCCCAAACTGGGATGAGATCCCAAACCCTTGAAGGCAGAATACTGTAGAGACTTGCACAAGATTCCTGCTGGTAGAATAGTAATAAACCAGTTTCACTTTGCTGTCTCAAAGAGGGGCTATGCCCTGCACACTGTTGGCCTCATCTATCCATAGATCTACCCAAGCGATAGATTTTTAGGACCAACAGGTATCTACATGTAGTGTACCAAGTCTCATGTACTCTATGATGAAATATGTAGGTACCCACCTTAACATACACGGGGTAGTTAGTAGCCCCTAACTTAAATTTCAGTGGTTTCAACCCAATCTGAAATGTCAATCATATGGGTCAACACCCATTATGCTAACATAGGTTAATATTCTTAATAAATCTAAATATTTTATATTTCTATGATGTTAATATCTCCAATAATGATCAGAGTCCTTATACTTCAATGTACTAACCTGTATGTTACCATACTCGCCTTCCAAATGTCTTAATATTATCTAAATACAAAGAAAATTTTAAATGCTCAGAACATTATGTGTTTTGGACCTTCAATTTTCCCTAGGTTGAAAGAGGTGGGTCAACAACATACCCAAGGATGCTTCCTTGATATAATAAAACTTTAAAATCCCAAAATGTGTCCGTGAAAAGGCATGCTCAAAGGTCAAAAATCTAGTTTACCACTATTAGGGTTTGAACAAGAGGACTTGGAAAATTGGATACTAAATTTCCTTGTCTGATGCTAAAATAGCTTCCATTTTTAAGTGGTCCATTTACCCTATTACGGGGTTTCCAACTTATCATACTATTTCCAGTGGAGTAAGTACATATCTTCATTTATTTACATATAGGTTATGTGATGTCCATCTTTCATGCTTTCCAATTGTACTGCATGATAGCGTAGATTAATCCAAACCTCATAACTGTGAATCCTCTGCAATGCCCATTCTAACCCACCAAAATCTGATGCCCAAACTTGATCAAAGATTAACATATTCTAGAAAATAAAAACACCATTTTTCATCTGCTAAAATCTTCACGTGACAGAAGGATATGATCAATTATCTTTCACTAACCTTTTGCTTGATTCTCTATAGACAAGCGACACATGCACTCAACACTTTCCTAGTCTCTTGCATTCATTCCTGGTAAAAAAATGGTTAGGCCACCAGAGAAGAGTAACGTACATTTGACTATGGATTAATACATGCTAACATTTTTCCTGAATCGATCTTCCAATCTCTTAAACTGTAATTCATTTGGAGATAAGAATTTCTATAACCATACATCATGTTTTTGGCTTCCCATACGTAGATAAATAACATGACTCATGATATACCATGCCTTGCTGTAATGAGTTTTGACCATCTCCAACCTACTTACTCAATGAATCATCGATTCGTGCATCTTGATTCTATGCGATATAGTGACTATTCTGATGGCTTTCGAGCTTGGAAAATCTTGAGAAGCTAATCTTCCATCCAATGCTTGGACCCTCCAACTATCAATTTTAATGTACCCAGATAAGAACTAAGTTTCAACTGTGATCTGGATTAAACCCAGTCTCGATCCTCCACCTAGTTTTAAGTTCTAGTGTGATTCCTTCAGAAATGGATCTGTGTACATGGCCAAAAAATATTGAACCTCTTCCATCCAAAACCATCTGAGATCCTACAATCATCGAGTGGTTTCCATAATCTAGACCATCTAGCTATGTGTCCTATTGTCGACACAATGTCTCCCACCTTTCTAAGGAAATGATCAAGCATTGGGGTATCCTGTCATAACAAACTAATATCACCGTAAATAAAACATTATTATGGAATTTTTCATGAAACACAGTAATTTTCCTCCATTACAACTGATCTAATTACCTGAAGAAAATAGTTATAGCTGACCCTAGGTTGATATCTACCGAGCTCATGAGGGTCCATCCATGTAAGCTGTGTAAAAGAAACACCCCAAGTTATGTCGTGTATGAAGTTAAAAGTAAAATAACATGAGTAAATAATGACTTATAAAATCTTTAAGAGTTGATTCATTGAACCCGGATCTAATGGGTAACCCTGCAGATAGTTTGTTGAGCTGCTCGGTGAGCTATTATTGATATGACAATGGAAAGAGATAGTGGTTGATGATTATGTCAACCTCATTCCGGCTTGAACCTTTCTGATCTATATCGGGAATATTTTTCTGAAATTAGTGGAGATCATCTTGTTATGCATATTAGAAGACCCTCAATGTAGAAAAATTATTTACTCAGGACTTGATCATTTTTTTCTCTACTTGTTGACATAGAAACATAGGCCTACTAGGGTATTTTATCACTCTAGGGAAACCTTGAGGAGTCCATGTAGTGTCCCAGAAAAGGGGAAAGTATGGTAGATCAATTTGTGTGATCCTTGTGAACCTTCAGACAAGACACTGTAAATGGTTCTTTACCATGCATGTTTCCCTAGAGATACACGTCAGAATGCTCATGAAGGAGATTCTTATGTCCCCAAGTATCCATTTTAGTAAGACATGAAGGACATCATGTTGTCCACACAGGGTAATCCTTGAATACCACACACATCCCCAGGGCTATATGGATTGATCACAACTTTATACGATCTTCTAGAAATTTCATTTTAGAAGTCTAAAGATAGATTCATGCCCCATTGCTTAATATCGATTCCTCTCTTAACTGAGAATTTTTTTATCAGGTCTTCTAGCTAATTTTAAAATAGTGTTTGATACCTAAAAGAGCTATATTGCTAATTTTACATCTCATCAGTGAATATCCTAAGGTAACAAGTCTACCCTTCATATTACATTATTTCTAACACATACATCTTACAAATGACTATTGCATTTAGAATGGAACCATTACCAAGAGTATCCATTTCTTGGTAGCAAGGCAATTTTGTTCAGCGGATGATAAAATGAAGAATATATAATAGTTGATGCAAAAGAAAATCATAAATTCCATGATAAATCATGAATATTCACTAATTAGTAGTTAATAATGTAACATAAGTGTTAACTAATGGGTACCACGGGAATTCCTTGCATAGAGTGAAAGGACATAAATTTTTCCCTTTTAAAGGCTATGTAATGATATTAATTGAGAGGAGATGAGAATATCAATGAAATATGAGTGAGAATGCCTCTTAATATGAACTCATGAAGAATTAAGTGAGCAAATCGATGTAAGAAGTGCAGGGATATGAATCCTAATTGATTTAAACCCCATATTTCTAAATTATAATGGCAATTAATCAATACATATGTGATATGTGATGGTTTGAAGAATTAATGTGTGGGAGTACCTATCCATGTATTCAACTGTTTAATAAATGATAAATATTTATTTATAATCTAGATTTTCTAACCTTACTTTCTCCAATGTTAGCTCTAGGTTAGGTTAAACAAATTATTAACCCTCAAATTATTGACCCCTCAAATTTCCATGAGGCTTAAGTTCAACATCTCAATGTCATGAGTACCAAGTCCCATCTAGGTATTTATATATATAGGAGGGTAGAAATTTAGGAAGAAGGAAATAATTTATAAAATCTTGGGAAAATGGAATAAAAAATATCTAGACAATTATTTGTGGGGAAAATTATTAACATGAATATTTGTCTCTCCAATCTTTTCTAGAGGGGGTTTAGCACCCATAGGTTTTATGACGAAACCCTAAAGGTTGGGGATCCAATATAGGAAAAAAATATTAAAAATAAAACTATGGTATTTGGTTGGGGAGACCTGAATAGGGAAATAACATAAAATAAAAGATAGATTTAGAGAAGAGATAACGGAATAAAATAAGGAAAATTAGAGATAGGAGAAGGAAGTTGAAATGAAAGTTACATTATTTCATTAGTTGCTGGGAATAATATTGCATTAGGAAATGATTATTCTCCCCCAACCAAAAGATATTATTCAAGATGAATGAACCCTTTGTAAAAAATGTCATCTCCTATACTATTACTAAAGTGTCTAGAATCAATTAGGGACTTAGTTCATAATGAATGGAGAGAAAATTAAAGAATTAGATCAAAGATTCAATAATTCTAGTGGCAGAAACTAGAGGAACCACTAAATGAGAACTCCCTAAAGAGAATTGGAGTTTTTTATTGCATAATTGTTACCTTATCATAAGCATTTTTAATTGAGGGAAAAAGATTTCACAACATTCATCGAAGTTGGAAATGACATCAAAACTTGGAACTTGATTAGAACCATAGAGGAGAGAGAGGATAAAATGAAATTAACAAGCTAGAGAATGATGCATAATGAAGATAAGGAAACTTGAAGACAAATAAATTGATCAAAATAATGGAAAAGGATACCTTAAGAGATATGAGAAGATAATGAATATCACAAGGGATATCAAGGATGAGGTAATAGAAAGAGATAACCTCTGAGGGATATCAAGGAAGTAATGGGATGGATAACATACTTGGGATATCCCTAGAGATAATGAAAGGGGATATTGCAGAGCAGGGTTCACTTTAAGAGACCTCTAGGAAAATGGAAACTATAGCATCAAATCCATGATGAATATCAACAGTGAGATCCAGCTTTCAACCAAATCCTCAGAATTTGTTGGAAAAATTTTTGGTGCAAAGATATGATACCCCTGAAAGTTAGATTTAATTTTGGTGACTCACTATTCAAAAGGGTTGATACTCATGCGTTAACAATATTGTTGAAAGGCGACAATAAGGTCTTACTATTATGAACACGATGCATGACCTTATTGTCACTTGACAACAAGGTTACTGTCGCATGACAACAAACTTACTGTCGCATGATTGTAAAATGAAAATCTCCTGTCATGTGTCTATAGCCTCTTGTCATGCGTCAACAAAATGGGACTTATCATGGGTGCATCTGATTTCCTAGTGAAATGCATTTGAACAGACGAATTGGTCGTACTATCACACAAAAATGCCTCTCATTTGTCAACAAGCTCCTGTCATGGAATTTACAATTTTCCGTCACACGGTTTGGGCTATGATGGACTTGAGAGGAATAAGAGAATACCTTGAAGGGAAAGCTATTAAAGGTGGAAGTTACTATTCAAACATCTAATCAGGATGATAATACCTAGAGCTTCAAATCACACATCAAACATAATAAGGGAAGTCTAGAAGATTCAAACATCACCTTAATAAATTAAACTGGAAGCTCTTAGGTAAATAAGAAACTGAGTCTATTCCGGAAATAGTGTTTCCATTTTACAATTTTCCTAGGAACAAGACGAATTTAGATGCACCAAATTAAGAAGGTATCCGCCACTAAGTTTAATTTTTATGGGGTAGCCAAAGGAAACCATAGGAAGCAGTTGGGGGAGGAGAAGTAATTAGAATATGAGGAAAAGATAACTCATTGTTTCCTACACAGGAGTCTATGGGAACTACAAACTAATCATTACGGTCAAGGAAAATATAAAAAAATTCATGGGGAATACATGGTTGGACTAAATCCAATAAATATTTTAAACATCTGGTGTGGAAAAAATGGACATCCATACTAACATTTTGAATTGTTAGACAGAAGATACATGTTGACCCTCCAGTTAGACAATTAGAGGCAGGGATGCAAACAGAAAAAAAGACTCCATCAACATTATAGAAGCATTTGACCAAGATACATCCATATCCAACACCTTTTAGAGAGGGGAATAAGAGATACTAATTTGTGAAAGCCAACAAGAATCAGATGTGAAGATAATGATATAGAGCTTCAGGACAGTTGGGTTGGAAGTGAGTACACTGATTCTGTGAAGATTGTGTGAGGATGTTGCCATTAATAGAGAAAGGAAAATGTAGATAACGTAAAAGAAAGAAAAAATAAGCCAAACCAAGAGGAACTAGAAATAAAATAAAAGATGATAAATGATAAGAAGGAAAGGTCAAATAATGATACAATACAAAATGAACAAGATGGAAGGAAAACAGATGAGGATTATGATGGTGAATTATTAGTGAAGTGTGTTGGATACTTTACAAGGGTACCACTATATGATAATGTAGAAGATGACTCATTCAATTTTTCGAAGGACACACAAGTAAACTAGAATAGAGGGATCAAGACAAAATCCTTGAGGAATGGAGGAACTAGAAAAGAACACACACTAATGAAAAATATGATTATCAGTATACTTACTGAGGAATATTCCTCCAGTAGTGAAGAATAGAACTTTAAGTCATCACTTGGTTGTCTCGAGGACGAGACACCATTTAAAGTCGGGGGATGATGTTGACAGATTTATTCATAATACGAAGTTGTTTTATGTTTCAAAATTTATATGAGAATTATAATATACTGTGGAAGCCAAAAACATAATAAAATAGTAATAATGAAGAATATGTAAAATATTCCACAAAGAAATAAATAAACACCATGATATATATGTAAATATCCACTAATCAAAAGTTAAGAATGTAAATAAGTGTTAACCAATGGTTACCATTGGTCATTATGAGTGAAAATACATAAATTTTTCTTTTAAAAGGATATATAATGATGTAAAATGAGGGGGGAAGTGGATATACCGAAAATGAGTGAGAAGAGTTAATATAAACATGAAGAATAAAGAGATAAATCAATGTAAAAAGAGAGAGAGAGATATGAGTATGATCAAGTGAAACATATATTTTTGAGTTTTATGTAATTGTGAACAATATATATGTGATATTTATGGGTTGAATGATTTATGTGATGAGTGATATGTTTATTAAAGGATAAATATTCATTTTATAAGAGATATCTACCCTTCTTTGTGATGTTAGCTCTAGTTGGGAAAAAAGAACTACTTAACCCTCACACTACTATTGAGGCTTAAGGTCAACAATCAAAGGACCTGTGGAAGAGATATCCCATTCCTCAACAATCACTCTAGACAACCATAGTTCGGACACATGTATTTTTATTGTGGAAACTCTAAGGACCTTACTTTCCATCTTTCATTATTTATATGTATATGTTTTTAATGCTAATCCATACATTAATTAGATATCAAATATTTATTAATTTAACATGAATTATTGGCTATATTATAAAATACTTAAATAAATAAGGTATAAACTAGGAAAATAGTAATTAAAATACTTAATTAACATTAGGATTATTAATGTCAAAAACCTAGCTAAGCAAAAAGGTAAGAAAAGCATGGAGGGGGAAGGGAGCATTGACAATAGTCAGATTGAAGACATATACAAAAAGCTGACCTCCTTGGACTCCCGCCTAGGGAAGGCTAAGACTAGACACGATTACAACATTGCTGCCTTTAGGGCCATCGAGGAGTTCATCGAGGGTCATGCCAAAAGTGTTTCCAACCTCAGCAGTGTCCCGGTTGCACTTTGGGGCAATGAAAAAGAGAGCAAAAGAACCATCGAGGAGCTCAATAAGACGGATGCTGTCCACATGACTGCATTGGGTATGTTTCATGCCTGGAAAAGAGTCAAGAGTCAGTATTGATAAAGCTGCGAAGAAGTAGTCCTGGATGCTTCTGCTGCTCTCTCTTAGTTGTTATTTTTGTTATTTCTTGGCAGTCGGCTTACTGTTTTTTTTGCTGTTATTTTGCTGTTAAGTCTCGTTTGTGTAGCTATTTCTGGGCTATGTAGAACTTCATTGTAATCACTTGGACTGTTGTTCCAGTCAACTGCTATGTTTCTCACACTCTTATTCCGGCTTAAAGGCCTTATTTTGTATTCAAGGGTATAGTCCCTTTCAAAAAACTATTTGCCAATATTTAAAAAACATTAGGATTATTAAATGGGAAATGGTAACATCACAATATGCTTTTCAAATAAACCAAAGACATCATTACTTGAATCTGAAACTGAATGGGAGAAAGAATAATATTCCCGTGGTGAGAAACTTATAGTGCACTTATTCATGGTCACTACATCTGAAGTAGAAGGGATTGGCTTCTTCTGATCACCACACTGCAAATTGATCACGATCTCATCCTTTTATTCTAGCTCCTTTTTCAACTGATCAAATTTCTCTTCGAGGGAAAAGAGCTTGCATCGCTGGAATGCATTTTCTTCCTGAATTTATCTATTGATTCTCTCAATATCTTCCATTATTTCCCTCTTCAATGTTTTCCCTATGATGAATTGTAAATTGTGTCCCAAAATACTGAAAAATTGTCAATTAGAAGATCAAACCAAATAGTCTTCACTGATGGGATTATCAAATCACAAACTAGTAGAAAAATGTAATTGAAGCAGTCACAAAATTAACCATATCTGATGCTAACTTGATCCATAAATAGGGGTTAATTTTATAACTGATCATGGATCCCTATAGGTATTTGTATAATAATCCACAAATATTATCAATTTTAGTGAAATACAATGTAAAGAAAGCACACACTTCAAAGAAAATCGATAACAAAGTTTGACAATGCCTATGTCTCTGAGTTCATATGAACCGATTCATTACACTTCTGAGTTGTAAATGAGTACAAACATACAAGGAAACAATGAACCTAATGAGGATATCGGTGAACATATATGATGATAACCTACAATGATAAATTATAAAGGGATTATGCCCATATGATAGTTATATAGGGATTCCACCCAATCATAATTTTATAGGGATTTCACCTAATGATAGTTTTATAGGGATTCCATCCAACAATATTTTTATAGGGATTCTACCCTTTTGATCACATACCTAGCTAATTACCCATGAATCTGAACCAGATAAAGAAAAGTGATAAAAGATTTAATAGATTAGTAATGAATTTAAATTAGAAAAATGAAAACAATATCTCCTCCAAGTCCACTGAGTAGCAGTAATCGAGAAAATGGTGACCATTGTAGAAGTATGAGTCTTCAATTAGTCTTCCTTTGATGATAGGAATGCTTGAAGAAGGATCTAGAGGAACTCCAAGCATTGATATGAATTATGAAATGTATAAAGATGTCAAAAATCCTACAAATTATGAAAACAATATCACCATTGAAAGTGTGAGAAAATTATGAACAAATATTATTTTTACACCGGGGGCCGAAATTACTCGTATGACCTCCAAAATTTATGATATATAAAAACTACCCTTTATGCCTTAGTTTTTACACAAGCTGGTCTGTTGAACAAATAGGGCTGATCCCTTTTTATATCTCATCAAGATATTAAACCAAAACGATGAGGGATAGAGGATTTTAAATCGTCAGTAGGGGGTTTGATTCTCCCCACCGACCCTTCCACCACGGCAAGCCTTATTAAGGCTTTGTTTATATTTTTAGCAACTCACATTTAGCATGCCTTCTCTAAGTGGCTTTTCCTTGTGAATGGATTGACCGGATTTTTCACCCACTATCTCCACATTGGTGCATAGACTTGTCCACTTGTTTTTATTTTTCTGCCCCACTTACCATGTGGGTTCATTGATCAGTCCACATTACCGTTTCTACATCCCCACTTTTGATATGGGTCTCCCTTTTAGCACCCGAGTCAGTGGTCATGGATAATCCCACATACATGGGCTTCGAACTTGCCTCGGCCTTTAAAAAGGCCTGACTGACTACCTTTCCACCTAGCTGTGGTCACACCAACCTTGTTTTTTCCCACCGTTTAATACATACCATTGATTAAACTAAAATGTAAAATAATAGCCTAATCTAATGCAAGTTTTTAGTAAATAAATGAATACTGAAATAATACCCAAGAAAACTAAGCTAGAAAATCTAAAACCCTAATGTTAAAAAAGGGTTAGAAGACCCTTATCTTATCCACAAAGGTTTCTAGACTATGTCACAATGGACATTGACTGAAAAAAGATGGAGGACCGTCGCACGAAATCTTGGAAAAATACACATTTGACAGATTTGGATGGACTGGGGAACCTGGAGAAGGATAGGGGGTACGTGGGTGCCCTAGTCTATGTAGATGCTCATAGAACCTCCTCTGAGGTTTTGTAAGAGGTTTGCACTTGTTCACCTTTTATCACATGTATGTTTTGTTGGATTCTACCAAATGTCTCTGTAAATATGGAATGAATGGATCACCCGCAAAACCCCAAACAAAACATCTACACCATAAATAAATAAAGATACAAATGAAGGGGTCAGACTATCCTCAACTACAAAAATGATGGAATTATCATTGAGCACTGCACTACATCTTAGACCCAATGTAGTTCTCTCTCTCTCTCTCTGTGCATAATTGTGCCCTAGGTTTCTTTTGTACCAGTCACACTTTGTGGGTTGTGAGCAAGTAACTAGATGTAGAATGTAAATAATGTGTTTATGGAAACAATATACTCCCCTCCTATGAAGTGTGATGTAGAAGAACCAACCTTTTTCCCTTATGATGGAGCTAGATGGATGCAAATGGAGCTATAGATGCCTTTGATAGATGCAACCTTAGGTGAAGATAGTAGATGCGTAGTGCTTGGTATCTTATTATGTTCACATAACTTTATTTATATGATTCCTTCACTTGAATTTTGTAACTCACCTCGAAAATTCTGAATACCAAAAAGATAATATGGTCAAATGGATGGAAAGGACCCAAAATTGTGATTTAAGTGCAAAGAGGACAAGGGCACCTAGAGGGAATGGGGACATGTGGCCTGACATCCTGGCTAGGCACTGGTGTCTATAATGACAAATTTCAAAAGGTGAAAAGATAGACTAAGTAAGAGTGCAAGACTGAAAGAAGAAGGATAAATCAAAGAAAAGTGGCCAAATACATGGGTTAATCAATACTTTTCTTATTTAGAAATCATGAAAATAGTAGTATGTAATCGAGACTAGATAATTACCCAAAGTGCGTGATTTGATGTCTACATTTTCCCCCACTTTATGTTGGTGAGTAGAATTATTGGTAACATAAAGTAGATAGAGATGCCTACTTGATATCTATGTAGATTGATGTAGAAAGTGTGTCGAGGTACTAGATAAAGCGTGGAGTGATAAAAATATGGAGTGTGGAGACTAAAGATGAAAAAGTGTAAAAGGTGATGAAAATGAACATAGGGTAGAAATGCATGTGTAGATGTCGATGTGTGTGTGTGAACCCTTCCTCTAGCCAATCTATCCTCAGTTTTATCCTAACTCTTGCTCAAAGAAAGGTTCTAAAAATATTTTTAAGTGTGTTTGAATAGGGAAGAGTACCTTATATTATTGATAAACTCATTAAGACTTAATGGAAAACGACTTCCTCTAGAGGCCTAAAAAGGGTCATTTTGGCCAGTTTTTAGCTAGTAAACACCTTTTGAAAAACTATAGGGAAGAATCAAACCATATAAGGGTGGTTTTGGTGAACATTGAATATGTATAAGGAATTTTTATGGAAATTTTGTGAAGACAATTGATGATAAGAACAACTTATGCAACATCGAGTAATTTTGGGCCCATGGAATGAAGACTCCAATGCTGAAAGATAATTTTTTTGGATGATTCCGAGAGTTATAGAAGGATTTTAAATCAAAAAAATATCAATGGAAAGGTATTGAAACCCTCTACACGATGGGCACATCGTGTTTGTTCCAAGACTCAAATATTTTCTGTGAGAATTTAGGACACTACAACTTCCCCTTTAAGTCAAGAATGAGATAGGCCCTAAAATAATATTTCATAAATAATTAGATCCTAATAATGGTTATTATGATCTTAACAGGTGATTTGGAGTCAAAATAATATATAATTTCCCCCAAATCACTCTTGCATGTTACAAATGCTTAAAAATCATCCCTAGTGTCTTGATTTGGATTGTATGGGTAACATCGACTTCCTAAAATGGAAAGTGTAGGTTTTTGAGCATGCCTTGTCACCTTTAATTATCAATTAGGTGTAAATGGAAAATTAGAAACATAAAAGTGTGGTCCCCCTCTCATCTAACTCTAGGACACATGAAGAACCCAATTTCAACTCCTGAGTGCTAAGTTTCAGTCCTCACATCTCATTCACATGAAACCAAAGGTTGCCACTTGTCCTAATCTAGTGGAAAGTGTACTTAGGCCTCCTTTGTGTCAACTTTCCAATTTCCCCTATTTTTTAGGGTGCAACTCAAGCTCTAATCTCCACCCAACTCGGGTTAAACTAGGTTGGTTTTGATGTGATTTAAAGTGTAAATAGGTGAGTGAGAGGCTTAGAATCCATACTTAACCATTTTTTGAGATTTCTATATGTCACCACCTAGTGAAAAGTGAACTTGGGTGTCCCCTTTTCCCCCTTTGCACTTGTACAACTCAATCTTTAACCTCCACATGACTCTAGTTAAGTTGTCGGGTCAAAGGTGGGTTAAAATACATATCATTCACACTGAACAAGAACTTGCCACTTGTCATCATACAGTGCAAAGTGCATTTGGATGTCCCTTGTTTTTCCTTTTTCCCCTTTACAATGGTACAATTCCACCTTAATCATCCACCAACCCCAGTTAAGCTCCATGGTCAAGGGATCAGCTAAAACTTACAAATTATTTTGGCTAAATCCTCCTCTTACAACACTTATCCATTTTAATCATTCAAATTGTTGTTTTTTCTCTCCATAACCTCCATGGTTGCACATGTTGGCTGATGTAGTTTTCCTAGAACATCCATGCCTCAAAACTGAAGAATATTCATATCTCCAAAATCATGCACCCGATCTCTATCAAACTCCACCAATATAGTACTCCAAAAAACACCTTCAAGATGACTCTAAGAGAAATTCCATGGATAATCTATATAATTTAAGGTATCAAGTTGAAATTTCCATCTTGTGAAGTTTCCTTTTTTATTCTATAGAGTTCCGACGAAAGAAAAACCTCGAAAACCGGAGCATAAGGTCTTGAAGTAAAACCTAAAATTTTAAGACCATTTTCATTACAAACTTGACATCCAAAATTTATCCTTCCAAAAATAGTAACTATGCAAGGTTTCATATGTATAAATATAGTAAGTTTATGAAAATAGAAATTTATTAGCACCCGTGATATTATAAATAAGCAAAAACTATCAGAAGGTGAAAACTTACTAAAATAGCCATCCTAGGCAGGACCTAGTAAAGATAGAAAGTATTGAAATTAGGCTCGGATCACTTATATCAACTCATATTCCACCTATCTCGTTACTTTTTTCCATAGTTGCAAAGTTGGGAAGTTGTCTCGTGGTTTGAATAGGAGATAAATCCCATGCCTGCTCTCAAAACATCAGTCTAGTAGTGTTTCTGAGCACTCATTTAGTGCCTTAGAGTATATCCTCAACTCAAAGGAGGAATTATTTGCAATCACTACATTTTGGTTCAATGGGTGTTCAGAGGAAAAAAAATTCATTTAAGGAACAATAATTCCATCTATAGGAGAAGGAATTTTTCATTGAGTAACAAACAAGAAAGAACATTTTTGAGCATATTAAAGTTGATTGTGTTCAAGGAGATATTTTTTGTCATGGAGATGAATTTTTAGGTCGAAAGGATAGATGTGGTGATATCCATGTCCTAACTCCTACCTTTGTGATCAAAATGGATCATCATGTTCCCATCTCATTGAATTTTTCATAAGAGTGTTTTTGAACACTTAATCAATACCCTGGAAGGTGTTTATGTCTCACAGAAGAAATATTTTACAATCTCAATGATCTAATTCAATAGAGAGGAACTTCATGCATGGTCCATTAGAAGTAGGTTCTTCATCATCAAGAGATTTACTGTCTCCACATTTCCACTTCTCTCTCTCTCTTATTCTCTCTCCTATTTCCCTCTCTCTCAAACATTTTATTTCTTCATTGGGAATGTACTTTTTCACTTTTTTGTATTATTCACTTAAGTGAATTAATGTTGCGTTGTCAAAATTCCCTTTTCAAAAATAAGAAAAAGACTTAGTTTTATTCCTAGTGAATTTTAAAAGTCACATGGTGGTGAGATGAAAATTCACATGGTGGTGAGATGAAAAGTCCTATGAGGGGGAAGAGGAATATTAATTTGTAATACTATAAATTGGAGTGGATAATCCATTCCAAAGGGTAGGAAATTGTTAATTATTATATGCTGTTGAGATTTATATCACTACTACATCAAGCAATAAAAACTACATTTATTCTATTTCCTTGCTTATGTTCCTCTCTTCTATCTCTATACTTCCCAAATTTTCAAGCATAGTGATCATGTATAACCAAGAAGGAAATTTGTGTGTTTTATTAATGGATTTGCATAACTTTGTGTCTCTAGTTTATTAGTCTTGCTGATTGCTTACATTGTTTGTTCTTATAATTAAATGCTGACCTATTCTGGTTAATGTATGTGAATTATGTAAGTCTACTCACAACATTAACCCTATCTCCTTATTTCTCCAACTCCCCTTTAGCTCCCTTCACATCAAATTCCTCCCTTGTACAATGTACAATAACTTTTCCACATGTTTAGTAGAGTATTCATGTGTGATCCCTCACCTAATGAACACCCCAATTTTTTTAGTTAATTTACATTCAATAATGGGAGCCTCCCCATACCCAAGAAGGAGGGGCTTAGCCCCGTGACCATTGGTGAAAACCAATAATCTGAACTGTAACGAATTATTTCACCAACACTATCAAAATGCCTCAAATCTTGACCCTTGTATGGAAGTTATATCCATGACCTAGTTTCCAAAATATCCAATCCTTATGTAAAAGTCTTCGTCTCATTGGATATACCTAAGCTAGGGACTTTCACTTAGGATTTTTATTTATCTCATGTATTTTTGGCCCTTCCTTTTTTCATGGATTCAATATCCTATGATACATATGGTCTTGTCCCTTTGGCCGAAAACAATACATCTATGGTCTCAAATGTGGGAACATGAGCTTTGGCCTATATCTACCTTTTACTCTTAGCTTTTTAGTGTTTTATATATCTACCTACAAAATAATCAAACAACATTCACCCATAAGTCTTAGTTAAATAAAAATATGATAAAATAATCAGAACATCAAACATAAATCGAAACCCTCATTCATATACCATTGAACCTACAACATAATTGCATCATCCTTAGAGATTAAAATCATTCATATACTATGGAATATATTTTTCTAATGACATTAGTCATGTAATTCTTTCCTACATGAAAAATGACATTGGTCATATTTCTAGATGACATCGTCTATAATAGAGCATCCTAGCAACATCGATCCTCCTAAATTTTTTTTCCCATCATTGCAATAAAATTAGGTGGAATAAGACATGTGATTTTTAATATTTAATAAAATAATTATATGACCTCATGATGCAAAATGTCCCCAAACCTTTCCTTTTTTCAACACATACGTTTGACATATATCTTGGGGAAAGTTCCACTATCTAGCTTTTCAATAGGACCTAATTTTACATTATTCTCCTAGCTACCTTTTCACAATTCAAAATAAAAAACTACCTATGTATTCACATCAATGAACCCTCTTCAACCTATGCCTCATCCACCTGCACTGCTTCCTCAAAATCTCACCATTTTTTTTCATTTCATCTACATCAGATAAAACATAGATTCACAATTTCAAATTCACTAAGTGAAAAGTTAAAAATGAATAGGTTAACATACAATTTATAGGTCTATAACCAAAAGTTACAAACCTCCATTCATGACACCCATATTTCATTAAAAAACAATAAATTTACAACTTTAACTTCAATTTCTACTCCATAAAAAGCATTAGGATCATATTCTCATAAAAAATCCAATGATATATTACACATTTTTTTGAAGTTTCCAAAATCATCTATTTTTTGGTGATCATTACCTATCCAATTCATGTTCACACCTTATATAATTAATTTTCCTATTTTCCTCTCTTTATGCATTGTAGACTAGATTTTTCCTATCTAAGTTCCTAATATCACCCTTATATCATAATCTATTTATCTTACTACTACTTACCTATGAACTATCTTATTCATCTACCTACTTATCTGATATCATCCTTTCATGAGATCCTATTAGCCCAGGGTTCATTACTTATTTATATAATCTACCTTCTAGTGTTTATTTTTAGTTATGTATTACTTGGGTTCACATAACAACTCTATATACATTATGGTGACTCACTATGTAGACACACTCATGGGAAGATAAACATGAGGTAAGTATGTTTTGAGTTCATTTTTTTTTATCACTTTTTCTACTCATTCAATTTAATCATTTTAAATTTGGTGTTGCATTTTATTCTTCTAAACACCATCTCATGTGATTTTTTTGTGACATGTGGTGATATTTGATTGGGCATATGTATACACATATTTTTTTTACCCTTACTAATTTTTTTATCTTTGTAAGAACTAGCCTATTGACTTACTCATTGAAATGTCCTCAAGGAAAATGATTATGTTAGGTTTTTTAGTAGTGGTACTTATGAGATATATTTTATGTATAATATATGATACCTTAGTTACCTTATATTTTATATCCTTATAATAATCCTTTCGTATCCCTCCCATGACATCACTTTGTTATCCTCTTATAGCCACCTCCATATCCACTTAAAACATGTTCTTACCTCCATTATATCACATTTTATCAAATCCACATTATTTATCCAACTTCTAAGATATATTATAGGATCCCATGATAGGATATTACTAAATACAATACCATATAAAATGGTCTACACTATTTCTATTTCATTTCTTATAGTTGATGAAATTGACCATGGTTGATTCTACCGGATATGAGAAAATGTAATAACTTACCAAGATCCCTATTTATATGAAGTATTTGAGATCATTTCATATCACATCAACATCAATAATTCACGGTGACTACACTCAAATTTTTTATTTTAAGTGCTTAAATGTAGTGAATTTAGTCTTTATTAAGTTTTGGATTCTACTCTTAAAACTTTGGATATTTAGGATTCTTAAGCATATGAATTTATCTATCTATGGTCTAATAAACCTTTGGAGTACTTGGAGTCTTAAACAATAGGTTTTATTAGGTATTATTATATTAACTTATGGTTTGCTAAATAAAATATCTCTTAAATGTGATACTAACCCTAGGATAAGTTAATGTGCTGATGGTATTGACACAAACATAATTATCCCTAATCTCTCTATTTCATTTATGTTATTTTAGATCTAATTTATTGTTATAATTTGTCATGTATATGTGAGAATAGATTATCACATTCTTAATCTATTACATTATTATTTATTGGTCCTTACCTTATAATCCCTTCCTTTTATAATATCTTACAATCTACCGATCCTTACAATCCATGTTTACAACCCTCAAATAAGTATTTCTATCTCGTCAAAATCCTTGTACAATATAGCTACAATTGTGAGCTAGTGATATGTCACCCCTATCCTATACCTAGTATTTGGAACACTACATATTTGATAGAGTATGGAATATTCACTTCTAGATATATGACATTAGCACCTTACAAAATTTCTTTATGTGTGGTCCTATAATTCCCCTACATATCATAATCTATATTATCAAGAAGAGAAAAAGGATTTTATATTAGACTAGTATTATTTATACATACAATGCATGGTACCAAGAAGATACTTCCCTCATAACATGAATTTCAGAAAATTATTTTCATAATATCACACATGTTTAAAGGTTCCCATTTGTGTACCATAATTATAGATGGTTGTGTAATCATTTTTTTTTACACAAATTATTATAATATTTGTGCCATACAAGGAAGTGTGTATGCAGAATTTAGAGGCACTGCAATGCATTATAAACATATTTTTCCTATACAGTACACTTCAAACATGAAACTAACTTTTCTCTATTACACCATAAGATATTGGCTTGAATTATCTTTTGAAAATTTATATCTAATTATATTAAAGTACCACATTCGTATATGGAGTATTTAAACACTAACACACATGCATATACACAATTATAATTTTTTTTACAGATGTATAAGCACATTAAAAACATACCTAAAAAGGAAAACATAATATATGCATGATCAAAACTATACAAAAATGATTGGATATCCAGCCAAATTACTCATAGTTGGACCTATCTCCTTTTTATGACATATTTTTTAGGTTTATGTAATATTATAGTTTCATCTCCTAACCTTTCCTTTTCCTCTTATTACTTGGTATGATTGATTACGTTGGTGATTTATGTTATAGACTATGATAAAGTAGTATATTATTTATCTATTGCAATATTATTCTTGTCGACCTTTTCCTTTATCCACCACTTTCTTTGAAAACCATAATTTATATCTTTGGAAAAAAATTTCCTCCTTGTTATTCTTATAACTTTAGACTAGATATCATATATGCTCTTACTTATTCATTCTCGCAATCTAGAATTTTAATAAAACCCCACTCCCTATCCTATACTTAGGTTTTGAAACTCATGGAATTTTATAGAGTGTGTATTATTGTATTCCTTATTAACATATAAACCTATGGCTACCATTCAATGCAATATGGTGCAAATTAACCCAATATATCTTGAGCTTCACCTTAAGGACTTGCACCACAATGTTTACTACACTCCCACTAAGAGGTCATATGTCTAAGTTCCTTAAACTAGAGTCCCATGGGAAAAATCCATTAACATAATATTCAAAACATTGTTTAAATTCTCCTAATAATCTTTATAAAACTACTAACAAACCTCCTTTTTCTAGCAAAAATCCACTTTTTCACGACAATCTTTTGATTGACAAGTTATTGGATGAAATCGGTCGTATGTAAAAAAATACTAATAAGAACATGAAAAAAATTTAAAATTAAATATTTCAAATGGAATATCAACCTAAAAATCATCATAGGAACTACTAATCAATCTTCTTTACCTTCAATTCCTTTGAACACTTTAGGGAACCCAATACCTCAACCAACAATTTGCAACAATGTATTGGAAACATTACAAAATGAAATTTTAGAACTTTATATATATTTAATGGGTATTGGGAGGTTATCTCCATGTATTTCTTATGATAAGTCAATCCATCCCATCCTTCATCTTAAGGCCTTTGAAACATTTACAACAAATGGATCTAAAACAATACCTATGCACCTACTAAGCTATTAGCTAAAAACATAATGATTGATGATTTAGAATGGTACAATCAAATTTCTTATCATTCAATCACTAAATTAAAAGAATTATTTAATTCCTTAATGAAGGAAATACAATTAATTGAACTTCATGAAAATACCTTTAAAAAAATCAATACGAAATAATCACCCAATGAATCAACACATGAATTCATCAATGATAGAATTATATGGAAAATAAATACAATTAAAGTCTAGATAATCATAATATATTTAAATTCTAGATAATCATGATATATTTAAATTCTTCCTTAAAACCTTGAATCCTGATTTAAAATAAAATATTTGGATTTTCTCCCCAACCAAATTGGAGGATGCCATTGAACAAGCTAAGAGGTAATATTATATTCCAAGGAAATTAGAGTAACCTCTTAAACTAACTAAAGAAACCTTCAAATCAAACATTAATACTACGAGTTAATGAAAAAATCAAGCCCCTTATAATGCTAAATACATCATGTTTCCTTATTACTCAAATTATAATCCAACGTGTTAAATTTTCACCAACCACCCTTTAGTTACCAATATATCAAGAAAAACATGTCTATTCCTGGATTAAGTCACATACATCCTTCAAAACCTATGCCTTCATGCTATGAACCTGATCTATTTTGTTGGTGGCTTGATGATAATGAAAACTCTTATGAAAAATGTTGAGATCTCAAAAATATAACCTTTGATGTGTTATTAGGTTTTGTTTTTGTATATTTATGCTATCTCCAAAGAGTGCTATGAGAAGTATAAATCACTTCTTTAAATCCTCCAAAAGAATTAAAAAAACTTTGATTTATCCAAACCCCTAAAAAGGAACCCATGAATTACTTAATGGGAATCATTGAAGGGTATTATGACCATAATTATATCAATTCCCAATATGTGAATGTGGCCAAAGTCAATTATATTTATAGAAGACAACACATAAGGTTCCCATCCAAAATCACAAGAAATTCTCTCAAGACGAGTTATTGCTTAATGATACTTATATTTCATCATCTAATTATAAATCTAATGATGATATCAATCCAAAAATGAGGCTATAACCTAAGGGTCATAATCCTCAACCTAATGAAAAAATTCCTCCATATAATAAGAAACCTCCTTCAATCATTAGATCTCCAATCACTCATAACAATTCTTAACATAAGTATCGCTATGTATCTTATATAAAACCTCAATGAAACTTCCTTGAAGAAACTTAACTATGTGCCTTATATGGTTATCCTTATGGAATTTATGCATCCATATCCTCATCATCATAAAATCCTTATTTTAAAATTTCAAGCCTTATAGAATCCTCTGACAACTACCAAGGAAGACCCTTCTAATAAACCTCCTCCTACTTCCAAGATTCACGTTATAGAAACCCTGCCTCTTCCTTAGAATAACAAGGTAATATCAATATATTTCCCTAAAATTACAATGGTAAATGATGAAATCCTTTTTTATGATGATGATCCTCAATTACTTATTATTATCCTCATATATGATGTCCAAATAAGGATGAAATTTATAGATGAAGGCTCAAAAATGAATGTCACATCCTTTTGGTTTATAAAAAATGTAGGATTTTATGAATAAGATCTTAATAAAATATGTCTCGGTTTTCATATGTTTTATAAAACCTATCAAAACACCTTATGTATGCATTTTTATTTTCATCACTGTGGGACCCAATATCATGTGTACTAAGTTTGTAGTCTTATATCATATTATTTCCTATAACCTCATTTTAGGTTAGCCATGGATGAAAGACATGAGAATGGTTTCCTCATCCATGATAAAATTCCTTAAATTTATCCATGATAATAAAAAATAAAAGTATGAGGCTTATCCTAACCCATGGGAATTCCCCATTCCTTATCATAACAAGGTATTATGAATTACTACTACACTAGCTTTGTGTAGTGTACCTTTTCCAAAATTATATGATTATTAACTCAATATGAGTGTCAATATTTCCAATTCAAATGATGATATATTAATAAAATCCAAAATGGATATAACAAAAATAAGTTACCAAAATGTAATACAATTTTTTTCCCTACATCTCTTACTAAGAGATCAATTTCCTTCCATACTTGCATCCAAAATTGAGAAATACCCTCATTGTAATACTAATAAAGCTTATTACCAAAAAAAGGAGGATATTTATGAATATGATATAAATTTTGAATTTATAAAATTTTCTAGCAACATCCACCTCTCTCTCTTAGGTCATTTAGTAACCTAGGCATCACAACCAAAGAACCCTATAAGGACACTAATACTTCTAACCATTTAGATACAAAAATATGTACTATATTTCCATCTTATGATGATGGTTAATGTAGACACTAAATCACACACTTTTTGGTATAGTTATACTTCTGATCACATACCATTATTCATATGATTTGTAAGTGAGAAAAGTACTAATTGATCACTGTCTTTGGCCTCTTTTCTTGCTTTTTGTTTTCTCTCTTGGTCTTACAATCCTTCTTTCCAAATTTGTCTTTTCATATTTTAGTAATTTCTCGCTCTAGGACATCAACGCCCAACTAGGATGCACTAGACGTCTAGGCGCCTCCCGTCCCCTCTAGGTGCCCCTGACCTCTTTGTATTTTGCTCACATCTTTTTGGGTCCTTTCTAGCTGTTTAGGCATTTTAATTTCTTTACTAGTCCTGCCTTTTTGGGATCAATTATGAAATTCAAGCAAGGGAATAATATAAATATAAAGTCATGTGATCATAATAAGGGACCAAGAACTAAGTATATACTATCTCCACCTAAGGTTAAATAAAAAGGAATTTATAAGAGCATTCAAGCATCCAACTAGCATCCACTCAAGGACAAGGGAATGCATACACTTCATAGGAGGGGAAGTTCATTTTTCCATGCACACATCTATTTACATTTTTTACATCTAGCTACTTGCTCGCTATCAAGTGTACGACTCACACAAGAGCCACCTAGGGCACAGATTCTACACACACATGCAAAACTACATTGGAGTGTGAAATGTAGTGCACTGCAGGATCATAAGATCACTCATTTGGATGACCACCGTTGAGGTTAATTCAGACTCCCTCATTGACATCTATTTTCTTTTTAGGATTTGATGTGTTTTAGGTTTTTGTAGGTGATTCTTTCTTGTTACATGTTTTAGGTGAGCATCGTCGATCATAGCTGTGATGTGACATACTAGCAATCAAAGTTTAAGTGATCAACAATTGAAGCATCATTGTGACACTGTGAAATTGAATTTCTTAGCTTTCTGAGCATTCACAGGTTCCCAAAGGAGGTCTATGGTACCCCAGGTGCCACTTGAGCGTCCTAGAATTGCTTCCTAAGTACCTGACACTTCCTTACATTTCTACATTTTTTTGGGTTCGGTTGTGACAGTTTAAGATTCTTGATTTCAAACAGTTTTCTATTTCTTGGCATACCTTTGGGATAATTGTGAATTAGACCTAAGTCTTTTTATCTCTTTACTTTGCAACTAGGGTTTCAAATTTAAATTGCTTATTTGTCTTGGAGTTAATTGTATGCACTTCATTGTTTATATCATTTACTACTAGCATTGTAATTATGGATTTAGGCATTTATAAATTTTAATATTTTCTTAATCATTTTGGTGAACCCAATGATTCAAACGCTTCATTTTGAGTATGGCTTCGTCTCATCGCAGTCATGGATTAATCTTCTTATCCTTCTTTCGCTCTTACTAAGGTCTCGGGCGTGCTTACTACTGCTGGTGATTTCATGTAAGTTCGTACTCAACATCATCCTCACTTTATTACGCATATGTCCGATCCTAATAGCAAGTAAAGTAATTACTCGCCATTGCACTTGTCCTCCTACAGCTCTAATCATTTCTATTCCACCATCCTATTACTTCTATGGTTCCTCCTGCTACCTCTAAAGGTTATGATATCATTGAACAAACTTAAGAATACACCAACCAAAATATCTCCTTTATAACTTATTGCGTAATGCTACCTGGATGTTCGTCATATACATTAGAGGCCACCCTTCGTTCTATTCATATTGAGAGTGATAATTTGTTAGGTAGCATTCACACACCTCATTCAGTCTCTAAAAAAGGGTAATTTTGATAACATGCATCAGATTATTGGGGCAAGAATTGATTCAAAAAATCATGAAAATCAGCTAAGTCCTAGTCCTCGGCAGCAGCTGGGACAGTTGGGACATCGGGGCGCGAATCGGCCGAAAAGCCGCCAGGCAGTCCGCGCAAGCAATTGGGACGTCGGGACGCACGGGACGCGAAAGTCTGAATCGGCCGAAGGTGGAAAAAATCACCAAGTTTTATCTGGGACATCCGGGACAAGAGTACGCGGAGGACGCGGATCGGCCGGCCGAAAGACAGTCCATTTCGGGCGGGCCGGAGAAATTTGTCCCAGACAGTCCGGGACAGTTGGGCCAAAAGTACGCGGAGGACGCGAACCGGCCGGTTCGGCCGAAACAGAGGACTTTCGTTTGGGACATCCGGGCCAAAAGTACGCGTAGGACGCGAAAATCTGAAAGAGCCGAGAGCGAATCAAATCTTGCCAAAACAGAACAAGGAAGCCCAAATCGGGCGGTTCGGAGATTTTTGTCCCAATTTGGGAAATCCGGGCCAAAAGTACGCGTGGGACGCGGGGAGCCGAAAGAGCCGCCAACGAATTAGGTTGTGACACGTGTCACAATGGGAGGCGCAATAAAAAATTTTCAACTAAGTGTTTTTGGCCGAGTTTTTAAAGGGAGCGAGTTGGAGCGTTGGCCCGAGCCAATAAAAAGAGGACGCGTGTCCTAAGGGAGGGGAGTTCGGAGCTCGGGGAGGACTTAGGAGAATTTGGCAAAAGTTTTGGCCAAAAAACTAAAAGGTAAAAGATGCCCCCGCACCCTGTCAACCAACCAGATCACGCCACGTGTCCCAAGTGGCGGGGCGCGGGGGGAAAGTGAAAATTTTTTTTTCAAAAGTTATAAAAACGTCAAAATTTCAAAGGGAAACCCGCGGAGGTGGAGGAGAGAGAATTGCTCATCCAATCAGCACCTGACACGTGGCATCCGACCAGCGGAGTGTGGAAATTTTTCAAAAAAAATTCCAAAATGCAAAAAGGTCAAAATTTAAAATTTTTTGCCCGACATCCGTTTTTTGGGCCGTTTTGCCCTAAAACTTCAGACCTTCATATCTTTTGATCCAGAGCTCAGATTTGCACGTTCTTTATATCATTGGAAAGCTTTGAAATTCTCTACATGATTCCATGATCAATCTCTAATTTTGGTTCAATTTGAAGAGAGAAAATTCAAAAACAGCTCTGGTACGTGTCCATGGGCAGAAATGACATTTCAACGACCAAATTTAATGCAGGATGGGTCACATTCTCCTCCAATTTGGTCAAAAATGATAGGGTATGGGTTTGTAAGGTCCCCCATGCTGATTTAATGCATTTTCAGTCAATGAGGAATGGGCTCCCATGTTTTTGTACATTTTCTCTCTCCTGGGCTCGACCCATGCAATGTAAAAGCCAGATTTGGCTCACTTCTTCAAGGGGAACACTTTTTTGAACATCAGACTTCTTCTTTCACCTGAAAACAAGTGAATTTTGTAAGTATCAGGCCTTTTTCAAGGATTGTAACAGGTTTATACCTCTTTGATGGTGTAATGCAAGGGATTTTACATGGAAATGACAGTGCAAACTCTGTGAATGTTTTCAGTCCTCTGTTTGTATTGTTTTTACTTCATTTTCAGATCTCTTATTGCATCTTATCAGCTTGTGTATGTTTTTCGTGTTGCATTTCATGGATTTGTGCCTATTTGTATGAGCAAAAAATGTTCACCACTCCTTTGGTGCATCACCATCATTAGGTTAGTTTCATTTTCTGCATTTCTTATCCCTGTCTACTTGCAAATTAGGGTAAAATTAGGATTTGAACCTCTGCAATTGTGTAAACACTAGATCTAATCAGAGGAGTTTGAGGAACCAGCCTCTAATCTGGAGATTCCTCTCTCATTTTCACAAGTCCCACACTTGGAGAGAGGTTTCCATGTTGTGCAATCACACTGGATGCTAGAGTGATCAACCTAGAAATCTGATCAACATCCAGGGGTGCTGTGATTTTGCACTAACAGTTTTGGCACGCCCGGTGGGACACTAGAGGTCTCATTTTTATTGCAGCAAAGTTGATGTGCATCTGCTGCAATTTTCTTGCTTGAAAAGAGCTATTATTTGCATATCTGGTGACTCCAAGGGGAAGAACCACCTGGTTTCAGCAGTGCAGGCCTGAAAACTCATGAGAAGAGTCACCACAAGGTCAAGAGTTGGAGAAGAAGAAGTGTTGTTTGAATACCTGCAATTATCTCCAAGAAGAAGGCAAAGAGGAAGAAGGATTCAAAGGTCTCCATCTCCACCAAACAGAACTCTCTCAACTCCTCCACCTGGTAGGCCTTTCATTCAGTCAACAAGGGTTTTAAGACCAATTAGAATGGCACAAAACAACCCCTATGTCAACTTCACAGGCAGCAGCCCACTTGCCCTCAATGCACAACATCCAATTCCTATTGCAGCCTTGAAGAACATTCCATACTTCACTGGAGAAAATCAGACTACTCCAGGTGATCATGTTAAAGATATTGCTAACCTTTGTGCAATCCATGAAATCAATGAGATGCAAGTGGCTGTCAAGTTACTGGCATCTTCATTCAAGGGTAAAGCATTGCAATGGTTTAGGAGCCTTGGAGCTGGTTCTATCACAAATTGGAATCAGCTGTGTATAGCACTTCATGAGAAATTTGGAGAAAAGGGAGACAACTTGTCTCTTTTGGAGCAGCTGACAACCATCAAGAGAGCTCCCAATGAACAGCTGACCGATTTCAACTTCAGATTTCAAAAGACTTGGGAGAGAATTCCAGTGGCAGTCAGGCCAACAGCAGAAGGTGCTTTTCTCTACTATCTCAAAGCTCTAAATTCTGATATTTCTATGTTGATTCAGTCCATGGGAGGCATAACTATCCCTATGGCTTATAGCATTGCCATTAGGGCTGAAAATTGTTTGATCCAAGCTGGCAAACTTGCCCCTAGACCTCCCATGCCATTGTTTCCAAGTTTAGAGAGTCCAAACACCAATCAAGCACCTAATTTGGCTCCTTCTCCCACTCCTAGAAATCAGAGTTCAAATGAAGCTTCCACTTCATCTCCAAGTGCCCCAAATGAGCTTCAAGAAGTCATGAAGCAATTGCAAAACCTAGGCAATGAGCTGGTTACTCTCAAAAGGCAGCAGGCCCAAGGTTTTAGACCTTCTTATCAGCCCCAAGCTCAGCCTAACAGGCAGCCATACCAACCACAAAGGCCACCTAATCCTGCTGCAAATATGAATCAAACAAGGCCTCCTGCCAATAGACCATTTCAGCCCTATAATCCAAATGCCATATCTGCCTCTAAGGCATTGGTGCCAACACAAAACAACATTGCCCAGGAGTATGATTGGTGTTTTCCATGCAATGAGCCTCATAACCAATCCATGTGCTTCAATGGTGCTTTGAATCAAGCATTAATGGTGACAACTACTGGTGTGGAGGGTGAGGGCAGTCAAGGAAACAACCAACAACAAGAAACATTCCAACAGCAATCAGCCCCAAATGACACCACATTGGTAAATTGGCAAGCAGAGGATTTTTGTGGCATGAACCAGGTAGTTTCTCAAGGTGTTGCAGCCAACACAAGGTCAAAAAGGAGGAATTTGGGTGAAGAACAGCCATTAGCCCCAACCAATCCACAACCTTCCATGGCTCCACAAATGGTTGGCAAGCAAAATCCAATTTCAAATGCACAAGGGCAGCCAAGAACAGCCCCTAGGCCAACTCAAATACCAGTTGTTGCTGCCCACGTGCAAGGAGTGAATGTGCAAACCAAGGGACAACAAAGAGATCCTTCATCACCATTCAGTATCATTGATCAGATGAAGAAGACAAACGTCAATATATCAATGTGGGAATCCCTATCTATCCCAGGCCAAAGAGATTTGCTACAAGCTGCCATGAAGGACTGGCCAACTTCGAATCAGCAAGTTCAGATGCAAGACAAAGTGCTTACAAATGCTGCCCAGCCTGAGGGAAATCATGGAGGACAGCAAGGTAAAATGTTGAAACCCCCTCCTTTCTATGTTTCATTGATCATTGGAAATCAGCTAGTGCACAATTGCATGATAGACTCCGGGGCAAGTAGCTCAGTAATGCCTAAACAAATAGCTGATCAGCTAGGGCTCCAGTATGAAACAATATCCAAAGGGGTAGTGCAGCTAGATGGGACAGCAGTAACAACAGTTGGGGTGATTAGAAACTTGAGTCTTACCTTGCATGCCTGTCCAAATGTTGTTGTTTTACAAGATGTATCAGTCATAGACCTTCCACCACTCTTTGCCCTATGCTTGTCAAGGGACTTCACAGCCAAGATTGGGGGATATTTGTCTGCTGATTGGTCACACATGCTGTTCAGAATGAGGTATGGAACTAAGGCTACAATCAGGTCTGAACCTATTGCAAACTTCCACATTGAGCCTTACACTCCAAGTCAGATCAACGCCAATTGTTCAGCATTTGATCAAGAAGACCACCCAAGCACTGATGAGGCTGACACCAAGGTTGGAAGCATCCCGGATCTAACTCTTGATGAATGGGAAAACAAGATACATGCATTTGATCCTTATCAAGAAGTGGAAGAATCTGAGCTAGGGGTCTATTGCATACACGAAGAAAATCAGCCTATTCCTAGCATCACCAAGCCAAACCACAAAGATGACAATGAGGTATGGCAGCTATTTTTTGATGGATCAAGGAGTAGACAAGGTGCAGGAGGTGGAGCTATGCTTGTTTCACCTCAAGGAATAAAGTACTATTCAGCTTTTAGATTTCAGTTTGCATGCTCCAATAACACTGCTGAATATGAAGCCTTAGTGCAAGGGATGCATTGGGCAATCAAGAGAGGAATAAAGAACTTGCAAGTCTTTGGTGACAGTGAATTGATTGTAAATCAGGTCAAGGGACAACATGCTACCAAAAATGATCTTCTCAAGTGCTACAAGAACAGGGTGTGGGACCTCATGGAAGATTTTGAGGGTTTTGGCATCAAATCCATTCCTAGGAAAGAGAATCAAGCTGCTGACAGGCTTGCAGCAGTAGGGGCAGCCTTTGACATTGTGGAAAGCATTCAACAAGACAAGGTACAGCCAAACATCCACGTGATTGTGAGGCCTTCAGTGCCGGATAACAATGTCAGTTGGCAAGTGTTTGAAAATGACCAGCAAATCATCCATTTCTTGCAAGAAGAAGCTGAGTTCTCAGCCAAGAATCAAGAAAGATTGGAACAACAGTATGGTGACCAAGTGGTACAGCTGAGAACTAACAAGCTGCCCAAGGGACTTATCACTTTGGAGTCCATTTTTAACCCCAATGATCAGTTTAGAAAGGAGAAAGCAAACATTCAGGTCAAGAGAGAGGATTCAGTATCCATCTTGGTAGAAGAGAACAAACCATTGCAAATTGGAAGGATGACAACTGAACAAGAAAGGTATGAGTTCATACAGCTGTGTCAAGAGTTCCCTGACGTGTTTGCTTGGAGCTATGAAGACTTGAAAGGTTTCAATCCCAACTTAGCTCAGCATACCATCGAATTGGATCCAAATACTAAGCCTGTCAGGCAGAAACAAAGACCAGTCAATCCACACATGGAGCCTCTCATGAGGAAAGAATTGGACAAGCTGATTGAGTCAAGGATCATATTCCCAATCAAGCATTCTAGTTGGGTTGCCAACTTAGTCCCAGTCAGAAAGAAGAGTGGAGAGATCAGATTGTGTGTTGACTTCAGAGACTTGAATAGAGCCTCTCTCAAGGACCATTACCCACTCCCTTCCATGGAGCAAATCTTGCAAGTTGTGGCTGGCTCCGAGAGGTTTTCACTACTTGATGGCTACTCAGGCTACAATCAGATTATGGTGAAGGAAGAAGACCAGTTCAAGACAGCCTTCACAACCAAATGGGGAACTTTTGCATACAGGAAAATGCCATTTGGGCTGTCCAACGCTGGTGCTACCTTCCAAAGGGCAATGGACATGGCATTCAAAGGTTTGATTAACAACGTGGTGCTGATTTACCTTGATGACATCACTATTTTTTCCAAAAATGCAGCAGACCACCTCTCTCATTTGAGACAAGTCTTCACGAGGTGCAGGAGATTTGGAGTGTCTTTGAATCCTAAGAAGTGTATCTTTCTTGCACATGAAGGAAAGCTCCTTGGCCATATTGTCTCCAAAGAAGGATTAGCAATTGATCCAGAGAGGGTTGAAGCCATAAGAGCACTACCATTGCCAAGCCACAAGAAAGCCCTTCAGAGTTTCTTGGGAAGGATAAACTTTGTTCGGAGGTTTGTCCCAGATTTTGCAGCCCTTGTCAAGCCCATCACCAAAATGTTAAAGAAGAGCATGGCTTTCAAGTGGACAGCAGAAGGCAAGGAGAGTTTTGAAGCAATCAAAGAAGCTATCTCTCAAGCACCAACTCTCATCAACCCAGATTTCTCCAAGGATTTCATCCTCTATGCATTTGGAGGTAATGATACTATTTCTGCCATTTTGGTACAGCAGAACAAGGACAATGATGAGCAGCCAATTGCCTTCTTCAGCCGGAGCCTAGATGACTATGAGGTGAGGTACTCTTTTATTGAGAAGCATGTACTTGCAGTAATCAGAAGCTTGAAGAAATTCAAGCATTTAATCTCAAGCAACAAGGTCCAGTTGCTGGTCTCACATGCTGGGGTTAAGGACTTCCTCCTCAACAAGGATTTGAATGAGAAAAGGGCAGGTTGGATCACCCGTGTCATGGAGTATGACATTGAGATCAAGATCACCAAGCTGGTAAGAGGGAAAGGATTGTGTGAGCAGCTGGTTTTGGGGAAGCAAAAAGAAGTATGCAATGAAGAAGAGGCTGTTTTGACAGTCCAGGACAGCCATGAGCCAAGTGGCAATCAAGAAGAAGACAATGCTGCCCCCACTCCTTGCTGGACCCAAGGTATTATACACTTCCTAGGCACAGGCCTATGCCCTCCAGAGATGAACAAGACCCAAAGGAGACACTTCAGATTGCAGGCTGTCCCGTATGCCATTGTTGATGGAGTTTTGTTCAAGAAAGATGTGAATGGAGTGCTGCTGAGATGCATTAGCACAAATCAGATTCAAAGGGTGTTGGAAGAGTTCCATGGTGGACCAGCTGGTGGTCATTTTGCACCAAGAGTGACAGCTCTAAAAATCATGAAGGCTGGTTATTATTGGCCTAAAATCTTCAGTGATTGCTATGCATGGATCAAGAGGTGTAAGAATTGTGCATTCTTCACAGGAAAAGAGAGACTTGCTGCCCTTCCATTACATCCAATCTCAGTTGACCAGCCATTCATGCAATGGGGTTTGGACTTCATTGGAGTCATTAATCCCAATTCAAGCCAAGGGCACAAATGGATTTTGACAGCCACGGACTACTTCACCAGATGGACAGAAGCAGTAGCACTCAAAGAGGCAAATGAGTCTAGCATCTTAGACTTTTATGAGGGGATAACAACCAGATTTGGTGTACCTGCTACAATAATCTCTGATAATGCATTGGCATTCATTGGATCTAAGGTGACTGAGTGGGCTGTTAAGAACGGGATCTACCTAAGCACTTCATCAAACTATTACCCTCAAGGTAATGGCCAGGCCGAGTCTACAAACAAGAACTTGTTGAGGATCATTAGGAGGACTCTTGACGAGAATCAGAGGTCTTGGCATACCAAACTGAAATCAGCCTTATGGGCTGATAGGATAACTCCCAAGAGATCCACAGGTAACTCTCCATTCAGGCTTGTCTATGGAAGAGAAGCAATCTTGCCCATGTCACTTGAGTTGCCAACATTGGAACTCATGAAGCAGCTGGAGTTGCTAGAGTTTGAGCCCATGGAGGTGAGGTATGCAGAGTTGATGGAGCTGCAAGAGATCAGAAATCAGGCATCCCAAGCAATGGAAAAGGATCAAGCTTTGATCAAAAAGACCTTTGATAGGAAGGCCAAGGATAGATCTTTTCAGGTTGGAGATCTAGTGTTGAAATGGGATGTGGATAGAGCAAAACCGGGAAGGCATTCAAAATTTGATGCCATTTGGAGTGGCCCATACATGGTCACGAAGTGCAAGAACAACAATGCTTTCCAATTGGCCTCATTGGATGGTGAAGAACTGCAGATTCCAGTAAATGGAATCTATCTCAAGCATTGCTTCTAGAGGAAAAATTACCACCTTGTAAATATTAGATTAGATTTTCATTCCTCCAAGTGCTTGTGCACATTGTTTTGCTGTAGGTTAGTTTTGTTTTCCCTAAGTGCTTTGACACAGCTTGCTGTCCATGGAGATGTTTTGCAGTCCTTGCTCCCATCAGGTGATATTCCATCTTCCTCCTTACACATTCTAAGTCAGTTGGGGTTCTAAACAGAATATTTGATGACTCCATGCCCAATGGACTGCTTCAGGCAACTGGTATCTTCTACCTAGCAGGCAGGTGACCCCGCTGAGTCACCAAATTGTTATCCAAAATTCACCCCCAGGGTAATTTTGATAACATGCATCAGATTATTCTGTCCCGAGAAAGTAGATTGATTCAAGGCCCAAAATCATGAAAATCAGCTAAGTCCTAGTCCTCACAACAGCTGGGACAGTTGGGACATCGGGGCGTCGAATCGGCTGAAAATCCGCCAGGCGGTCCACGCAGCAATTGGGACGTCGGGACGCGCGGGATGCAAAGGGGCGAACCGGCCGAAAGTGGAAAAAATCACCAAGTTTTGTATGGGACATCCGAGACAAGAGTACACAGAGGACTCGGATCGGCTGAAAAGCGAAAGTCAGTCCATTTCGGGCGGTTCGGAGAATTTTGTCCCAGACAGTCCAGGATAGTTGGGACAAGAGTACGCGCAGGATGTGAACCGGCCGGTTTGGCCAAAACAGAGGACTTTCATTTGGCACATCAGGGCCAAAAGTACGCGCGGGACGCGAAAAGGAAAGAGCCGAGAGTGGCCAAAAAACAGACAAGGAGGCCCGGGTGGTTCGGAGATTTTTGTCCCAGAATCATCCGGGAAAAGTACACGTGTCAACGAATCAGGGGAACGTGTCAATGACTCGAAGAATTTGCTAAGTGTTGGCCGAAAATTTCAAAGGGAGCAAGGTTTGAAGGGTGGCCCGAGCCAATAGACAAGAGGACACGTGTCCTAAGGCGGGGGGGAGTTCGGAGCTCAGGGAAAGACTTAGGAAAATTTGGCAAAAGTTCTTGGCCAAAAAATTAAAAGGTACAAAGATGACCCCGCACCCCTGTCCTCCAACCAGATCACGCCACGTGTCCCAAGTGGCGGGGCGCGGGGGGAAAATGGAAAATTTTCCAAAATTATAAAAACGTCAAAATTTCAAAGGGAAACCCGCGGGAGGTGGAGGAGAGAGAATTTCTCATCCAATCAGCACTTTGCACGTGGCGTCTGACCAGCGGAGCGCGGAATTTTTTTGAAAATTTTCCAAAGACAAAAAAGGGTAAAATTTGAAATTTTTTCCCGCCATCCGTTTTGGGCCGTTTTTGCCCTAAATCTTCAAACCTTCATATCTTTTGATCCAGAGCTCAGATTTGCACGTTCTTTATATCATTGGAAAGATTTTGAAATTCTCTACATGATTCCATGGTCAATTTCTAATTTTGGTTCAGTTTGGAGAGAGAAAATTCAAAAATGGCTCTGGTACGTGTCCATGGCCAGAAATGACATTTCAACAACCAAATTTAATACAGAATGGGTCGCATTCTCCTCCAATTTGGTCAAAAATGACAGGGTATGGGTTTGTAAGGTCCCCCATGCTGATTTAATGCATTTGCAGTCAATGAGGAATGGGCTCCCATGTTTTTGTACATTTTCTCTCTCCTGGGCTCGACCCATGCAATGTAAAAGCCAGATTTGGCTCATTTCTTCAGGGGGACACTTTTTTGAACATCAGACTTCTTCTTTCACCTGAAAACAAGTGAATTTTGTAAGTATCAGGCCTTTTTCAAGGATTGTAACAGGTTTATACCTCTTTGATGGTGTAATGCAAGGGATTTTACATGGAAATGACAGTGCAAACTCTGTGAATGTTTTCAGTCCTCTGTTTGTATTGTTTTTACTTCATTTTCAGATCTCTTATTGCATCTTATCAGCTTGTGTATGTTTTTCGTGTTGCATTTCATGGATTTGTGCCTATTTGTATGAGCAAAAAATGTTCACCACTCCTTTGGTGCATCACCATCATTAGGTTAGTTTCATTTTCTGCATTTCTTATCCCTGTCTACTTGCAAATTAGGGTAAAATTAGGATTTGAACCTCTGCAATTGTGTAAACACTAGATCTAATCAGAGGAGTTTGAGGAACCAGCCTCTAATCTGGAGATTCTTCTCTCATTTTACAAGTCCCCACACTTGGAGAGAGGATTCAATGTTGTGCAATCACACTGGATGCTAGAGTGATCAACCTAGAAATCAATGTTTCAAATTCCTACATGATGGCTATTAACATACCATTTTTGTGGACCCTGATCCATTCAAATTCTGTCACATAGAACCTGTTACCGCTATGCCTATTCCTCCATCATATTCGTCAATATAGTGCTTCACAGTCTTCTTCTACCACTCCAAGAACTCCAACTATTTCCACTTATACTACTATTGTCATTTCACCCAAAGTGTCTGCCCTTATAACCACTACCACTCCGCTCACTGAGGCTCCTTTTGCTCCTACATCTAGTGCACCTCTTACCAATATCCTTGATACTACTATCCAACATAAAAATGCCAACACTGATGAATCTGATGCCAAGGTCGATACAGTTGAGCTTACCGATGAAAAATTGTGCAGTCTTAATCTTACTTCTATTGAGGTAGATGATCCATATTTCAACGATAATTTCATTATTGTCAGCCCTGGTGAGTAACAATTCAAAACACCCCTCATAATAATGTTATGGTAATTTATCGGGGGTCTTCCCATACTCTGGACGTCGTTTCACCTTATCATGGGAAATCTACATGTGCACTTCCTCCTTTCACATGCATGCTTTTCATGAATAACTCTTATTGGCATCATATTCCATTGGATCTTAGTTTCTATGATATTATTTGGACATATTATGGCTTGAATTGGATTGGATTTACACTCAATGATATCTTATTGATACCTCATTCACCCCATCTCTACCATGTATTTTTCCATATTACGGTTACATATGGCACTCCTTGCACTTCTTGACAGACACTTTGGAAATCTTGGTTGTATTACATTAGGGGCACTTTGGACCCTAACCATACTAGCATCACATTCCCTATGCCTTTTGGCTGTGTTTCTATTTGTAATGATTCATTTCTTGTCTATTCACAAAATATCACTTGTTGGTATACACATGGATGTCTACCAACACATTTCACCAATGAAGAGTACACAATGCACATGTAAAATTTATGCCCCATTGGCTCCTTATATGATCCACCACACACTATTGCTTACTACATTTCTGACGCATTTCCATTAGAACTTGATCAGGATAATGATGGTCTTTTAGATAGTGTAACTTGATAATTCTCATTATTTCATACTTGGGGGAATCATATTTATTTTCCCCCCTTCTACCATTATTAGCTGTCTTGCATTTTTACTTCTTCACTCTACACTTTGCATCTAGTATTTCACATGTGTTTTGTAATTCTTGATACACTTGTATCGTCATTACCCGATGACACATGCTCCGGTTCACACTTGACTATTGAGGGATCACTACATTTATGAACCTCACACACTACACATTTCACACTTGGTGCATTCACAATAAATATCTCTCACAATAAACACAACACACTACCCTATGACACACTCTAGTTCCACAGTCTATACTCGACTGATGAGGGTCATAATCTAAAATGAACCTCACCAAAATCACACAATCACTATGATTAATGCTTTAGCAATCATGTTAGTAGAAAACCATATTAGTAATAACATTGTTAGTAGGTTAATTATGGGAGTAATTTGTAAAACTCATTGTGTGGGTGAGTTGTTAGTAATAACAACCCATGTAAGTTATTTAGTATATTGTTATACATGAATACTGGTTTTTATAGCCACATACATATATTAATCTTGAGAGATAATAGGTTAGTTCCTAGTTTATTGGATATGCTTTCATATTTATATGTAACTCATATTTGGAGAATATTGAATTGAATTTTTGATTGAGCTTATGCTCTTGCTGAATATGGGGTAACTACCACATTTGGTATCAATATCATTGGTTTCAAAAGGGGGAGCTCCAATTTTTTTACTCCACTCATTCATTTATTCCTCATGTAGACTTAGAGAATGAGTGATCAGATACCATGGAACTTGTAGAAAATATGTTACCTTTATCCGTGTTCATCCATTTGTTGTAGATCCAAAATGTTTAAGCACTAGATATGCAGAGAGGACCTCGTGGAAACCACATTGCTAGTTCATTCACCCTTCTTGCACTCTGCCAGCAGTGTAAGAGATCAGACCTCATATGAAACCATTTGGTAGGCATCATACACTTGCATCATATTCTCTCTTCTAATCTGTTCACTCTATTTGCAGTTTTCAATCCATCGTGTTCATACCTAAAAAATAAAATAAAATAGATAAATCTATTTTTTCATTTTTTAAGTAGAATTTTTTTTATCACAGAATGAGAATCATACAAGTTTCCAGTTTTCATGCATATATATATGAAAAAGTAATTCATTTCCTACATTGGCATCTAGATTAGCAAGCTCATTTATAGATTAGGTGAGTTCCTTTATAACTTGGCTTGATATTTATATAGATTTGGTTGCTCAGTATTTTTGGTGCATCCATTATAATTCCCAACTCTGATCTATTTCAAGAGCACCAAGATTATATACTATATGATTTTAAATGCATTAGTTTTGAACATTTATTTGGTGGTACTATATAGACCAGTCTTTAATTATCAGATTATTTAGTAGATTAATGACATGACACCTCTTATTTCTTCTTCAGAACTATCTTCTCTTGGCAGAATCAATGATCTTAGTATGTAATCCCTCTTATGGCAGCGCCCATTTACATATTTCAAATCAAGACGATGTCTAAGATTGGTTAAATTGAGTTCATTCTATGCTCAGATTTAACAAATTTGATCCATTGATCTCTACATCGAATCTACTTAGACAAGTCGATCCTTAACTTGGATTTGGTAGTGTACACCATATGATCTCAATGTGGTGAAAGGATACCCTATCTTAAAATTTGTGATTGTGAATTGATCAAGACCTATCATTAATCAAAATATCTATGAATTTCAATGGCTCAATAATTAGAACAATATCCCTACTCTTGGTGAACAACAAGTTCTTCAAGCTATTATGCAATCTGCAAATGTATTGGAATGATAGTCAAAATCATCTTAATCCACACCCTGCGATATGCCTACTGGTTTCATTAAACTTCCTCATCATCATCAATCTGTGACATCAAATATACCCTCTCCAGGAAAGCATTGTAATCTCCATCATAGGTGGTGGAAAGATTCATCTAATCACTATTTTCATTCACCCACATGGTATTCTAAAAACAAACTTCTAGAAGGGGAGTGTATATATATTTATATTGGAAAATATATTTAAAAAGAATAGGGATATAAATATTTTTTTTTGTCCAAAGGGGGAAAATAATATTTTTGAAAATTATGTAATTGGATGTGACGGACAATGTTCCTCACCCCATGTTAGCACTATGGGGGGGAATGTTAGGAAAAAACCATATTAGTGCTAACATTATTAGTAGGTTAATTATGGGAGTAATTTCTAAAATTCATTATGTGGGTGAGTTATTGGTAATAACAACCCATGTAAGCTATTTAGTATATTTTTATACATGAATATTGGTTCTTATAACCACACATGTATATTAGTCTCGAGATATAATAGGTTAGTTCCTATTTTATATGAGATGTTTTCATAATTATATATAACTCATATTTGGATAATATTGAATTGAATTTTTGATTGAGCTTATGCTCTTACTGAATATGAGGTAACTCCCACATATCATATCTTTCTAGCACACACTTCAATCCATTTCCTGATGACACACTCTTGTTCTATGGTTCATTCTTGACCGTTGAGGGGGCATTTATAAATGAACCTCATCTCATGCTTATTCAATCACATTCACTCAGGAGGCACACAAATCTTATTACACTAAGTTTTTATTCCATCTCACTCATCCACAACATACTGCATATATTGGTTACACATTATTATTGTTTTCTTATAAGTTTACATGATACATCTTGTTTACTATGTTATTTGGATACATTGTATGCCATTATATTTTCTATATGGACATGCACATTCACATTCCTTCTAGTTGTGATCAAAGAATCTACATAGATTGTTACATATAGCATGGATGCTTGGTGCAGTACCTATTACTAGTCCTACAACAGCTCCTAAGGGCATCCAATTTGGTACACATCACAGGTGCTACTGTTTTGATTTATGCTACTTCCTATTCATACTAGCACACTACATTATATTGGATTATACATGTTTTGACATACTTTTTTTTTATCTTTCTAACATGCTAATGGGTGCTTCATATGCAAAATTTATCTTGCAGGAATATTTTTCTACCATGGTTGTATGTTACTCTTTTCTTGTCACTATTTTCCATTGCTTGTCATTGTATGCCATTGTTTGTGGCATTTTCCCTATGTCTTTCTTATTCTATGCTTTCTTGTATGCTATTGGACACTTCGTTATCGATTGTCTTACAACATCATGAGTGATGTCCCATGTTTGAAACCCAATTTTAGTTTTCTACTTTATCTTCGATATTGATTTTTTACACTATCTTCTTGCTTGCTAGCTTACACTTTGTCTTCTATATGTGTGTTTATCTTGTTTACACTAACACTTATTTACAACCACTTTATTTGTTTGTGCCTTTGTTTCTACCAAGCACACTCCCTCCCCCTTGCAGGACATCGATTTCAGCATAGTGTCCAATCCTCCTTTAGTCAACATACTCCTTATAATGTTGTATGACCCCTAATGAGGGGGGACATTCATTGGGTGAATCAGTCACCCCATACAATATTTTATAGTCACAGTATAACACAACTCAATTCATATGCAGCACATCTTTTAGTCTCATAAATGTCCTAGAACCCAAATTGGGTCTTCAACATAGTATAGACACCGACGCCCAACACCAGACAGTAGTGCCTAGGTGCCCCCGACCTTTCTTGGATACCTATGACCAGCGGGAAGTTATTAAAATTTTCACAACCTAGTACAATTTTTAGTATTTTACACAACTTTTACATGACACATAGTCCTTCAACACTCGACATGCATGCATTACACTTTATTTTCTACTTTCATGTTAGATCGATGAAATGGATTGTATTTTTACACACCATATGTAGTGGTGTTTACACTTCGGGAAGAATTCAAAGGTTGGAGGATAAAATTAGACCTTTCTCCCTACACTTCTTCTGAACTTGGCATGAGATTGCACAAAAAAACTTGCAGTTAGCACTACTGGTGTGAGATCACCCAAAAAACTTGTTCTTCTACAACATAGTCAGGGTCCTTTCTATCTCTTTCACTCATCATAGGATTATGTGCACATGTTCCTTTTTACATTTATACATACTTTCTTACATAGTTGGATCAATTTTTTCATATACACATATTTTACTACTTGTTCATTCTTCTCTTTTGTAGGTCCATCCTTATGGGAAGCGGTAGTCACATCAATCACACATCAATCAAGAATCTAGTGACATAAAAGGCATGTACAATGTGACATCTACACATATGCTTTCACCCCTAGGGTCATCATCAATTTTCACTTCCTTTTCTCTAGCTTCCACGCTTCACTTTTTGTCACTCCACGCTTTTTCTTATCTCCTTGGCATGATTTTCACCATTGATTTACATAGTTATCATGTACACATCTCTTATCTACTTTATGTTATCAAGAATTTGATCAATAGCATAAAGTGGGGGAAAATGTAAACACTAAATCACGTACTTTGGGTATATTTCTAGTCCTGATCACATACCACTATTCATATGATTCGTATGAGAGAAAAATACTAATCGATGACTGTCTTTGGGCTCTTTGCTTGCTATCTATTTTCTCTATTGGTCTTACAATCCTTCTTACCTATTCTATCTTTTCATACTTCATAATTTCTAACTAATGACACCAGCACCCAGCCAAGATGTCAGTACCCAGGTGCCCCCATCCCCTCTGGGAACCCCAACCTCTTTGTACTTTGCTCACATATTTTTGGTCTTTTCTAGTCATTTGGGCATCTTATATTATTAACAACCATCCTTTTAGTGATTAATTATGAAACTCAAACAAAGGGAATCATATAAATACAAAGCTATGTGATCATAATAAGGGACCAACCACTAAGCATATACTATCTCCACTTAAGGTTCCATCTAAAGGAATTTACAAGATCATTCAAGCATCCATCTAACATCCACTCAAGGAGAAGGGACTGCATTCTTCTACGTGCACTTCATAGGAGGGGAAGTTAATTTTTCCATGCACACATCTATCTACATTTTCTACATCTAGATATTGCTCACTATCAAGTACGACTCGTCCAAGAGCCACCTATGGCACAATTCTACACACACACCCACAAAACTACATTGAGTCTGAAATGTAGAGCAGCTCTCGGATCGTAAGTTCACTCAGTCGGGTGACCTCTGGGGTCAGTCTGACTCCCCATTTGCATCCTTTTTTAGGATTTGATGTGTTTTGGTATTTTACAGGTTCTTCTTTCGTATTGTAGGTTTGAGGTGAATAACAATGAAGTGCAACAACATACAGGTGATCAAAGGTGAAAACCAACAAACATCTCATGACCCTAAAAAATTGGGTTTCATAGCTTATGAGTAGTTACAAGCACCCAGAGTTAGTCTTTGGCACCCTATGCATCCCTGACCCTGCATAGGTGCCACGATCTTGATATTTTTAAAATTTTTACATTTTTATGGGTTTGGTTGTGACGTTTTGAATTATTGTTTCATCAGCTTTCTAGCTCGACATACCTTTAGGATCATTGTGAATCAACTAAGTCTTTTTATCTCTTCATTTCCAACTAGCGTTTCAAATTTAAATAGATTAATTTCTTAGATCAAATATATAATTAATTTTTTATATCATTACACTGGTACATATTTAGATTTAGCATTTATTTATTTCAATATTTTCTTAATCAATTACATTGTGTCTCATTTGAAATCTAGACATGTTACTTTCTACATTATCAAAAGATCTTGGATAGAATACATGCCTTTAATTGTGAAGCCACATGATTCCAATTTTTATGACTTTGATCCTCCTTAATTTTACACTAGTGATGAAGAGGAAGAAGAAAAATTATCTTAATATCCTATAGTTAATCCATCCCTGGAAAACACTAATTAGGTCACTGAAAGTTTTCAAGATTCACTCCACATTATAAACCTAAAATATTAGAAAAAACTATCTACATCATCCCTACTATTTAAAAACATGATGTAGTTTAGAAAAAAACAAATATAATAGACTGCATCAAACATCCTTCCTAGAATCATGATCCCATTTAGTTTTTCTTATCATGATAGATTGTATCAGCCACTCTTTATAAAAATATGCAGTTTTAGTATAACATATCTCATCTAGTCTAAACCCAATTGGGTTGGCATTGTTCAGAATTATTTTGAATTTTCCTCCAAGACAAGAAAATCACTTATGATTCTAGGGTGGTAGATGTCAAGAAAATTTAGTTAAAATATAAGCGTAACAATAAATAGTATGGTGAATTTAAAATTAATGCTAAGTATAATGATTCTTTACCTATACATTTAACAATGATGAGGTCATTCTCGAGATACTCCATACATGAGAAGAAAAATCAACTAAATTAAAATAATGTTTTTTATTTGACAATTTTGTTACTAATATCAACCTTATAAGTGATGAAATTTCCAAACTACATGAAGCCCCTATCATTTCCAAGATGGAAACTCTATACTTATGGAATATATGATCAATTTTCAACTCAATGATGATGATGATGAATCCTATATGGTCATGATAGGATATTATTTCCCACATTAACAACCATAAAATTGAGCAATTCTTCTTTTAAAAAGGAGGTCTTTGCTTGGGGTTTTTCTAACAAGCCCAATATTAATCGAAAGATCATTTTCCATAACATTGTTATTTACCTTGATGTTTATTTCATTTGAAAAAAGATAAGAAATTCCCCTCCATGATTTCTAAATTTTTTCGTAATGAGCTCATTAAAATTCTAGAAGAAAATTTTGATTGATTGGTTTACTATTCATAATGGGTCTCCAAAATTTCAATTATTCATGAAAGGGTCACCTTAGCTATATGTAGTTGCATTGAATTCTATAACCTTAGTCTAGATTTTCCCAGGGAATTCCCTCTACCATCTCCTGAATCCATGGTGACACTATGGCCAAATATAAGATGTCATCCCATACGGATGGGTTCTTGGGTTAAAAAACATCCGAATCTCCTCAAGATCAACATAAAACCACCTTTATTGAGGATTAGGGAATATATTTCTATCTAAATGTTTTCTTAGGCCTTACAAATAATAAACTTATCAACATGTAATTACCCTTAGATTCTATGGATTGATCCATAAAACTATTAAATTCTATGTATATGATATTATAGTTAAATCTTGACACGCAAAAGAACATGTTTATGAATTTTACAAAGCCCTTGAATGCCTTAAAAGTTATATTTGTATGCCTTGATCCCAAAAAATGTATCTTTTTTGTCACTAAAGGAAACCTCCTAAGGTTCATCATCCCTAAGTGGGGTATTGATGTGTACTATGAAAAATCCACACAATCATCAACATGCCTCCTCTTACCTCCAATCCTAACACCCATGATTTCTTAGGAAAAATTGGTGAAATTTGATGGTTCATTCTAAACTAGATTTTCAAAATCACTCCATTAAAAATGTCATTAATAAAGGTGTTGTGTTAGAATATAATAAGGACTAGCAATAAGCACTTGATTTTAGTAAGTAATCATTACTTAAATCTCCCACATTACAATGTTCTTCCTTTGACCATCTCCTCATCCTCTATACCTCAATTATCCCCATATATATTCATGAAATATTAGAACAATATTATGAAAAGATAAAATAACATGTTATCTACTATATTAGTCAAGAAATCCTCAATTATGATATGTGCTTCACCAACATAGAGCATGAATGCTTAACTATACATTTATATGATTCTAAGCTTCAACATTATATAAATTTTCATACAAGTTATGTTATTATTCAAATTGATCATATACACCATTTATTTTCCATAGTTTTTCTCCACATATACCACATTGGAAAATGGATGGAAATCCTCATGGAGTGTGACTTATGAATTTCTATTAAAAAATGAGTCAAGAGGCAAGTAATTTCCAATCAAATTTCCTACAATCCAATTCCCACATATAAACATGTATAAGATTTCCTACTTGATAAATACATACCCATCATCAATGGGAATGGAACAAACCCTTCCCTTTGATAAATTATTTTATAAATTCAATATGAATCTTGAGGGCTCAAGTGAAATTGAATCTAAACCTAACACCCAAAGCGAAAAAATCAAATAGATTGAATAAATCACTATTGAATCACTCAAAGAAATGTAGAATCTTATTGATGGAGTTAAGTGTTTGGAAGGATCTAGGTTAATATGTGTTCTTACCAACCATTTGATAAATATCCTTCCTTTCTCTTTCCACCATGACTTTAACATTAATGATAACATGGTCGAGTAAAAATATATCACTCTTGTAATATGACCTATCATTTCTTCTAATATCAGATATTAACATGATTTGTGTGGTTCACAACTTGTGTATTAAAACATATGGAAAATATAATGTATAAGTGATAACCTTAAATCACACCAGGATATAGCTACCAAGTTAGTTGTGAGATATACATTTCTATGTGTCTAAGCTTCAACACTATACAATTTTTCACACAATTTATGTTATCATTCACATTGATCCTATATACCACTTATTTTCCATAGTTATTCTCCCTACATACCACATTGGAAAATGGATGACAATCCTCATAGAGTGTGACTTGTGAATTACTGTGAAAAAATTGGTCAAGAGGCAAATTATTTCCCATCAAATTTCCTACAAACCAATTCCCACATATCCACATATATAAGATGTCATACATGATGAAGAAATACTCATCATCAATGGGAATGGTGTAATCCATTCCCCTTAATGAATGATTTTATAAATTGAATTTGAATCTTGAGGGCTCAAGTGAAATCAAATTCAAGCCTAAAAATCAAATTGCTAAAATAAAAGAGATTGAATAAATCACTATTGAATCGCACAAAGACACATGGAATATTCTTGATGGAGCCAAGTATTTGGAAGGATATTGGTCAAGATGTATTCTTACCAGCCATTTGGTAAATATTCTTCCTTTCTCTTTCCACCACGACTTTGACATTATTAATAAAATGGTCGAGTGAAGCTATATCACTCTTGGAATATGACCTATCATTGCTTATAATATCGCCTATTAACATGATTTTTGTGGTTCACAACTTGTCTATTAACACATGTGTAAAATATAATGTAGAAATAAAAGTCTTAAATACCACCATGAGATAGTTACCAAGTTATATGTGGAGTTTACATATTTTATGATTGAGTTGATCACTCAAGATCATAACTCCAAATTTTTGCTTTTGTATCTTCCTTTACATGTCACTTTCAACCCCATAAATATATTTAGAGTAACCAATTCCAAGCTCAAATATGGAAATATTCTTAAACCTTAGCATCCCTTAATATCAATTTATCAATTACAAAAAGGAAAATATCATGTTGTATGTATACCATTTGATTACTTGAAGACTATTTATCCTATTGACATCAACTATAAATAAAAAATTACAATCCACAATAAATCCTTCAAGTTCATACTTAAAAATAGTGTTATCTACTATGCCATATTTGAAGGAACCCTACTCCATTATGTTAATGAGGACTAGGTTCCTCCTCTTCTTGGTCAAGAACATGAGGGAATTTGCAAAGGCAATTTTAGTGGACATTTTATAGCCAAAAAATATCCTACATATAGTTTATTATTGGCCTACACAAGAGGAAAATTCACATGCTTTTTGTAAGAAATGTAAAGCTTGACAATTCCACAAGATTCTTATTCACTCTCCACTGTTCAAGATCCAGATACTAGAATTTCCTTGGCCTATCACCATGTGGGGATTAATTTATATCAAAAATTTATGTCTATGAGTGTTTCAAAAAGTGTGCTGAGGTCATGCCCCTCATTAATATGATTGGAGCTACATGTTCCAAATTAATCCTTAACAAAATTATTTATTACTTTTGAGTTCCAAAAACCATCATTAATGATTTTTCTCTGGAATTGTTAAAATCATTTATGATAACAATGGGAATTTTAAATGAAAATAAATGAAGCAAATTTGGAATAAATTCAAAAATCCCTAGTATAAAAGGAAAGAAAAATCTACCAATTAAATTCTCATAAAAATCCTCCAAAAAAACATCGGATACTTCCACACCCATTGAAACCTTAAGCTATACCCTGCATTAGTATTCATATAAAAACTATTGTAACTATCTTCTCTCTAGTCTATGGATCTAAAGTCCTCTTGTTGTTAGATGTCAAGTTTCCCTTTCTTCACATTTCTCTTCATGGAATCATCCTTGATGAGGAACTTTGTGAAGCCCACCTTTATACTCACGATTTTTTAGATGAAAAAAATTCAATGCTCTCCAATACAATCTTCAATATAAAGCCACCATTACAAAACAACATTACAAAATTGTAAAATATAGGAAATTTGAGATTGAAGAAATAGTTATTAAATTAGATCATACCCATAATAAGGAGGGAAAATATGTGTGAAATTGTGGGGTTCATATCTAGTTAAAGATATCTTATGTCCAAGAACTTATTGATTAAAAATCAATGAAGGTAGTATCTATAAGGAACCTACAAACACTTAGTTATTAAATATACAATATGTTTAATATTCCTTTTCTAAATCTCTTGTACATAAATTTTACTTTCATTTGTTGTGGTTAGTTGAATATGTTTAACATAATTTTATAGTATTATCTTTAGATTATGATTTTATGTCCTAATGGGGTATTAATATCTTATGTTTCCTATTATAATCTCCATTTGATCTTCTTATTATTAACTTTATGTTTCCTTTTTATCTCTACAGAACCTATCAAATTGTTCTGTGAGGATAAATACAGAACGCATACACATAGAAAAAGGTTACACTTTCAATGGTGTCATGAATCCTCCATGTATTAAGAAAGATATCAAATCACAAAATGAGAATATAGTTTGGAAGAACAAGTCTTCTCATTCTCATGTATCACAAATAAGAGGTACATATATGAGTGTTGTGTAACTCATGTGCATGACATGTGGACACAACCCTAACTAACCCTAATGACCTATGAGCTCATTAAGTGAGATGACTTACCATATATGGTGAACAACATGCTAAATGATGAAGAAAAAAGTCAAATACACCAACACCCCCCCCTTCATCAAAGCTAAAGTAGAGGTAAATGGGGCATGGAAACTAACCCTAATAAGATACCCATGTAAAAACAACACTCATTTTGGAAAATATGAAGAGGAGATGGGAAATGGGTCTAAAAAAATAGGCCTGGTGAGGTACCCATGTACAATAAGAATATCAAGTAATGGAGGAAAACCCTGAGGGGAAAAATTCCACTTATAAGAGATAAAAAACTCTCCTAAACAACCAAATAAAGATGCATCAAATATGTCATGATAACTAAAGGAATTATAAAGTAATCATGTAAAAACTCTAATATTTTCTGGAAGGAGGAGAGAATAGAGGAAGGAGACAAGAGAAAAGAGAAGATGATAAGCTGTAGTAGACCTCACCCAAGACGAGAGCACAAACAAGGATCCTTGGCCTCAGTAAAGGGTTCGGTGAAGAAGGATGCAATGGATCAAAGTCTATAACTCTATAAGTATCCAAGAAGAGTGTCGATGATGTGGTATTTCGAGTGTAGAATAAAAAATATCCATCCACATCAAACAATGTTCCCATCCTTAGTAAGGACAGAAATGGAGTACTGGAAGTCCACCCACTCCATGAAGGAAATTGAAGGTAGCAATACGAATAACTTTGAATCTGGTCCAATGGAATGTGATATAGGTCTAGAAAATGAGTGTAAAGAAACTAAAGGCAATGCCACGAATGTAGAAATTTCAAAGTATGATAGAGGAACATCCACTGAAAATATTCCCAAGTGAAGTGAATGCAAAATAAGAACCCCATAATAATAGAAAGAGGATCCATAAGAAAGGGTGGATAAGTGATGGTCTCTGAAAAAGTGGAAGTGATAAGAGTCCTAAAGGAGGAACTAACAATAAAGGATATGAAGGAATCCTCCAAAAAAACTATAGAAGGATGAGAAAATACCTATAATACATCAAAAGTAGGCACTACGAAGAGACAACTAATGTCTGGTAGATACTCATCCCAAGAGGGTGGCTCAAAAAACAAAAGACTGATGTCTAACATGTATGAATCATCAACATATGGAGGAGGAGTGGAAAGTGCCTAACACATTGGAAGTGGAAAGGAGGTGGATATAATGAGAGTATGCAGCTGAGAATAAGACTGCCTGATGTATGATGAGAAGGGAGGAGTGTCAACATTCTATGAAATGTTTCTGAGAGAAGTAGGAGAGAAGTCCTTAGTAGTACTCTCGCCATTAGAACTAGAAGAATAATCCTCATCTTCAGGGTTAGAAATAGGAAAATCAATGTTAACAAAACTATCATCACATGAGGAAGTGAAGGAGACAAGTGTATTAATGGGAGAAGTAGTAGTAGAAATATTTGAAGGGTCTCTAAATAAGGAATGAAGGATGCTCCAAATAGTGCGAGGACACTTTGTATGCACCACATGATGGTGGACAGGTATGGAAATTTATGTCAACAAATGACTAATGACCATGCTACGAGTGTCAATCCAGTCTTCAAGCAAATTAAAATCAATGGGTGTAGGTACTTGTCTATAAAAAATAGAGATAAAGGTATTTTTGAATGAGAAAAAATTCCATGCTTGAACACCACAATGTATAGTTATCCCTACCAAGAAGAATAAATGGAGGTTGTAATGAAAAAATAGTCCTATGAAGTGTAGGTTTGGGAAAAGCAATATCCATTGTGTAAATGCAAAAGAAATCAAGAAGAGTAGAATGCAATAAAAGAAGGGTTCAAGAATACAGACAAGGTTGTAAGACGTCAGAGTCAGCCGAGAATATGATTGCATGTAATAAAACACCCAAGAGCAATGAAAACCCTATGTTTATGACACTTTATAAGTAGTGCATTGATTACAATAAGGTTTGTTCATACGACATGGGACAATTGACCACTCACCTTGTAGTATGCGATGAATCGGACAAGAGTTTTAGCCATAACAAGTCTTAGTTGAAAGTAGAGGAACAACATGTAAACAAACATAGAAGGGCGTAAGTAAAGAACAAGTGGATTAGAAAAGTTTTGGTGTGATAATTTTTTTCTCACATTGCAGCACAAAAAACCCCTTGCTACAAGACTATGGCAGACATACTAGTCTACAAGAAATAATAAAAGTGATTACAATGCAAAAAACACCCAAAAAAACTCAACTAAGAGGAAAAAGAAACTTGCAAGTTCAACAAATGCAATGCAAACAAAAAAATCATCAGGATCTAAACAACCAACTTAGCTCACAAAGTAAAAAACTCAAACAACAATGCAAATGTAGTGCATAATAGCCAAACATCTCAATGAATAACCCAACTCACCTAGGATTAGAGATAGCTCACTGAGAAGCTCGATGCAGAGCTCAGGTGGAGAGGAAAAGGAGCTGGAGTGGTAAAATTGCAATGTAGGGGTGAAGGAACAAGGTAAAACAACAAGGAGGATAGGTTAAGAGAAGGGAAACTAGAAACAAAATCTAAAAACATTGATTTTTTTTCTAATAAACAATAAGCCATAAATACCTCCAAACCAAGAAATTTCTACCAAAAATGGTCGTAGACAACTAGATTTGGTGAGGAAACTCCTAAAAGACCCGAAAATCAAAAATACACCTACACATGCACAAAAAAAACACACACAAAACTAGAAAAAGTCCACAAACAAGATTATTAAACATGTTAACAAGATTCCAAATAATAATAAAAAACTTGCACGTGAAGCATTAAAACCAAAAAAGGAAGTGATAATAACCAAAATCAAATGAGTGCATGTTTATGGAACAATATCTCCGATACTATATTGTATTGTTATGCGAGGATCAATATGGAACCCTGTGCACATTGAAAAATGTCACAGTTTTAATGGTGTGAATGCTCCACGTAGTAAGCAAGAGATCGAATCACAAGACGAGAATCAAGTTTGAAAGAATAAGTCTTCTCATTCTCATAGTTTAAAAATAAGAGGTACATATAGGAGTGTTGTGTAACTTTTGTGCATAACACGTGGACACAATCCTAACTAACCCTAATGACCTACGCCCTCACTAAGTGATATGACTAACCATCTATGGTGGACAATACACCGAATGATGATGAAACAAGTCATATACACCAACGCTTTTTCTATACCCACTTTATTTGATTTTTATAATATTGTTTGTGTATTTTTTTAATTAAATAACACCTAATAACCTAGTATTTTTATAGGATTGTTAGTTTAGTTGATTCATTTACCAAATATCAACTCACATCTTATTATTTTTTCAAAAATATTAGTTCAGTCATTTTGTTTCCCAACTATCACCTCACAACCTCTTATTTTATAGGACTATTAGTTTGGTTGATTCATTTCCCAACTAGAACACTATCTAACCTACTTATTTTATAGAATTTTTAGTTTAATTGATTTTCTTTCATGACTATCACCTAACAACCTAATATTTTTACATGAAGTTGCTAGTTCCATTGTTTCATTTCCTAACTAGCAAATCAAAGGAGTTTTTTATAGAACCATTAGTTTAGTTTGTTCATTTACAAGAATATTAATTCAGTTGATTCATCTCCTAATAAACACCTAATAACCTCTTAATTTTAAAGAAATATTCTTTTTATTGATTCACTTCTTGAATAAAAATTATCTATAGTAAAAATGAGCAATAGACCACAACCTCCTTAAATTAGAAATTTTAGTGTTTACATTATTTTAATTCAATTTTTGTTTTATTAAATTGTGATCTTAATCATCAAATAAGGATACTTCATGTGTACCAATGGGACATGTTCCTTACATGTTAGGAATGGAAATATTAGGAATAGGGAAATAAATTTTCTTCCACTTCAACATTGTGAAAAGAAATGGATTGAAAACATCTCATGTAGTTCCCTTAGGGTTTCTATTTTCTAAAAAATTAGGGGCTTGCAGCTTGGTATTCAGTTTTGGTTCTATTGTCTATGTAAATTAAATTTGAAATTTTTAAGAACACTATTAATACTACACAGATAATAGTTTCATCATTGATGTTTCATGTTCCTTGTAGGATGCACTATAAGATGTTATTTTTCTTGTGTTTGTACATAAAAATTACCTTTTTAATGTAATGAATGATGAAGATATCACTAAAAAACTCAAGCATCAAAATTTGGTAAATCATACATTCTTAATTTGAAATTCTATTATTTATCATTGTTAAAAATAATCATACATCATAAGACATTATTCCCACTCTTGATCTATTTTTTAAAATGGTTAACCAATTGATATTTTAAGAATTTGATGTGAATTTTCAATATAGAATTGTCTAGTGTGATCAACTCTAGAAAAAAAAAACACTTGGAATATAATTTTTATACTATCATTTTTTTTTGTATTTTACTAGATTATGTGTTAAAATCACCTTAAGAGAGCTTCATAAATATCCATTACATTACTCATGATTTTTTACTTACAATTATTTTATTATCCCTTCAAGTATATCTGTGTTGATAGGAATAATTCACAGTGAGATTTCCACTAGCTAATATATAGTCATTTTTCTCTCTGGATGCTTACAAGACCATCAATGAAATGAGTATCTTCAATCGATCCATGCAATATTATTAATTATGTCACGCACCAAGAATTGTTCAGTAGATGGATAATACACGCATCTCTATAATTAAATGTGGTCGCAAATCAACAAATATGGAATGATGATTGTTTGCTTTATGCTTGCAACAAGAGTACCTAGAAGACAACTATCATTGATAGGTGTTTTGTTTACTCTTCAATACGTCACATATTTTTAATGCATGAGCTTCTATATGTAGGGGATGGCATTCTTCCTCAAAAAATACTATTGGCCAAGTGCATTATGAAAAAATGAAAATGTCTTGTATTGTTTTCCCTGTTTAAAGCGTGAATTATGGTCTAGTTACAAGAAATACTATTCACATAGTGGAAATTTTTTACAAATAAACAAATAAAGAAGGTATGGATGTAATGATTTTTCCTAGTTTTCATCTCATTCATTAGGGATATTAGAAACAAATGTTCTTTCCCCCACTTTTTTTTCATGTCCATTATGGTTGTTATATATTTTTCTACTTTTTCTTAACTTCTAAAATCATGTCTGCATCATGTGAAACAAAAATACATGGCATACTATATTGTGAATCCATTCCCAACATTCCTATGAAAATGCAAGAAATTATTTGTAAACACAAACATGTCACTCTTGTTAACAATTCCTATGAAACATACAATGAAGAAATGTGTCTTATTTTTGAAAAGAATTTTGTAAGAAAACATTGTATTATGGATTTCATATATTTAGGTAGTATAATTTATGTTGTGTAGTATAAATTTGAGATTTTATTTTATACCTATCCAAATGGGTGTTGAACATGTTAGGATATTTACCATTAAAAATTTCTCTTCAATTCTTTTGAGATACATGTGATTGAAGAATAGATGGGAAATTAGATACTTGTAACAATACTAGCTTCAAACATCCAGAGAAGACTGAGCTTCTTAAATACTTTGTGGCCTCAAGTCTTAATATTGTTCATGTAAGTGATCTTCCACTCTCTCTTTTTAATGTAGATATTGATTTTTTTGCTGTGGGTGTGGCTAGTGTGATATTTTTTGTACTTGAGAAGTGATATAAAATATATCTTCTCTAAGTTTCTTGAATGTTAGTTGGTATCAGCTTGATCATTTTCTTGTAATGGATTTTGGGTAGTAATCAATATATGCCAAATGCTTTACTCTTTCATTGGGTGTGTGCCAATTTGGCCATTTTTGTAATGGTTTTTTTTAAGGATTTCTTAACAAACGTTGTTTAAGTGTATGGTATTTTGCTAGACTAGTATTGTTGACCATTATTGAATAGAAGTCTAGATCAACTTAGCAAAATTTATTTTGTAACCCACTAGTCTATTTAAGTACTAGAATGGAAATTGAATTACTGCCATGTCATAAAATATGACTAATGGAAGTTTATTCCCATTATAATCTTAAAAAATATTGTATATTTTTCTTGGTGGGTACTCTTATAGATTATTTCTTTGAATGGGTAGAAAATTTCACTCTTATTTTCTTGTACATTAATTTTTTTGAATTTATAATGTGAGCACCCTGAACACCAAGGACCATATAGTATGTAAATGATGACATATATAATGATCCTGACAATTGTAACTAGCATACCTATTTAAACTTCAAGGTATGAGGATTGTGTTGGACATATTAATACAATCCAAAAAGAGAATGTCAAAGTTGTGTAAAACTCCTAGATAGGGATTAATGATTTAAGTAGAACATTTTTTGTTAGATACTATCTCACTTATGATATTCCCTAATACATGCTAGAATGAATGTTCCATTGTGTTTGTGAAGGAGGAGGACATTAGTTAAACCATCAAGATAGTGGGTTTCTAAAAAAGACCTTATTTTTTAGGCTCCTTGGAAATACACATTAGAAAGACTCTGGAGAAGGTCTATGTATTAGAAGTTGTGTTGAAAACAATTGAAGGTTAGTATCGATTTTGTTTTAGTGATTGGGTAGTCTATGGGTGTTTGAGCATGTGTTTATAAAAGCGCTAGAAATAAATGTATGCATTATAAAGAATCTAAATTAATTAACAAGATATAACACTAAGTACATCTAATAACTAACCTAATTCATCATTAAAATCAAGATAAAAACCATTAAAAGGGGAGCTAATATAATTCATATAACATTAAAAACATGAAAAAACAAGCCATCCTTTGATGTTTTTGATAGGAATTTGGAAAGTAGGACACCTCCTTTGGTGAGCCGTATACGTAGCAACGTGCGATTAAAAAGTATTTTTCCAATGGAAGAGGAAGAGGTCTCACCAATATGGATTAATGGCCATTTTTGGTTCTCCTCCTACTAATCTTTCCAGGTAGAAGATGGGAAAGGGGTTTTTGCTAGATCAATGATCCTTTCATTTGGGAAAACACTCTTATCTTATGCTATATGTCTTACCAAGGACATGGGGTGTAAATGTGTTGTGGTGTAAAATGATAAGGGAGGGGGTAGGATTCCTATACATAGTTTTACAAAAGTTTGGAGAAACTATCATCCTCATGAATGAGGGACAAAATAACTTTGTAGGATTAGAAAGTGCTAAATAGACTTAGACATTGGTTAATTATGATTAGGGGAGAATTAATTAGATTTTCCAACTTAAGTGAGTTGGGTGCGATTTAAATTAATCAATTAGACTGATTAATAGACCAAGTTAGGCTTGTAAAAGCCAATTGGAGAGAAGTTTGATGGATTCTGAATGATCAGAGAGGGGAAATGAACTAAATAAGAGGGTAAATTCACATTTAGAACATTAATTAATCAATTTTGGATCAATTAATTAATTAATTAGAATATGATTATAACTAACAAAGTAGTGTTAATTTTCATCTCAGAATGAAGGGGAGACTAGTTAATTAACGAAAGTGTCATTAATTGACTGAGATGGAGGGGAGTGTTAGCTAATTAGAAAGAAAAGATGCTAATTATAATCAAAATTATAGAAAATATGAAAAGAACTGCAATTTTAGTGCTAAAATTGCAGAACGAGATTCATGTGTATTACATTTGCCCCTCTTTGATGTGATGTAGTGCAAGCAATGCCACTTCAAAGATAGTAAATAATTACAGAAAATTTAATTTAATGGTAGAAGAAAAATTATTATAATGGAGGATTCCATCCTCGAGCGTTGATGGGGTAATAGAAGAGGTCAATGTATTCTCGAAAAGAATAAGATAAAAGATCCAAGCGGGAGAAAATCCCATCATAGTGGTAATAGAGACGAAGATATACCAAATATGAATATTGAGAAAGATACTGGCAACGATCTCTGAATAATACTACTACGAACTCTTTTGATGGCCTAGTTCATGTGGTTCTCATTATAGATTATAAGGTATATTTTTAGTTAACAAATCTTGTAGAAGAGAGAGAGGTGTCATAGCGATAGAAGGGATTCAAAGTTGGCTTAGTTTGCCATTTTTGGAAAGTGATTGAATAGAGAAAGAAATCCCAGGCTTCTTCATGTGGAAGAAATAAGGGAGGGTGAGGGGGATGAAAAATTATCCCTATTACCCCAAATTAGTTTGAAAGAAAGTGAATATAAGATATGTAGGAAATGGATTGGGAAGGTTGTATGACATAGCTGAAGTACCATCATTGGGTTAAAAGTGTCTATTTATTTGATATAATCACACAACAAAAGGGTTAAATGACATGAAAAATACATAATACTAAATTTTGTCTCCATGTTAAAGGGATTGACTCATAGAAAAATACATGAAGAAATGTAGTATGAGAAAGTGAACAAGCACGACCAGACAAATAAAAAAGTAGATATATAGTAAACTTAAAAAAGTAATAGTGCAAGAAAGATGTACCAATGTTTTTGTTATCTAACTTTCGTTCCCAAATGTGTCAAGTTATATGACATAGTGTTGAAAGGGTTCCTTAAGCAAAGGATACATGCATGGGGAATAAATGGACGACAAAAAATTCATATGAAAAAAAATTGTGCACTATGAAACTGTCTCAAGCAGCGATATATGTGAGCGAAGAAAGACATAGTAAGCAAACCAATTTTGTTAATGAAGGAATATCAAAAGATGATCTTCATGTCTTGCGCTAGAACATGAAATCACTGAAGTACGATGTTTTGTAGTATAGTTTCCAATGTTTAGTGTTTTTGATTTTTTCCACTAGTTTTTGGATTTTTTGATTTTGAATGTTTAGGATTTTGAAGGGTTTTTGTGAATGTTTTTGGATTTTTGAAGGTTTTCCAAAACTATGTACAGGAATAACCAAGTGCCAAGATGCCCCAAATGAGAGGTGAGAATATACAAGGGAAATTCCATGACACATATATATAAGAAGAGGATTAGTTGGATCAAGGCCAAGAGGGACATGTTCAATAGTAGAACACACAAATGATGAATGGGGAAGTTAGGAAGAAGTTACCATGCCCCAAATACAGAGGTTCTTGTGAATAAAAAAATCCTCTTGTGGCACTGGAAACTAATTTTCACCAAAGGACTTGTCTCAAGTGCCACAATTACGTGGTTTTCACACTTGGATGAATTTATTTCTCTTTACTTTTTTTATTTTTTAAATGTTTTTAGATTTTTTGATAGGTCCCCATGCTTAGGCATAGAAGCATTTGAGATGCATGGAATTCATGGGTTCCTGAAGTTCATCACCCTCAGGATAGGTAAAGCTTATAAGCACCAGAACCAAATTTAGCCACCACAATGTATGGACCTAACCAGTTAGGCTCAAACTTACCCTTATTTTCATGTTCTTTAGTGGTATTGAATTGATTATCCTTAATAAAAAGGTCTCCCACCTCAAATTCACAAGGGATGATACACTTAGTTATAGATTTTGCAAACTCGATTCTGGTACACTTTAAAGATGATCTAGTGCCATAGAGGCATCTTTCATTGACTACTTCCAGCTCTGACTAGCCTAGCTACTCTGTAGTCCTCATCATTATACAAATAATATCACAAGAATATATGACAAAGAAGGCAAGATTGATCTCAAGGGGGATATGATGGCTTCAGTACCTAAATACAAGGGAATATGGGGTTGCACATGTAGGTGTGCGAATAGAAGTTCTGTATGCCCAGAGGGACTGGATGAATTTGAATATACCAATTATGGTTGGTATTACAAACCATTTTATCCATGATCCAAAAAATGAGTTTTATTGGAGGCATCATACTTGTCCATTACCTTAAGGATAATAGGGGGTAGACCACTTTTGGAAAACTTTAGAAGCATTGGTGCAATGTCTTCACTTGTTTTATTCTTGAATGATTTACCATTTTTTAAAGACAATGGAAAAAAGGGATACCATAGTGACAGAATGATATGGTTCATGATGAACTTGGATATATAAACACCCAGTAACATAGGTGAGAGGAACATATCCTCCACCCATGTGGTAAATTATTCATTAGCATTGATAATATGCTTATGGCCTTCAGAAGAAGTTGGTGTGAGCTTCCCTATGAGATCGAGTTCCCACTTTGAAAAATCTAAGGTGTAGTGATTAGTTACAAATATTGAGATGGAGCATGTATGAAGTTACCATATTTTTGACACATCAGGAATTTATTTACATACTAACAACAATCTGTCTCCATAGTAGGCTAATAGTATCTGACACGTAAAATCTTATTTATGAGGACCATGCCACTTGATTAACTAAAATATGAAATTCAGAAGTTAATCTAAGGAGTACAACAATGCAATAGCTGAACTATACTGAAATGTAAATGCTAACTAATTTATTTGATATTTTAAATAAAATGAAATAACAAAAATAAGAGGGAAAAGGTAGTAACCTGAAAAACACTTACCTTACAGTAATCTGAGACTGGGTGGGATGATGAATAAACAAAACAAAGTGTCGTGGCACACTTTAGAAATTTTTAGAAGTGGTAGATCTGACCAAACTGTGGTACCTGGGGGAGGGTTAGGGTGCCTGGGGCACCCTGATCTGAAATTAGGGTGCCCTAGTCTATGAAATAACTTGAAACATGAGTTTTGAAGGGTAACTAGGTCTTTATAATAGTTTTCCTTTTATCACGTGGATGTCACACTAGATTCAATGATGCTATTGTAAACTTGAAATGAAGAATCACCTGCAAAACCCCACACAAAGAATAAAATTCCTAAAAAATAAAGATACATATGAAGGGGTCAGACTATCCTTAGAAGCCATAATGGTTCTCTTATAAATAAACTGTTGTTGCAAATCAGCAGCACCCCCTGGATGTTGATCAGATTTCGAGTTTAATCATACTAGCATCCAGTGTGATTGCACAACATTCAATCCTTTCCCCAAGTGTGGGACTTTCAAAAATGAGAAGAGGAATCTCCAGTTTAGAGGTTGGTTCCTCAATTCCTCTGGTCAACTATTTATCACTTGCACAAGTTACAGAGGTCTATATTCCTAACCCTACCCTAAATTCCAAAGGACACAAATATAGAGGATACAAAAAAGTTAAGAACTAATGCTAATAGGTGATGCACCAAATAAGTGGTAGAGCATTTGATCACTTGCATGTAGATTGACACAATTCATAAGGAAACATAACAAAACAACATGTACAAATGCTGATAACTATAATGAAGATATCAAAAATTAGCCAATTACAGACACCATGCAGAGGATGAAAGGATTTTAATCACAGGGCCTGTATTGTTATTTCAACATCACAATACACTTGCATTACAGTGACCTGGGAGGCAAGAATATGAGTTACAGTTACTTAGAAAAGGTCTGATATTCTTCACCAAAATAACTTCCAAGGATGAAGAAAGGGGACCTAAAATAGCACAAAAAATGTCTCAACCCTTTACAAAATGAGCTCAAATCATGGCTTTTACAGTGCAAGGGACGAGCCTAGGAGAGAGAAACATGGGAAAACGTGGGAGAGGTTCGATAATTGACAAAAATGCCATTCAAAACAACATGTGAATGCCTTGACAGACCCATTCCCTGACATTTTTAACCATGCTGGGAGAGAATGTGATCCATTCTTCATTAAAAATGATGGTTGAAACTGTCATTTCTGTCTCATCACCACATGCCAGAGACATTTTTTAATTTTCTCTCTTCAAACTCCACCAAAATGAAAAAAATTACCTTGAAATCTTGTAGATAATTTTACCAGATTTCCATTAATATAAAGAACGTGAAAAACCGAGCTCTGGATGGAAAGATATGGCGATTTGAAGTTTTAGGGCAAAACAGGGCCAAATCGGGTCGGTGGGAAATTTTTTCCAAAAAACTCTGCCGAGCCATAACTTCAAAAATACATGGAGTTAGGAGAAAAAATTTACATTTATGGAAAGATGAGAAAGAGCTCTATCCAATGGTGCCACTTCCAGAAGGTTTTGAGTGCCTAAAAGAAAAATTTTGGGGCCGATCCACTAAGGCACAAGAGAGGGAAGAATGTGAGGAGTTAGCCACAAAATGAGCAGGGGGCACATTTTGGATAACATAAACACTACACTCCATCTCAAACCCAATATAGTTTTGTGTGTTTATGTGTGCAATGATGTGCCTAGGGTGCCCTAACACTAATGATGCAGAGATAGTTGGAAATAGCTAGATAGAATGTAAAATGGTGGATGGGAAAAATATATTTCCCTTTCCTATGCAATGTGTGATGTAGAATAGTGCCCAAATACAATCCCTTTCCTTGTGTAGATAGCTAGCCCTTAGTAGAAGATAGTATGCCCATAGGGTAATATGTATGTTGTGTTTATATAAGGATATCTTACTCAAATTTCAACACTAATGACCCAACATGCCAACTAGTACATAGGGAAATGGGAGGGAAAATCATAAAGACTGACCTCAAACATCTAAATGAGAACCAAGTGTGACTGGGACCAGAATGCCTAGAAATGAGGACCGGGGTGCCCAAAGCACCCTAATCCCTCCCTAGGAGTCTTAGTTAAAGACAAGAGATGAAAACTGAGTAAATAAAGACAACTAAGACTCCCTAAGAGATCACCAGAACTGTGCAAGTAAGTGACAACTATGCAAGAAAAATAAAGATGATGAACAACTAAATTGATTACATGAATAGGGGATGGGTCATTAGTGAATACTTTTCTTATGTAAGATCTATATATAGAACAACATACTTGGTGGTATAATAATAGTAGTAAGTACATTATTTTGTGACTACATTTTACCCCACTTTATGTTTGTGAGTGAAAAGTTCAGTAACATAAAGTAGATAGAGATGTGTACCTGAGAGAATCTGAAGAAGCCCATGCTATAGTAAAATGAGTAAATGTGGTAGAAAAGTGTGCTGAATGAGCCATATAGCATGTCAAATCATGGATTAGTGTGTTGATCCATGTAATGTAGCGAGAAATGTAATGTCATGATGAATCACACTAAATGAGAGTGATGATTTAGATGATTGATGATTTTGAATGTTTTATAATAATGATGAGATGGGGTAGGGAGTGATAATTTCCCAACCTGATTGCATGTATATGAAAATTGAAATGGAGGATTTTGGTGTCCTGCCACTAGAGGAAGAGTGTAGGGAGAAAGGTGCATTATTCTCTAACATGTAACCACATCCTTAAGATCTAGCCACTGCAGACAGAATCCAATCAAACTTTCATGGTTTTTGGATCCAAATAATTTCAATCAAACAAGTGACCCATATTGGAGTGGTATAGGAAAGGAAATATTTCCCCCACTCCATGGGTGTTGCCACAATATGATGGCTTCCAAGTTAGGTCATTTGAAAGTAAACACGAAATGTGTGATGGATTCTAAGTTAGGTAATCTGGAAGTAAACATTGAATATAGAATAGCTTTCCAAGTTTGGTCATCTTGGAAAGTAACGAATGTCACTCCCAAGTCAGGTCATTTGGGAGGCCACATGTAATTTCCAAGCTAGGTCATCTAGGAGGCCAATTTTGTTATATTGTATTGATTGAGTGATATGATGTTGATTGTTAGATATTTGAATGCTTTGATTGATTGATTGATTCATTGGTTACTAGTACAAATATTTTACACTAGTTTCTCCTTAGTTTGGTCATTAGGGGGAAGTGATGAAATGTTGAATAGAGAAATTGTATGTTTGTTGCTCACAAGTTAGGTCATTGGGGCGAATTAATTGTGAAATGTCACATAATGTATTAGTACATATTTGGAATTTTTGAATTGGTAGTGTTTGGTTGAACGCATGGTGATGTAAGGGGAATTGTAAGATGACCCCAATTGTATGTTCCCCCTTTGGGTGAAAGGGGAAGTAATGATAAGAATGAATGCTGAGCTAAAAGTATGCCCAAAATAGATAGAATGCAATAGAAATATAGATTAGATGAAAGACAATGTTAAGGAGATATTAAATGTGCATAATGTGTAATAGTATGGTTGTAGGTAGAATTCTGAAAAGAATGCCACAAACAGGGTGTAAATCGGAGTAAAAATGCTCAAGATATGAAAAAAATTGTGTGGTGTGTATTAATTGAGGTAATGATATGGAGATAATAACCATAGTAAAGTGGGTAATGCAAAGTAATTATAAATAGTAGGGTGAAAAATTGATTTTTCACTTCATTTTTCTTTTACATGAGAGTGATAGCGAGCTCGTAGTGTGTAAGGATGCCGCAAGTTAGAGCAACATGACCTAACCAATTTGAGATGGTTGCAACTGCTATAGCATCATGTATGACGATGGAATTGATAAGTGTGTTGTTTTTTAAAAAATGTGTGAGTAATAGTCATTTTGTTGAATTTTTACAAAATAGCTATTTTTAATTTTCTCAGCATTTATACCTGGACAAGAGTGGTGAAGGCACTAATGGCCTTCGGGACAGGAACACCTAGACCTAGGCGTTGGTGTCCTACTCTTGGGTGCCTCAGTCCTGATTTTGGGCGCCCTAGTCCAGAGAGGGCTTATTTAGCCTAGAATGGTGCAAATATGATTTTGGATGTGTAGTAATGTTTTCAGTATGTATGTTTAGATTTGTATAGTGTTCTAACACTACATTTGTTGTCGTTTTGTGTTGTACAGAGGGATATTCAATCAAGAGAGTTCCACGGGGGTCGTTATTTGAGTACTTTTCTTGGGATAGGTATGTCAAATGATGATTGGGAGGTTATGGACCGTGCCGGCCTACAAAACATAGCACAGATGGGGGATGTACCCCATAATGTGCCTATATTGACAACCTTGTGTGAGAGGTGGTGTGAGGATACTTGTACTTTTTGGTTGCTTATGGGTGAGATGATAGTCACATTAGAGGATGTGTATCACATACTGTAATTACTAGTTGTTGGGGAGAGAGTACAAGTCATTCCATTGAAGGATATAGAGACAGACGCGACCCGATTGACAATGTTCTGTGGGGACTTGAGTACCTTCCAAGGCCCATATTAGTTTGGATGCTATTTTGAGTTCTAGAGTTCTGCACTTATGGAAGTTCATAGCCATGGTTATTTCTTCTTCAATTGTAGTAGGGGGTGGAAGTGTGGGCATATTGTATAATATACATGACATATGACGTCAGATAGAGGAGGAGATTACCATATATGCATGGGCATGATATGTGTTGGCACACCTGTATAGATATTTGTACTTATTTACTCAAGAAGAGCATGGAGGTGGGATAAGCTCTATTATGCTATTGTATGTATGGGCCTATGAATACATAGCAATGTTGAGGCTAGTTGAAGTTCTAAGAGAAAAGTGAGATAGACCAAATATATATGCGAGGAGATGGGTTGGTGTGTGCAGGTGTAAGATGGACACTAATACCTATAGAGCACTAATATATAGGATGGGGCTTGAGGCATTTATTTTGAGGCCATACTAAGATTATGGGGGATGACTGGAGGATGCTATAAAGCTGTGGTGCATTCAGAGGACCATGTGATTAGAGGATTAATTCCCAGGTGTGGCCGAGTTATTTTAGGTAGAAAGGGTATCACAATAGTTTGGCATGGCTCAAGATATGCCCCAAGATCCATATATATGGTCAAGAGCTATCAGAGTGCCTATGAAGGCCAAGACTAGAACAGGGCCCATAGGGGAGAAACTAATACCTCCTAGGCCAAATGTGGTGATATAGCTGATAGAATCATACGATGCAGGGTACACAGAGGAGTACCATGCATGGTGGGTAGCACATCGATGGGTATTCTTGTTTCCACTATTCATAGATGCAACAATGTTACCACAGGGAAGTGAGGGTGAAGGTTAATCACATGCCTCGATAATGTGGCAGTGGCTACAATGGAGCATGAATATCTATGTATAAATATGTTGTGTGTTTTTTGTTTTTCATATGCGATAATGATGGCTATCTAATGCATTTATCTCTTTGTTTTTTAGGTGACACCTTTTTGTCCTTGATAGTGGAAACATCCATCCATAAATTGACATGGAATGTGTTGAGTGATGTGCTTATAGGTGGAGGGATACTAGAGCGTGTGGAAGATATAACAGGTGAGCATGCCCATTTGTTTAAGTTGGTGGCCATAATAGCAGTGACATGCACTGTGTTTCTAGGTGAGAGAGATGAGGCACACAAGGATACTTGATGAGCAAGGGAGGCAGCGGGTAGTGGTCCCCTGACATAGGTTATGTTTGCATGTTATGTCAAGTTATATCTTCATTTTTCAGAGAACTCTACTTAGGTTACACTACTACAAAGGCATGTTGAGAGGTATCAAGGTCGTGACTAGTGATGTAGAGTTAGTGGTGAGGCGTTAAACTCTAGGGCCCTCACAACACTCGAGAGTGATAGTGATGAAAAGATTTGATTTGTACTATTATATATGATGTAGGGGAGTTTCTCCCCAATGATGAGATGTGTTTGTAATGATGACATATTTTATTGATATATGATGAGTTTATTTCATTGTGTATTGATGTCATAATGTGATTGATGATGTATGATTTAATGATTATTGTCGTAATGTATGTAATGTGCTATATATAGTTTGTGCTTATTAATGTATTCTTGTACTATGATGTTGATAATGACACAGAAAATGTGTAATGTGAATGATGATGGATAACATATGTAATTTGATTGATGAATTGAGATGCATATTTTTTGAATGGAATTTGCGATGCATAGTTAGTGTAATGATGATAGTAGAATGTATGTGAAGATGAATAATGTATGATTGAAAACTATCATATTGTGATGAATTCATGTTGATGTGATAATGTACTATGATTGTAATATGTTAGTGTGATGAATATGGGAGGAAGGAAGATTAGAGATTCCCCCTAGCATATGGATGATTAGGTTCATTTAGTTAAGACCCCTCAATAGTCAATAATGAACCATGTAAATTAAGAGTGCATCATCAGGAAATGAGTGAGTGTGCTAAATGAATCGATGAAGCACGTGATGATAGTTTGATATAGTAAATCCCCCAGTAGTCATGTAAAAATTTTAAGAACATAAGTACGTCATTAGGGGGTAAGGTGATAGCAATCACCTATAAGATATTGAGATGAAGTGATGTGGTGGAAGCATGTGGTATGTAAGTAGTGTGAGCATATGAACTCAACTGAATATCATGTGGGACAAAAATGGGATGTGTAAATGCTGAGGGATGTAGAAGTGAATGTTACCTAGTAGTTGGATGTAGTGGATAAGATGGATGAAGTGGATGTGATGAATACGATCATGTATCAATGTATAAACATGATGGAGAGTGCACATGAGTGAAAAATTATGGTGGTGGAAACACCATGACTTGAGCACCAGATGGAGGAGAGGAATCAATTGGAGTAGAAACTCACTGACAATGTAGAGGAGAGATGGACCACTCATGTGAGTGAGAGGAAAAAGAGATGATTCCCTTTTCCTCTAGTTGTTACAATCTATCGTGAAGGGAAAAGAAATCATTATCCCTATGGCTATTGATACGATGATAATTACAATAAGGTTGATCATGTTGATGTTGTAGTCAATGTTGTGGATGATGTTGGTTAGATGGTAAGTGAATTAGAATTTTTTTGAGTAAAGTATGCAACACATCATTTGGTCGAGCATGATGAGAGAAGTGTAATGGCTCACATGACACAAATGGAGTAGAAGTAGAAGAAACCTGTCATAGATGATGATAAGAAGTATGATTTTGTGGTGTAGTAGATTGAGCTTGGTTGGTATGTCAAGATGGAGATAGTATATGTAGCTTAACTAATGGAAATGAAGAAGAACTAGATGATACAACAACATTAGCAGGAATTTGAGGGTCAATAACATGTGTAGAGAGAAGGTCTTGTTCTAGGTCAATGACCTTATATCACAAAAGGATGAATGACTCCTATGTATCATATTTCAGTTTTTTCTTAAGCACGAGAATCAAACCACGAAAAAAAATAAATTTATTTTCTAGATCGATAGGATGGAATACTAGTTGATGCATATAAGCATTGAACTATAAGATATAATCCATGATAGATTCTAATGTGCCCTGATGTAAAGTAGGTAGGCAGTCATAAGTAACTCTAAAGCCATTATTGATGATAAAACGATAGATAAAAGCATCCTCCATGTCATAGTAAGTGCTAATAGACCCAAATGGAATATGAGTGTACCATTATAAAGCCTTATCAATAAGATTGTGTCGAAAGGCCTTAAGAAATAATCTATCATTAGAATAGGGATCCATATCCATGTGGTAATGTAGGAGATGTGAATGAGGGTCACCCGTACCATCAAAACATGTGAATGTCTTAAGAAATGTAGAGTTATGAATTTTCTTGGGGATAGGGTTACCATGTAATGAGTTGTTGTCAATAGAAGTATAATAAGACCTAATTTCTAAAGTGAGGGACTGAACCTGAGATTGTAATTGACCTACGACATGCATGAGAGATATGATATCCTGTGAAGGAATAATAGAAGATGGCAATAATGTATTGAGCAGTTGTAACTTGGCGTTATAAGTGATCATAGGAATATCAAGAGAATAAAAAGGAGATTCCAATGCCAAAATAACACTAGGGTTGGGTGCCAAAGAAGTTATAATAGATGAAATATATGAAACATCCATAGTAGTGGTAGGACTAGCATCAGAAAACATTTCTAGGAGGTGAAGCGACTGATGGAGATACAAATTTAAGAGAAGATGAACTGATAGGTGTAGATCATGTGATAAGAGGGGATGAAATGGTAGGAGAATAAGAACTAACAGATGGAGATAACCCATGCACTATGCTAGATGTAACCTTAAGAGAAAGTGAAAATGGAGATTCACACTTGGCAGAATGAAAAGTAGGAGAATCATGGCTATCAATTATGTCATTGACATCACCTAAAGACTCAGATATGAGAATGTCATTGAGTGTACTATTTATAGGATCATCAATATAATATGAAGGTGTATGAGAACTAGTACGTGAACAATGATGAGAAACAATATCAGAAATAGGATAATCATGAGATGAAATTATGGTAGTGGTTTGACTAGGAGAAGAATCAATATGCACATGTGAGATATTTTCAATACCAGACATGTAATTGATAAGAGAATAATATAGAATTTCCTTAGAAAGATCATAAGGAGGATCAATAGTATCCATATAACATGGCGTACAATGAGTGAAGGCTATCGGATCTAAAACAATACTAATGCCAATGGGAGAAATTTTAAAACTAGTAGGTACATCTTGTTGATCGTCTAACAGTTGTTACTGAATATGATCTGGCAGAGTAACATTACTATAGAGAGTTGTGAGCTCATCGATAACAACCTCACCATAAATGGGATTGACGCTAATATGAGACATGATTGGATAAGAAGGCAAAGAGCTATTCTGACCCATTAGGGTTTGAATTGGATCCTAGGGAAAAAATGTTCTAAAGTACGGGTTCACCAAAATGATTAACTAAAATATGAATTTTAGAATTACAAAAATGCAATAACTGAACTATACTAAAATGTAAATGCTAACTAATTAATTTTATATTTAGAATGAAATGAAATAAAAAAATATGAGGGAAAAGGTACTAACTTGAAAATAACTTACCTCATAGTGATCTGTGACTGGTTGGATGATGAACAGGTGAAATAGCGTGTCGCGACACACTTCAAAAAATTGTAGAAGTGGTATATTTGACTAGATACTGGGTGCTTGGGGGAGGATTATGTCACATGAGGCACCTTGGTCTGTAGAATAGCTCAAAACTTGAGTTTGGAAGAGTTACTAAGTCTTTGAAATAATTCACCTTTTGTCACATGGATGTCTCACTAGCTTTGTTGATGATGTTGTGAACTTGTAATGAAGAATCACCTGCAAAACCCCACACAAATCATCAAATTCCTTAGAAAGAAAGATTCTTATGAAGGTGAAGGAATTTCCTTGGCAGCCAAAATGGTGGTCTTACAACTAAGAATTGCACTACATCTTAGTCCCAATGTAGTTCTATGTGATTGTGTGTGCAATGATGTGCCTAGGGTGCCATAATGCCAATGATGTAGAGATAATGGGAAATAGCTATATATAATGGAAAATGGTAGATGAAACAAAATATATTTCCCTTTCTTATGCAGTGTGTGATGCAAAATAGTGCCCAGTCCCTTGCCTTGTATAAATAGCTAGCCCTTAGTAGAAGATAGTCCTCCCATAAGGTAACATGTATGTTGTGTTTATATAGGGATCTCTTTCTCAAATTTCGACACTAATGACATGACATGCCAACTAATACCTAAGGGATTGGGAGGGAAAATTATAAAAACGAACATAAAACATCTAAATGAGAACCAAGTGTAACTAAGATTAGGGTGCCTAAAAATGAGGATCGGGGCACCCTAATCCCTCCCTAGGCATCCTAGTCAAATATTAGAGACAAAAACTAAGTAAATAATGACAATTAAGACTCCCTGAGAGATGACCAAAATTGTGCAAGTAAGTGATGACTATGCAAGAAACATAATGACAATGACCAACTAAAATGATGACAAGACTAGGGGATGGGTCTTTAGTGAATACTTTTCTTATGCAAGATCCATAAATAAAACAACATACTTGGCATTATAATAGTCATAGCCTCAATGATATCGAGTTCCACCAAGTAGGTTATAATGCGATATTCATTGGATAAAGGTTTGTTTTTGGGAATGGGGGCTGTCAGGAGGTGGTAACATCTTGTAAGTAATTAAAGATGTCAATGTACTAGGGTAAAAAGGACCAACAACTTCACATACTAAACATGATTCATGCATATCATAGGCTGGCACCGTTAGATGATTAATAAGGAACTAAAAGTACCTAGTATCTAGAGATAATCATAGAAAATATCTAATGGTAGCCATAGCATCCACAAAGGGATTATGTGCTCTTGGGACTTGTTGAAAGCTGATTTTCAGAAATTATTAATTCAGGGTTTCTACCATTCATTTATATGAAATGAGCTTCTCATATTTTACTTTATATTCATCATTGGATAGTCTAATGATTAGCTAGGAGTCACTTATAACCTTGAAGTTTTTGATATTCCATTTTATAGTGAATTTCAATGTTACAATGAGAGCTTCATACTTAGAAATATTATTGGTACATGGGAACATGAGTCTGAAATCTTGAGGGATAAGATTTCCTGTGGGGGTGATAGGAAAAATTCCTACCCCCGAGCCATTAAAGGTGAATGAACCATTAAAGTATATCTTCTATGTGGAAGATTCTTAAACGTATAACATAGAAGCATCTGGAAGATCCAAACTGATTGGTTTTGTTCCAGGTAGAGGTGCTTCAACTAGTTGATCAACGAGCACTTGTCCTTTAACTACATTTTGATTGACATACTCAATATCAAATTCACTAAGTAAGATGATCCAATTGGCCATCCTCCTAGTAAGCCAAGGTTTAGATAAAAGGTACTTGAGTGGGTCAACTTTGGATATTAGCTTGATTTTATTACTCAGAAGGTAATGATAGAGCTTTTGAAACAAAAAAACATCCAAGCAATATTTTTGAATTTGTGGATAATTGAGATCATAAGAGATCAATGTGTGGCTAAGATAATAGATGGATCTCTCTTTGTGATTTAAATCATATTGAGCTAAGAGCGTGATGATAGAAAATTGAGTAGAAAATATATATAACATAAGGGGTTTACCTGAGGTAGGTAGTACAAGAACAGGAAGGTTGGCCAAGTACTCCTTGAGTAAGGAAAATTCTTGTTGGCATTCAGGACCCTAGTGAAAATCAACATCTTTCTTAAGGAGATAGGTGAATGAATGGAATTTATCTGCAAGTTGGGAGATGAATCTGCGGATGGCTTGGATATTACCTTGCAAGTTATGTAGTTACTTGAGGTTCTTTGGAGGAGGAATTTCCATAATAGTAGTGACCTTTGCTGGGTCCACTTCAATTCCTCTTCTAGAAACTATAAATCCTAGAATCTTACCTGAAATCACACCAAAGACACACTTATTTGGATTGAGTCTGACCTTATAATCCTGTAATCGTTTAAAGATATGATGTAGGATGCCTAGATGTTCTTCTATAGTCTTGGAATTTTCAAGGATATCATCAACATAATCATCTATAATATCATGTAACATGTCATGGAAGATGACAGTCATAGCCTGTTGATATGTTGCGCCTACATTCTTGAGGCTAAAAGGCATGACCTCATAATAAAATGTACCCAAGGGGTAGTGCAATCAGTTTTGTGTTGGTCCTCTTCCACAATATTTATTTGATTATAGCCAGAGAATCCATCCATGAGGGATAAAATTTCATTTCCAGCAATAGAATCGATGATCATGTCAATGTTGGGAAGATGAAAGTCATCTTTAGGACATTCTTTATTGATGTCCTTGAAATATGTGCAAATTATGATGCCTTTTGGATTCTTACGAATAGGTGGACTATGTTGGAGATCCACTTTGAATAGTCAATAGGTTTGATACAACCCACAACTAACAATTTCTATAGCTCTTCTTTAACCAAAAGAGAAATGTGTGGATGCTTCTTTCTTAGTTTTTATTTTATAGATTTGTAGATTCATGCACAACTAGATTGTGCACTACTAAAGAAGGATCTAAGCCTGACATGTCTATATAAGACCAAGAAAATATATCCACAAATTCTCTAAGGAGAATAGTAAAGGTTTTTTCTCCTATGTTGCAAGTGAAGCCCCAAGTTTGATGATTTTAGGCTCCTCTTCTGTACCGAGGTTGACATCAATAGTCTCCTCAACTAGTAACGTAGAACCATCTTCCATATAGGTAGGATCTGGAGGGAGATTGAGCTCTTCCTCAATATGTGTATCTATAATATGTGCACCAATGTGATGGTTATCAAGATCATCCATTTTGGATTCGACATTTTGTTTATCCAAAAGTGTCTCAAAGATATTTTCATTATATGACCTAGATTTCTTAGTCTTTGGTTTTCTATATGGTATTCAGACCTCCTTTTCTCGTTGTTGACCAAATAACTCAGCTTCCTCTCTAAAATAGGTGTAAGTATCAAGGTCAATAGAAAATATTTTCTTGTGATCTCCCATAGGAATATCATCACAGATCCCCATAAATTCTCCAATAGCTTCCTTATTCTAAAAATATTAATTGGTATGTGTCATTCTTGGCCCTAATTAATGATGGATGGATGTATAAGGTTTACTTCAGGGATAAAGGGGGATAGGGTTAAAATATCCATATCATGGAAATAGTTTCATTGAGGTAAGGTCTTAATAAATACTATAAAGGGGATTTGTTTCACTGTCGCAACCAAAAGAACTATCCTTGCATTCAGAAGAGGTGACGTTGAATTCTGTAGGAGGGGACCCATAAGGTTGAATACCAATTCCATACATTTCCATCTTCTCATGCACTGGAAGAGGTTCCCATATGAATTGTTCATTGATGCCACATCCATAGCCTTGATATCACATGACATACATCATCTTATTAGGGATGACATATTCAGGGGATTGATAGTAAGAGGCCATCCATTCATCAGGATACTGGTATGTAGAAGTACTTCCCAATATTTCATCAACTAAGAAACCACCATTGGTGAATCTATTAAGAGTGTTAGGTACTTGATATATTTATGGTTAGAAGTTAGGCCTACCACATGTTTTAGGAGATAATGGAAGATCTAACACAAGGAGGGCTTGATAAAGATCATATTCTCCACAACCATATATGAAGGATTTTCATTTTGGCTTCCCATGTAGCAAATGGGGAATGGAAGTGGAAGCACCACCTTCATGGGATTGAAGCATATCTAGATCTATGTGAGAAGTGAGGGATTCTGACTTTAAGTCAACAACCAATTTAGTAGAAGGACATTCATAAGCATCTTGATAGTAACTATCTAATGCTCAATGATGAGAAAATGGTTGTGGGTCACTAGGAATGGTAAGTTCTTATCCTTGAAAGTGTAGCTTGATACATTGATGGTAAGTGGATTGAACAACTTACATGGCATGGATCCATTGGTGAATGAGGAAAATATTGTATGGAAGGTCCAATTCAATGACATGAAACCTTGTATCCTGTGTGATAGGCCCAAATTCCATAAAAAATGTAATGGTTCTAGATGACTGTCTTTCTACATTGTCATATGCCTTGATAGTGATCACATAAAGCTCTAGCTCATCTATAATATGTCCCAATTGTTTTAAAATTTTTATTGTGTAAATATTAATACCATATCTATTGTCCATAAACACCCTTTTGATCTTTTTATAAGTAATGATTACTTCTATATATAAGGGTAAGTTGTGTGTTTTATTATCCAATGAAATCTCATTTTGGATAATAATGATGTGTTTGGATGGAGTGATGTTTACAACCAAGGCTTGGAAGCACGAAGCATCAATGTCAGAAGGAACTCTTGACTCCTAGAGGGATTTATAGAGGATATTCTTATGAACAGTAGATATATTGAGGTGGTCCACGATATAAATCTTGGTAGCTATATTACCAAGATGTTCAAGGAGATCGTAATGAGCATCCTAAGGAGAAGAAAAAGGGGTCCCATGATAGTAAGACAAGTGTATTCAGGGTGTTGTAATGAACACCCCTGTGATTTGATTTTGATTGTATGGATGTGTGTGGAAATGGGATGGGCATAGCCAATGAGAGAATCAAAGGGATTAGAAGTTTTACCAACAACATGGTTGGTAAATTTTCCTTGAGAGGATTGACCTTGATCTAGATTTATTTTCCATATTTTTATGCTTGGGGAATGGTTCCTTGTAAATTCTCAACTATTTGTTAGATGTTTTAGAGGACTTTTGGGCATCAAGCTCAATGTCTCCTCGATCTAGGAGATCTTGAATGAAGTTTTTAATATTCATACATCTATCTGTAGCATGTCCTTTAACATGATGATACACAAAATATTCATGGTCTTTGTACCATGATGGTTTAGGTGCATCTTTAGAAAAGGGTGTAGTGATGGGGAATGTGACCATGTTGGCCAAATCTAATTGTGTTAGGATAGATGATAGTGACTCCATGAGTGGAGTGCATTCTCTACATTTCACTGTAGATTTAGATGGTCGCACACTGATGAGTTTTAAGTATGGAGTGATTTGAACCATTTATACATGTTTGGAATGTGATTCCATCTCCTACAACATTTTATTTCTTGTTAAATAATTTATTTTTCATTAGGTTTCCTGTCATGATTGTCTCTTTGAAAGGGTTTCAAAACCCCTTTAGTGAGTAAATATTTTTTGAATTTTACTACCTTTTTCGATGACCTCTTCAAATGTGCCAACACAATGCATTTGAAATTGGAAGGTTATCTTAGGGTGTAGGTTAGGTACAAAAATACTACCAAGTTGTTTCTTTGGGATAGAGCAAGGGAAACAACTAGCTAACCCTTGCCATCATTGTAAGAAACCAACAAAGTTTTCATTGTTTCTTTGTTTTGCATTACAAAGGTCAATCATAGTGATATCACTTTCCATGTTGAATGAAAAGTGGTGAAAAAAATTCTCAGCTAAGTATGAAAAGGTAGTGATGGACCCTTTAAGGAGATGAAGAAACCATTTAAGTGTTTGGCCTCCAAGACTCCTAGGAAATAAACTTTAAGATAATTATCATTGTATGAACTTCTTGGAAAGCCATAAAGAATTATTTAATGAGGTCACAAGGATCACCTTTGCCCCTATATTTATCAAATTTAGGGAGATCAAAGCTTGGTGGGAAAGGAGTATGCAACATTTACCGATCGAAAGGGTAAGGGAATAGATATGTGAATTGATATTTCTTGTTACACCCTTGGTTATGTTCTTATAGATTGATGAGGGAATCTTTCATATAATTTCATTCTTGGTCAAAAATTTGGTTGCACGATGGTGTGGATGGTATATATGTGTAGTTAGATTTAGAGGCTTCGCCACGCAGTTTTCAGTATAGCTTTCAGCATATGTGACTCTAGGTTTTTCAGTCCTAGGAGCTCTACCTATGTTTTGATGGACATGAGAAGCTAACTTTGATATTTTCTGACTAAGGGTTTCAAATTGTTCTTTCATAGTAATTTCCTCATTACAAGGCTCATGCACTACTTCTTCCCTTGTGTAGGGGGATTTCATCCTCTATTTTATCAAAGGGATTCATTCTATCAAAGGGTATATGATGATGAAAGGAGGGGGTAGGGTTCCATATATAGTTTTTCAGTTTGGAGAAACTATTATCCTAATTAATGTGGGATAAAAGAACTTTATGGATAAGAAAGTGCTAAATATCATTAGAAATGGTTAAGTATGATTAGGGAAGGTTAATATTTTCCAAATTAAGTGAGTTGGGTGTGATTTCTATTAATCAATTAGAATAGGATTGTAAAAGAAAATTGGAGAAAATTTGATGGATTCTAATTGATTAGAGAGGGGGAATGCCCCAATAAGAGGGTAAATTATCATTTAGAAGATTAATTAATAAATATTGGTCAATTAATTAATTAATTAGAATAGGATTATAACCAGCAAAGTAATGTTAATTTGCATCTAGAATGAAGGGAGAGACTAGTTAATTAACAAAGTGTCGTTAATTGAATGAGATGGAAGGGAGTGTTAGCTAATTAGTGAGAAAGATGTTAATTGTAACAAAATTACAGAAAATATGAAAAGAAGTGTAATTTTAGAGTTAAAACTATGTAGCTAGATTTAGGTGTCTATAATAAATGAAGAATTTTTTTTTACATTTGATGATTTTATACACCAGTTTGGTAACTTTCTTTCTTGTAAAATGGTATGTAGATACACCATTCCCATTAAATATTAGCATAACTATTGGTTATTCATTTTTTTAAAAAAGGAGACCAAACCAATTTTAAAATTAGACTTGATGAAGTGGAGGTTAGTTAACTTTACTTAGATGTGAACTACACCAATATAGATGAGTTTCTCGAGGTTTGAAATTCTTGAGGGTAATTGTTTGAAATCAACTTACCACTTTCCAACAAAAAATGGTGTAACACAAATGAATTGGAATCTATTTTTTTCTCAAACATTAATTTTACATCTCTGTTAAACCTATCCACATGATTTTTTAAAGTCTCCTTATTGGTCTTTTTTTGCCTTTTTTGTTATTACATTGTTCAAAGATTGAAAAGTGGGAAATTATTTCTATCAGTATTGGGGGGCAAAAAAGTGGACAAAAACCTAAAAAAAGAAAAACCAATACGTGTTCTATTATAACACGATCACGTTTTAATTTCCTAGGTTTGGAATTTACCAAACCATAATGCGTACGCATTATGTGTTCTATAAATAAAAAAAGAAGCCCAAGCCTCTATCATTTTATCTCCCTCAAACGCGAGTTTCAGAGCTTAACCATGCCCTCACATTTTGTCATTCAGTTGGATCTCAAGCTCAAACGATCGTCTCTGGATCACCAGGAAGATCTGAATCGATGATGGCACCACGGAGAAGAGGTAGGCACAATTATTTTCTCAAAATTGCATTGAAATTTGATAATTATAGAGTAGAATTTGAATTGAATACATTTTTTTATTTCTACAGTTCGAGGTCAAGGGAATCAACCACAACCAAACCCTTCTATTCCTTGTCATCCCTCCTAACCCTCCCACAATTGCTCAACATCCCCTGGGTAGTCAAGAAGATTTAACAACCCACATAGTTGAAAACAAAATTGAAATTGAGGATTTAATCAAAAGAATGAGGGATTCACAATCTACAAACCCCCACTATGCCTCTCTTGCAAACACATTGGAGGCATTACTTGCTCAAGTTGACGTGGAAATGAGGAAAATTGATCATTGGACAACTTACAAAGAGGGTTGTAGGGTTTATTATTCCAACAAATTGTCATATGTGGATGTAAAGAAAAAAGAAATTACAAAAGACCTCATATGTGCCTTATTCACAGACCCCCACACTAATTTTCCTATTCTGTTGTCATGCAAATGGTTTCCCATCCATTGGTGCAATAATAATTTGATTAAAAATAATTTTTGGGACCGATGGTGGATGGTGTTTGATTTTCCACCTTGCAATAACAATGAGGTGCCACTATACTTTCTGAGGAAACTCTATTGCGAGTTTATCCTCAACGAGATCCCAAATTATTTTGATTTTTGAGATTTCTAGGGCCGAGGAAAAGGATCTACACAGGATCGACCAGGTGCACAATGTGTACCTATTCAGCAGGGTAGAGTCCCTGCACAGAAGCCCCCTCACCTTGAGACTGTCCCTCCAACAGTGAAGGAGACAATAGAGATTGATACACTCCACACGCTTCAGGGGCTATCTGCGACCCTTGTTCAACATACGAGGGAGATTTCTGAGCCAGATGCTCGCGGAGGTACACAAAGTATTCCCTCAGGGAGTACTAGCATGAGGCCACATCTTTGCTCGTCATGTGGTAGCATATGTTTGGGGCCCGAGGAGGACGATACTTTCATGCGTACTGATTTTGGTGGAGTTGGTGCTAGGGGTGCACACGATAATGTCACTATGTCAGATGCCTTTTTGAGTGAGACATTTGGATTACAGTCATCGGCGTCACCTTCGCAGGTATTTGTTATGTTTTATTATGTGTGTTACAAAAAGTTCGGAGTACTTGATTTACTTATATATGTTAAATTTTTGAAATAATTGTATTTGTACATGTACATGCATTGATATTACAACACGCGGGAGGTGCATCTTCATCTCAACCATAGGCGGTGAGCACCATGCGTACACATACATTCACAGAGGTAATTTAGAATGTTAATTGTGTAAAATTTTCACATACATGCAAATATATATATATATATATATATATATATATATATATATATATATATATGAAGTCAAAATATGTATGTTCTTGTATGTTCATCTAACTCATGTTCAATACATGTTTGATAAAGATGCTGACTTCACTAGACACCCCACCATATTTGCAACGAGTAGAGAAAGGTGTTGCCACTGTGATTTCATCTGTTCAACAACTCACTGAGGTATTCAAACAACATGTAAATTTCGTTAAATTGCTCGTGTAATTCATATTATGTTAAATTACATGTTAGTAATGTCCTTCATTGTAGAATTATTAAATTATGTTAATAATGTCCTTCATTGTGTATATGCAGGAGTTACCTGCGATAGGTAGCAACCCTGTTCATTTGATTCACAGGCGTGGTGGGGTAAAAACAATAGTTCTATATTGATAAAATTAGTTAAAATATTTTCATTACACATACATGTACTTAGTTCTATTTTCGCTAATTCTGATGTTAGATTTTGTGATCTTATGTGTATGTAGGGAACTTCAACCCCCTCCATTTTGACTTTGAGGGCATGAAATCCTCCATCTCATCGTCTTCGTACCCCCGTTCGTACTCCAGGAGCTCCCGATGACTCATCTGAGCATGAGATGTAGATTCGGTGTGATCGACAACTTGCGGTAAGTTTGTGTATTTATGTAAATACTTTCATTCTAGCATGGTCTTAAATACATGTTGAAAACATATATAAATTAAGTTTTGACAAAAAAACATTGTTTGCATTTACAGGTTCATCTATAGGTGAGTATTCAGTGGAAGAGGACTCATAGCATGGGCTCGGATGATCCAAAGTCATCTCATAGATCTCCATCTTTGTCTAAGGGAGGGCCTTCTTTGAGCAAGGCCAAGAGAGGGATAGATTTTGATGATTAGGAAATATATATGTCTTACATGACATTTTTTTGTATGCCTATGTGCATGGCATTGTATGTATCCTATATGACATATGAACTTGATGGTATATGACCTATTTGGGAATTTTTATATTTATTATGCACATTAAAATACTATTTGGAACTTGATATTTTTGTATGAGACCTTACATTTATGAGATTATTTTTGCATGAAACTAATATGATGTGCACTTGACAATATTTAAGACATTATGGATTATTTTTTCATTTATTGGTGATGTACATGTACTAGCGTTTTCAATGTATAATATGCATCAAAATTTGGAAATCAATATTTATATAATGTATGTATATAAAGAGTTACCTAATCTGAGTAATTATTCATTCAATTTATCAATGTGTATATGTGTATTTACCTTACTTGCACTTCTTCTTGCTCATGGTCTCTTTGTACTGGTTCCTATCTTATCATGCACCTACTACATTATTCAATGCTTCTTAGTCTTCTCCCCTGTTAAAACGCCTGAGAGTCGTCACAATTTGATGCCTTTCATCATTGATATTTTGAGAATGTCTCTCCATATGCATTACTCCAATTCTTAAGAATGTCTCCAGATGCAATGACATTCTAATTCGAACACTCAAGGATTCTTGATTTTCTAATCCTATCCAATTCGTATTATTACCTTTAAATCTGTACGTATTTCAAGTTATTTAGAAATCACATCACACCCTTCACTAGGCTTGATGACTACCCCTATATTTTTGAAGGTGACTTTTGAAAGCATCCATGGTTTTATCATAGTATAAATTATCAATGAATGGAAGGTCACTAAGCCGTAGGCCAACTGACTTCCATTCAAAACTAAACAAGAAAGATTTACTAGGAAATTGATAACTCCCATGTGAGTTCTTAGACAATGCCTATCAAATTCATTCTTAAGCTAATCTAGTCATTGAACAAGAACTTCTAGAAAAGGTGTTGGATCTAACAAGACGTCTCTAGGTGCCACAGAGTCCAAGAAATCACCTGTCAAAGATATAACATGTTTTGGTCTCAGGGATCTTAAGGGACTACACTCGGATGAGGTAGCCTGGAAGCACGTGGAGCATAGGAAACCATAACAACACCTCCACTAGTGTTTACTTGGCCACGCACGTGTTGGTGTAGTTGGTTCCACACCAAGAGCTTCCGTTTAAAAGTATTGCGTCTGACAACCTTACACTGACTCAAAGTAATATTTCACGCATTTGCAAACAATAGGACAACGAAAGAACTAAATGGAGATGGATAAAACCATGAGAGGATTTCGTAGAGGGCCCTGATGTGGAGGTTTCAGATCTTATGAGACATCTCTAGGTGCCACGGAGTTCGAGAAATCACCCGTTGAAGATATATCATGTTTTGGTCTCAGGGCTCTTAAACTACGCCCAGACGAGGTAGCCCAGAAGCACCTGGAGCATAGGAAACCAAAACAAAACCTCCATTAGTGTTTACCTGGCCACCCCGACATGTTGCTTGCGCAGTCATTTTGGTGCCAAGAGCTTCCATTTGCAAAGTATTGTGTCTGACAACCTTACACTGACTCAAATTACAGTATTTCACACGTTTGCAAAACATAAGACAACAACATAACCAAATGGAGATGGATAAAATAGAGAGGATTTTGTAGAGGGCCTAACATGGAGGTTTTGAGATCTGATGAGACCATCTCTAGGTGCTACGGAGTCTGAGAAATCACCTGTCGAAGATATAACATGTTTTGGTCTCAAGGCTCTTAATGGACTACACCCGGACGAGGTAGCCTGAAGCACCTGGAGCTTTGGAAACTAAAACAGGCCTCTAATAGCATTCACCTAGCCATCCAAACTTGTTGGCATAGTCAGTTTGGCACCAAGAGCTTCCGTTTGCAAAGTATTGCATCTGACAACCTTACACTGACTCAAACTACAGTATTTCATGTGTTTGCAAACAATAGGACAACGAGAGAACCAAATGGAGATGGATAAAACCATGAGAGGATTTTGTAGAGGGCCCTGACATGGAGGTTTTGGATCTGACGAGACATCTCTAGGTGCCACGGAGTTTGAGAAATCACCTGTTGAAGATATAACATTTTTTGGTCTCAGGGCTCTTAAGGGACTACGCCCAGATGAGGTAGCCCAGAAGCACCTGGAGCTTTGGCCTCTAAAACGATGCCTCCAATAGCATTAACCAGGCCATATGGATGTGTTGGCATAGTCAGTTTGGTGCCAAGAGCTTCCATTTGCAAAGTATTGCATCTGACAGTTTTACACTGACTCAAACTACAATATTTTGAGAGTTTACAAACAATATGACATAGAGATAACCGAATGGAGATGGATAAAACTACAAAAGGTTTTGTAGAGGGTTTGACATGGAGGTTTTGGATCTGACAAGATGTCTCTAGGTGCCACAAGTTTGAGAAATCACCTGTCGAAGATATAATTTTTTGGTCTCAGGGCTCTTAAGGGACTATGCCTGGACCTCCCCTAGGTAGTGTTGGAAGCACGTTCAGTGCCAAGATCTTCTGTTTGCATATTGCCTCTGGCAAACACTAAAATGAATTTTGTGCGTTTACAAACAATCCCGAATAAATATGGATAAAATCGTAGCATTCATGACCATGAGCATCATGTCATGGAGAGAAATCACCCGTCGAAGATATGCGTGTTGGCTTAGTCGGTTTGGACTATGCCTGGATGAGGTAGCTTAAAGCACTTGAGCTTCTCCATTTGTAAAGTATTAGTCAGTTTGACAAGCCATTTTGTAAAGTATTACTACATTGACTCAAATTGCAGTATTTCATGTGTTTGCAAACAATAGACAAGGAGAGAACCAAATGGAGATGGATAAAACCATGAGAGACTTTCATAGAGGGTCCCAACATGGAGGTTTAGGATCTAATGAGATGTCTCTAGGTGCCACAAAGTCTGAGAAATCACCTGTCAAAGATATAGCGTTTTTTGGTCTCAAGGCTCTTAAGGGACTACGCCCGAACAAGGTAGCCCAAAAGCATGGGGAGCATAGGAAACAAAAATGACACCTCCCCTAACATTTACCTAGCCATAAAATGTGTTGGCATAGTCGGTTTGGCGCCAAGAGCTTCCGTTTGCAAAATATAAATTTGACAACCTTACACTGACTCAAACTGCAATATTTCACGCATTTGCAAACAATAGGACAACAAGAGAACCGAATGGAGATGGATAAAACCATGAGAGGATTTCGTAGAGGGTCCCAACATGGAGGTTTTGGATCTAATGAGATGTCTCTAGGTGCCATGGAGTCTAAGAAATCACCTGTCGAAGATATAACGTTTTTTGGTCTCAAGGCTCTTAAGGGACTATGCCCAGACGAGGTAGCCTGGAAGCACAAGGAGATTTAGGGAACCAAAAAAAATCCTCCAATAGCATTCAACTAGGCCATCCAACATTTTGGTGTAGTCAGTTTGGTCCCAAGAGCTACCGTTTGTAAAAATAGTGTCTGGCAGCCTTACACTGACTCAACCTACATTATTTTGTGTGTTTTAAAACAATAGGACAACGAGAGAACCAAAAGGAGATGGAAAAAACCAGAATAGGATTTCATAGAGGGCCCTGACATGGAGGTTTCAGATCTGATAAGATGTCTCTAGGTACCACGAATTCCAAGAAATCATCCGTCGACGATATATCATTTTTTGGTCGAACAACCTTGAACAAAAGTCTATTTTACAAAAACTCATATAACTTGAACAAATGACCTAAATTTGACCTAAAATTTTTCAGGAAGCATCATGAAACCTTCCTCTATTATCTCCCATAATTTCTATAAAATAATAGTTCTACATTTTTCTATCTCATCTCATTTGCATGCTACAATAGTGCATGCTAGAATAGTGTAAGGTTGTTTGATGCAATATTTTGCAAACGGAAGCTTTTGGCACTGAACCGACTATGCCAACACATCGAGGTGGCCAGGTAAATGCTAGTGGGAGGTTTCATTTTGGAGGCCAAAGCTCCAGGTGATTTTGGGCTACCTCGTCTGTGCATAGTCCCTTAAGAGCCCTGAGACCAAAAAATGCTATATCTTCGACAGGTGATTTCTTGGAATCTGTGGCACCTAGAGATGGTTCGTCAGATCTGAAACCTCCATGTTAGGAACCTCTATGAAATCCTATGCAGGTTTTTTCCATCTCCTTTTGGTGTTCTCGTTGTCCTATTGTTTGCAAATGTGTGAAATAGTGTAGTTTGAGTCAGTGTAAGGCTGTCAGACATTATATTTTGCAAATGGTAGCTCATGGGACCAAACCATCTATGCCAACACCTCCGAATGGCCTGGTGAACACTAGTGGAGGCTTTGTTTTGGTTCCCTATGCTCCTTGTGCTTCTCAGGATACCTCATCCAGGCATAGTCCCTTAAGATCCCTGAGACCAAAACACGCTATATCTTCGACAGGTGATTACTCAGACTCCATGTGGCACCTAGAGATATTTTGTCATATCTTAAACCTCCACCTAGGGAACCTCTACAAAATCCTATGCAGTTTATTCCATCTCCTTTCGGTGCTCTTGTTGTCCTATTGTTTACAAACGCGTTGAATAGTGTAGTTTTATTCAGTGTAAGGTTGTCCATTGCCAATCACCTAAATAATATAGGTGGTTCATATAATATAGGTGGTGAAATGAGAATTTTAATAAGATATTTTTACAATATAGGTGGTGAAATGAGAATTTCTGTTTGTTGTTCCTTTCTAATATTTAATTTCTCTTAGCTTCACTTGGCTTCGAGAATAATAAATTCTCTACTGACAGTGCCAACCACGTGAAGGTGGAAGATTTTTTGGCACCACTAACCTACATAAACATGTTAGTAAGAAATTAAATAGAATTTTAAATCATACAAAATTTAAACAAAATCATTAAAGTAAATATTCAAATTAAATTCATGAAGAACATACCTTTGCAAATTCAATCCAATGAACCGCAAGGATTAACTCTACTCTTGACCGTAGTAATAATTTCTTCATAATCTAATTAACGAACCTTCCACAGATTATTGTTTAATGGCCTACCTCGATATTTGATCAATTTAATATTTGTTTCAAGAACCAAATGTGAATAGTGAAGTATCTTTCGATGTACTTCATAGTCTTCAAACAACCAAGTGTTTGATTTTTTGATAGGATATCATCAAAGCCAAGTTCCAGTGACTACCACTGACCCAGTGGGATACTCAAGGTCTTCACCATCAATGACTGTGGAAGTCAATTTTTTTCCCCTCTACACAATGAGACAAGAAGTAGTTTGTTCCCTCTTCGTTAAATTCCATCGCAATAACTGTAAAAACATGCCCTACATCACAAAGTAAAACTGAAGTCAAATTTAAAATACATTAAGAGTTGACCATTTAATAATTTATAAATCTAAAACATGACATGTACATATATGTATGTACCTTGTTGCACTAAATCAGAGACTTGGTCAAAGTCAAGTGATGTTGTCATTTGATCTGAAGACCCTGCAAGTTGTAATGCTCATGGAACTTGATGTGTGTCAAGTGGAATTAGAGGTCTACAAGTCCATTCATCCACCCACTATTGTGACTCACATTCATTCCATGACAAAATCAATGCATGATATACAAAAACATGCCATGCACCTAGTATAAATAGTCCAAGCATTTGCATCTGAACTATGGAATGAGTGCATATCACTTGATCCTGCAACTGTCATACAATCTTCAAAGTTTTTCAGATGTTTTTCCTCTATCAACCAAAAATATCTACGAACCATTGATCTCTCTTGAGATTCATGGCCCATATTCTTGACACACCAATCAACAATGTTTTTTACATCTATAAATTTAGCACCATCCTTGAACTTTAACTCTTCTCTTGCAAGTTCTCTTTTCACACATGCTCCTGCACCATCATGCTCTCCTTTTCCATGCCCTGCCTCAGTAAAACTCTAGATATGTTGTACATTTGTTTCTTTGTGCATCCTTCTTAGCCAATAAAACATCCATGCATTCTTGAATTGTGATGTGCAGTTGTCTGACCAAATGTAATGTTGATTGAAACTAATGTTCCTCTCATTCAAGTTCACATAAAACACCTAGAAACACCCTTGTACATATTCTGTAGAATGTGTCTGATCATCACTGATGTAGAAATGATACTCTCTTAATATTTTTGATCTTTCTCAGTGCTTTCTGGAGAGTGCATGAATGTTATATGCATGAAAATAACAACTTGCACTGAGTTATAATATTGAGACTGAACCTCCATTTGTGGCTGCAATGTGTAATTCTCTATGAAGTCAACTACTGAAACAATAGTACCAAGTGGGAATGTGTCCTTTCTTAACTTGAATTTTTCATCCAACCATCGAGCTCTATGTGTGTGCCTTGCATACTCATAAACAATTTCCTCTCTGAATTTGACCATATATTCTGATACAGGTAATTGTTTTGTAACAAGCTCACACCTCTTAGATTCTTTTCCATATTTTAATTGATATGCCACTGATTTATATTTTCTAAAACCAACCAATTCTTTTCCTATTGAATATGTACTCTCCTCATGGATACAACTTTTCAGATTTGGCAAGCCACCACATACATTGCACGTTCCATCCAAACATGCTTTGTTATAAAAAAATTGTCTAGTTGATTTTTCACAAAATATTGTCGGAATAAATTCCCTTGAATATTTTGGTGGGATATTTAATCCACACTCCTGCAACATGATGTCAGTATGCAAAACATGACGTATTTGACAAAAAACATCATAATGCATTGAAAATTCAACATGATGCCTACAACAACAAGTGGTACATGAGTGATTGATTTTCACATAAAAGGGTTTTCTCATTTCAAAGAATCTTTGGCTAATGTTAATTTGTGGATTTTCATTCTTAAACTTAGAGAACAATTGTGTTTGAGTCATATCTAAGAAATGTTTTTGCACACGATTCACGATTACGAGAACCTATTCTTCTTTTTACTGTATCTCTTCTATTCGGTGACACCCTTGTGTTCTCATTCCAAAATTTTACAATTAATTATTTTAGAATATCAGATGTATTCTTGTCTTTCCATGGAAGTCTGCTAGAGAAATCCCAATAGTTAGTGTTATTGACTGACTCAAGACATTTACGTCTCTCTATTGCTTTCATTAGTATTTTTCTGTTTAGCTTCAAAGCACTTCTTGTTTTTCTAATCAAGTGTTTATTAACTATTTTATCACTTACTATACAATTAGTAAGTGCACGCCATGTAGCATTACTATCTTTGGTGCATCTTTTTCCACCTACAGTTTGGTATGCTTTATGTATGTTTTCAACAATTGACGCATTTTGATCAGCAACATTAGATGTTCTTAACCCCAAGGTCTTCATTATAGGTCTCATCTTAATTAATTTCATCAATGTAACAAATAATTGACATCTTTGTGTGTCATTTAAATTCTCAAAGTAATTATCCCAAATTCCACTAGCTTTTCTTCTCACATTTCTTTCAGACATTTTGTTAGGCATTGGTTTTATAATGTTTTCATCAATTTCAATTAAGTGAATTGGTTTTCTTCACAAAATGGAAGGAGGTGTTCTTAGAGGTGAAGATTCGTTTACAAGGTTACTTTCTTCATTCAGTGTTTTCATACAAATTTTGGGGTTAACATTTGGATTCTTAGGTAAAGGTTCAACAATTGGATTCATATCAATTTCTTCATCCATACCAACATTATCATTCAATTCAATATCATTATTCATTAAAAAATCATTATTCTCTACATTTTCATTATGTATTTCATCCCCATTTTCTAATACATTAGCTACATTTGATATAGCAGATGTACCTTTCCCTGCATGAATTGTTTGCATTCTCTTCAATTTATTTATTCTCATCTCTTCCAATTTCTCCAGTGTCTTGTTCTTGACTTTCCTCTTGTCCTTAGCTCAACTTTTATCACCCATGATTACAAAAATTCAACTAGTGGGGTAGGGGAAAAAATGAACTACTAAAAAATCATGTAAGAATGTAAAGAAAATTGCAAACCAAACAGAATGTATGCAGAAATCCCGTGAAAGAGATGAAAGGGACATTGGGGGACCACAATGTATAAACAAGCATAACACATACGCGTTATGATTTTTCCCTTTTCTAACCATGCCTCAAGGCTTGGGATCTGGTTTGGATCCCCAAGCCTGAGGCATGGACCTACACAAACACAGCAAACCATGTGTTTTTGTAGGAAAATGCAAAAATCCAACTTCCACCATGATAAATCAACATCAAATGATCAATTCGTTTAAAAAAAATTATACCATGACATAAAGCAGAGTTTCTTCTTTGTATAAATATTATTTTTCAATTTTTCTAACAAATATAAGGTTTCCATATTATTTATTTTCTAACTATGCCTTTTTATAGCTATTTTTTGAAGTTTAAACATGTCTATCTTTTGTCGTGTATCTTTTTTTTTGACTCATCGAAATTGAATAAAAAAAATTTAGGCACAAACTAGGACTAATTCTATACATATTAAAAAAAACTAATTTTTGATATTTTTTGAGGTAGTTAGGGGGGGTATAGTCGGAGCTCTATTATTTTTCAAAACATAAAATTTATGTACTAGAAAAATCATAAAAAAAAATACTCGCTAAAAAAATCTAAAAAACTTCTAACACAAACTAGATGCTCCTAGCTATCTTTCTACCAAAGGGTTTTCAAAAATACTAAATGGTGCTCAAAAAATGGTGGGGGGCATGAAAGTCACTCTATTATGTTTTTTTAACAAAATAAGGAGCACCTGTTGGTATTTTAGTTATTTGACCCACTTAAACTTATCTGTTTTCAATAAAATTTAGTAGCTTAGAAACTAGACTCAAAATTATACGATTCATATTTCTACAACATCTTCCAATTTTGAGTGTAACTATTTCAAAAAACTCATACAAGTTGAAGTTTTTTTATTTTTCAGAAAAATGCATCCACTTAAGACCCCTTTTGGCCCCCAACTTTCATGTTAAATAGATTGATTTAATTGTAAACATTTTTGAGGAAAATTTTCTTGTGTATGTTTTATGTAACACATTCTTAATTTTAGAACAATTTACATCCTTTCCAAGTTGTTTTAAATTAAGAGTACACATATTTTGGATTAACAATGCACACAATTTTTCAATTGAAGTTTTCATATCATCCAAATGATCCATCTTCAAGAAAAATTCATTTAAAAGAATAAGATATTAAGGCTTCGTATATAAAATACTCCAAACAACTGGTGATAAAGGATAAGACATTGGCATAGCCATTAGAGTGGATGTTGAAAGCAATGCTAAGGGTTGAGGTTGAAAGAAATTAAATGACCGCCCAATAAAGACCTAAAACATATAGAGGACGAGGAAGAGTTAATGAAAGGAAAGAAAGAATGCAATTAAAAACCAAAATGAAGGTACAGTTCACTAATATAAGGAAAACCCATATGGACCTAAAACATTACATGATATTCTGTAATTTATTTATTAAGGGTTGATATGAAAAGGTTAAGGCCCATCCCATTTATTTCAATTTAGGTTGCAAGTGTGTCTTTTAAGTTCAATGACTTATTTTAGCTTGTGTTTTTTTTTATAATGATTTACAACAACATTTGAAATTTTATTTTATTAATGCAAATAGAATGTTTAGTGTTGCATGAGTGTTCAACCAAAGTTGATTTTTCTTTCTTTTTCAAGAAATTTTAGCCACATACTCTTTGATCCTAGTTTAGATGGACCTTCAAATCTCACCTATGAAGGGGATCCCACAAGAACGTTGAATTTTGTAAATGTCACTTTTGGATTAGGGGTCTACTTGGTCTTTTCTTGAACTGAGAAAGTTTTTTGTTTTCTGTAAGGGTAAGAAAGTTGTTATGATGGTGTGTCACTTAAGGATATTAGTGATTTTGTTTGAAACACCTTTGACATAAGGTAAGAAATAAAAATGATTCATGGTCAAGGAATTTACTAATTGGTACTTATGATACAAGTTGAGACTCTCTTTGGTTTACCATAAAACCGTCATGATTTGCTTATCATTAAACTCGTTCTTTTTTTAATACCTATTTTAGATGCTCAATTTCTTGTAAATTGGGTAGTTTTCATTAGACATTTTGAAATCTCTAGTGACAAGAGTTTTTAAAACTCCTTTTTTTTATGTCAAGTGATGATGCAAAGTGGCATGTTGGTATGTATCTATGTGGGTTTCTTTTCTAACCAATTTTCATGCTAGGGAGTTGTCCCCTTTATGTATTAGGATGACATCTAAGAAGATTAATATCCCTCCCATCTCTACCTCTTTAGTGAATTTTTATACCATGAGATAAATTATTAATGTGAGTTTGGAATTATCCCCATTTTCTCAAGACAAATTCACATAATTAACATATATTTTCCACCATTTGGGTTTGAATGGGAAAGAATTGAGATCCCTTTCCTCCAAATCTTCCATGAAGAGGTTGGATACAATTAAATCAAATCAAATCTAAATAGAAAAGGGAATTCCCATGAAAGGAAAGCTTAAATATTTGTTTAAGAAATGTAAGTTCCTTACCATGTACTTGTATCCATTATAAAACATAACTGCTTATGCCCATGATAACCTAAATATATATTTTTGTTTCCCAACCATCATATTGATTTGTTCATTATGCTCTCTCTTTTTTATATAATATTTAAGACACATGTGCAACTTATGCTACTTCTTTATCCATGTCCATACTATTTTTACCATTCTTATGTATCACTTCGGAAAGATTAGCCATATCATAAATTCATCATGAATTTCAAAGTATTTTAAAAATACCAACTAAGAAAAATAGAATAGAGAAGAGAAGAGTATCCTTGACCACGAGAATGAGAGAGGAAAAACATTGAAAAAAATTTTATGATGTTAAATGAAATTTAAATGGACCGGCTATGTTCAAACCATATGTTTCCACAAAAAACAAGAGCAACGATGCTACAAAGTACTGTCGCAGCAAAAATGTAATGCACTGACTGGTAGTATGTTGGAAATGGTGAACTGATTGGGATGGAAACCTATTGCTCATGTTTGGTGAAATAATATTAATCTGTCATAAGTAAATCCATGTCTTCAAAAATCTATAATAATCATTCTATAAGATGACATCTTGTTTAGTAATTTTGTTAAACAATTTACGTGCATACATTAAATTTCCACACTTGTCATACATACGTATAAATTGGCAAATGGAAATGGTGGATGCCACTAGTGATGCATGAATAGAAAAAAGGGTTTGTATGTATATACAATGAATAAAATGAATAATATGCAACACCCACAATTTCGATGTTCAAAACCACACCAAGGTCTAATAATTTTTCAAGGAAATCTTACGGTAATTTATTTTTGTTTTAAAAGGGTTATAAACATTACTTGTGGTCGATTAAGTTCTCATGAATGATTTCTAAACCTTCTTAATGTAATTGAATTCAAATTAATAATTAAATATTATTAATTTATTTCTCCAAAATATTTTACGGTTTAAAACCCTTCCATTAAATTTTGTTACTTCATTAGAGTATTTTCCAAACGTTTAATAACCATGATCCATTTAATTTATTCAACCATAACTCACTATTAATTATTTAAAAATCCCATTTTTATTCATTATCAAATACTATGCACAATTACTTAATTAATCCCTACCACAAAAAGGTCACAACTTGACCTAACCACTAAGTGGCCCCATTCAACCAATTACCCATACATTTTATTTAAATCTCATTCCCATGAAAATGCCATCACTTTAAGTTATGTAGGATATAATCTCAACCATTAGATCAAATCATTTTGGGCCCTAGGATGTTAGGTTTTCTAAAATGCCCTAAAAATCCTTATGTTTACTTTTTATTTACATTTCCCCCTAATCCATCCCATTTTTACTTTTACAGGTGGAAAAGGGAGGAGGAGGCCATGGAAGATGGATAAATGGAGGGTTTTTGCATTTGGGATTTTTATACACACAGATTTGTGTGTATATTATGTTATGTTATTTACTGTATATATTTTATTTTCAACATATTTGTGATGTTACCCTACCTATTTATTTGACCATGGATATTATATACATATTTTGTTTTCAATAAATATGTTTCTACTGCGGCCAATTAAGGTATGTAGCAATTTATATACCCTTATTTTGTTTATTTAAATGAATATAGTCAATGATTATAGGGTTTGAGTGGCCATGTGTATATTTGTAATATTTCATGCCCCCTTATAGGGTTGGGGTGGGGAATATGGCACCCCAACCCCTAACCCTTTTTTATATATAGAGTACATAGGGCCATGGCCCATGCCACCACATTAATAAAAACTTGCAAGATTTTTATTATTTTTAATATGTGACCATATCCAACCTTGGCCCTACTAATTCCTTTATTAATCAAGGGTTGTATACCGATATTTTATAAATATTTATATATATATATATATATATATATATATATATATATATATAAATATTTTATTAAATATGTATTTACTTTATAAAAGACATATAAGCTATGTTTATATTATAATATTATTTGTATATTAATATATATTAAATTTATATATCTTTTTTTAATTTATTTTAAATAATTATTAAGATTGTCAATTTAACTTTCTATTGATATAACTAACTATAAATGGTTTGATAAGTTTGCATCCTAAGGTTTAGGATCTATTCAAATATGTGAAGATAGTTGAATCTAATTTCCTCTCTTAACCAAATAACTTCTCTTTATGTTTACAAAACTTCTTTCTAAATGTGACAACAATTGAAAAAGTTAATACTATTTAAAGAATTTTACAAAAATTAAAGAATGAAAACCCAACTATAAGCAATTTTTTTTTCCTTTTTTTTAAATGAAGTTTACCAACAATACAAGGAAAAAAAAAAACAATATAATTTACATACAATAATATTATTTCATACAAGAGATACACATTTCAACCTTCTAATAATTTCAACATTTCAATATACTAACTTTTACAATAAAAATGAGAAAGTGACTCTTTTCTTTCCTTGTAATAAACTCATACTATTCCAATAATATAAATCACAACAAGGTAACATTACACGCTTTTCTCAATGATCATAGTTCATTTTCGTACAATACAAATAGTTCTTCTTTCCAACAATTTGAAAGAATAATTTACAAGATTACAACTTTCACTTTACAACAATGGGATAACATTACAAAGGTGATCTTTTTGGCTCCAACATAGTATAACTCCTCCAATCTTCAACTTTGCACTCTTCTCATCTTATCAAATTTGAATCACAATACAATGAAAGGGGAGTAGGCAACACTCTCCACCCAACCTATAATCCAATAAGAGGAGAAGCCATCCTCCTTATTGGCCCCCGAGTCACAACCATAGAACAATGAGGTGTTTTTTGTAACTTTGACAACTTCCAAAATAATGGCTTCCACAAACACACAATCCACAATTTGCAACACATTCAAATATGAACACACACAAACAAGATTTACAAGCTTCCATTTTTTCCAAAAAAACACATAGGCTTGACAACAAGCCAAAGGAGCAATAGTAAGCAAATATGGGAACCATTAAGTATTCTCCTTTTTCCTCCCAAATGAGTTAGGGGTTCCATCCAAAATACCTTCACGTGCACATCAAATATACTCAACATATCCCTTTTCCCTCCCAATGCAAAATACACAAAGTATAGAAATTTTATCCTTTTCTCTCCCCATAGGTGGAACTCCCCACTCATACTCCCTCCAAAATGCCTCACAACTCCCTTTTCCCTCCACAAAATGGTCCCATTTTCCATCTCCCACACCACTCTAAAGGAAAGCTACCCATCCCAACATATTACATTCACAACACACATAATACATATCTCAAACAATACATAAATTTCACATCAATATTCATAAATAAAAGAAATAACAATAAGTGGAGATCCTCCCTCTCCATTAAGTTTCAAAATATCTTCACTCAACAAGAAACAACTCCTTCAAACCAAGCACAATCCCAAAATGCAACTCAAAAAATCTATAAGCATGCAACCCAAGTCCAAATTCCAAAAGTGCAAGTGTAGAAAATGAGACAAGTAACTCCAAATCCTCAAATTCACTCAATAAATAGAAAATGAGGTGAGGATGATGAGGTGGCTCCATGTAGGATGCCACTTCATCATCCCTCCATTCCAACTCAACAAGTCAACACACAAAGACCAATGCAATTAAATGAACAAGTAAGGCTATGACATGCACAAATGTACACTCCAACATGCACTCCATACCTTTCAAGGACATATTAAATGTGGTAAGTAGAAAAGTGACATTATTTACTCTTTTACACTCAACAAATGCATTAAAAAGGCTAAAATTAGCTCCATACTTCATAAGTATGGTTGGTAGATGAGTTTGAGATGTAAGGGACAAGGTTAACTTGTCCCACAAGTCTCAAAAAGTGGCCTATAAGGAAAAATTCGAGATTGGGAAAGAAGGAAGAGTACACACCTCTAAAATGTAATTAAATTCATTCAACATCAAGCACAAATCAAGGACCATCTACCCTATTAATTACTCCATTGTCACATCTTCCTTTTAGTTTACAAATTAAGTTAAATTAGCTAATTAAAACATATTAACAAGTGCTAATAAAGTGACTTGATTTTCCAAATAATTAGATACATGCACCAAAAATAAAATACACAAAATTAAAAGAAAGGAAAACATCACAACCCATGGCCACACACATGAGGTAACCCCTATGGGAAACCTCCTAACCAAGCATAACAATTACACAACATATACATAGAACACAAGTTGTCAAATTGGCCATGTTGCAAACACCCAACATTCTTATAGGGTTGATCCCCTATCCCCTTTTAGTGTATAGTGATATAATTTTCCTGCAATCACAAACAAAAATACCTTTCTGGCCTCAAGGCCATATCATATGTCAATAACATATAAAACAATCATACAATCCTCATATACATCAAGAAATCAATACACACATATATTTATCAATTAACATCGTCGTATAACATATTCTAAATCATCATAAATTTAAAATTTTTATCAATTATGTTAAATCACTTAATTTTTATTATACTCTAAAATAATTCAATTCTAATCCAATTTTACATTAACATAATCATGAGATCACAATATCTACTGTAACTAATTACAGAACATCAACAACATAGTGACTCATTACTATCACCTAATCATAATTGTGTTAGTATAAAATCAATGAGACACATGGTTAATCTAATAATTATAAATTTACTCAATACATCAGGAATCCAAATGTCAGTAGCATATCAAATCTAAAATAGAATCATCATCATATCCTTAAATGTCCATCAAGGTCCACAATACATCCATATAATCCAAAGTAACAATATGAACACAATATAATCATGATGTACCTTATATCTTAACAACATGCTAACTAAAATATAATAATAATGTTCACGTCTCTAATCCACAATAAATTAAAATCATAGTATAATAAGTGTCAAAGAGGAGTGGGCATTACATCCCCCTCCCCTTAGATTTGACTTCCTCCTGGAAGTCACGGAAAAAGGTAGGGAAACAATGCATACAAATAGAAGTTACACTCTTCGTGAGATTTATTTATTTCAACAAAAGTGGGTTCCCAGGACCCAAGTTTGGTCCAACACTATTGAACAAAGAGAAGGGAGATTGTTAGGTATAGATATTAAACCTCCTCCAAACATTTTTGTAAATATTTAATTCTACAAAGTAAACTCTACGAGGTTAACTTAGTTACAACACATAGCATTTAAACAAGAAATTTCCAATGGAATCCCAAAGAATTAAAACCAAGGTCAATGAAGAACAAGAAGGGTTACACACATACAAGGTCCATGTAGTCACAGATGAGTGAAACACACGAGAAAAGGGAGGGTAAAACCTCCATTTAGGTTGAATTATACTTCAATGTTTGTTATTTTAGACAAGGTTAACAACTACCAATCATGACCTTCACTTTGCACGAGAAACCACACCTACTCATAGGTCTAAAAATTTAGGACCACATAAGATGAGGTTTAACAACAAGGAAAACACCTAAATTTAACAAAAGTGTTTACAAGGATGCAAATTATTTATTGGAAGTACTTTATATAATTGAAAGGACTCAATTAAATTTTCATGGTAATACTAAGCATAATCTCGGCCATAAGGTTTCTATAACTTAAATTTGTACTCAAATATCAGACACACAAACACTAATCCTGATTTAGAAAATCCAAACACTTAGATAATATTTCACTTTTGATGATAAGTAATCTTTTCCCATACTAACATATCAACACAAGAGATACTAATCACTATATATAGGAAAATGTAATTTATTTATTTTAAGTCCTGCCCTAGCTCAAAAAATCTTAAAAAATCACAAGATTAATATTAACACATAGCAATAACTCAAGCAAGCTAGGAGAAAAAATAGGAAACAAGAGAGGTCCACTAACAATTTAGTAGAGCAACACACAAAACATTCTTGTAGAAACTTATGAAAAAAACTTGCACCATTCTCTTCCTTAAAGGACAAGGGGGACAACATCATGGTTCCGCAAAAGGAAGGAGATTCCAAAATTCGTCCATATCCTTAACATATGTTTCCTAAGATTTCAATAAGCCTAGGTCACCAATGACCTATTCCACACACAAGGAGGGTGCCTTTCTTAAAACTAGAGATATAGAATCACTCCTAAAAGACCACAAATCATACACTCATCGAGCGAAGAGGAAAAAAGGGTATGATGAACTAAAAGAATCCAACAAGGGGACTCACACACATTTATGTTCAAGGGAGTAAAACAAAACTAGAACACATCACTATCAACAAAGTGTTTCATTAATCAGGGTAGGCGGACAGACCTAAAGGTTCAAATAGTTTCAACCTTTGGCATGATGGGACGTAGGGTCCATTCATATGAACATAATAATTCATTCATTCTACAAGGTGATAAAATCCTTATGCATACTTCTAAAAATTTCATACTAACCAATGAGAGGTCCAAAAATGACCATATAACTTGTGTATAACCATTATACATTGTTTATTGTTTGATATAACAAGGGCGAGGTATAATCATTTTATTACATGGCTTCAAATTTTAGAGTTCATTACGAGATTGACTATAACTTGTCTAGCATTGAAACGACTTATTCTTTCATGATTTATAATTATGGCATTATATCACGTACTAATTTCCGTAAAATATCATGATAATTTTATCATAAGAACATAAATATGTTATATTAGGCTATATATATATTTGATACATTTTTATAATATTTCAATATTATTTGTAACACCTTAAAATCTTAGGGTGCAAGGGAGATACTTTCAACAGTAGCTCAAGGGAACTTTTAAATTAGTTCTATCCATTCAGATTATGTCCTTTATAAATTTTAGGGCGTGCAATAGCAGTTTATACAATCAAGGTTGTTTATTTATACATTCTACTTGTTTTCAATCTCATAAAATTACTTGTTCCATAATCCAAATTATAAGACACAAATTATAGTTACATTCGCTAAGCATTTCTTGTAAGTTTTCTTGATTAATGCATTCGTTTTATTATGATATCCCACATCTTGTGTCATTAAGGTCATCACCAATGTTGGCATGATACCTCACCATTCTATATAGGTGAAAAAATTATTCCATTTTACTCTAGGGAAAGTATAAGGGAGGATTCTTTTCTATTTTTCACATAGTTTTATTTCTTTTATTTTTTCTATTAAGCTACAAAGTTAGAGTAAGGAACCATTTTCCCCCAATGTTCCAATTTACTTATTAAGTTTTGAAATTCCAAGCCTCCTCAATTAGAGTTATAATATGTTCAAGTTTATCTCATTACCAATTGAATTTTAATGAGTAGGAAGAGCCAAGCATATCACATTATTAATTTTATAGAAATAAAAGATCATTAACCAAAATTGAACACACAAAGTTTACAAGAGTTTACCACTACAATTACATGCATCAGCGATGCATCCCAAGTCAGTCTCCACAAGTATCAATAGGAGTTACGATGAAGATGAAAATTAGAAATAAAATTTTTCTTTTATGAGTTCAAGGAGTTTAGATCAACATGAGGGGGAAAAAGAATGCTTATGGTTTAAACTCAAAATAGGTTCACTATATAAGAAAGAGAGAGTTTCCAAACAAAACTTATACCTCTACAAGATACCATCAACCAAGAAATCATGACAACAAGGGGGAAATTACCCCATAGACACCACACTTCCTCACTAAGAAGAAATCAAGTACCAAGAGGGTAGTCAACTGAATTACTCAAACATGGCCTTTACGGCCAAGAGTTATAGCTTTGGATGAAAGAGCATGACATAAACACAGTTAAGGTCAGAAACTTAAGACCTATAAAACTTAATCTCTAAGAACAAGGTCCAAAGGGACCCCAAGGCATCCATATCTATCTAAGCATAACTCGATACTAATAGATTATAGTGTGGTATACTTAAACAATTTAAGAGATTAAGACAAGGTTATATCTATCTATGGGTCCTCAAGATAAAAACAAGCACACTTATTTAAGCACAAAGCTCAAAGGAACTTAAGTATAACCATATTTACCCGTAGGTATTTATAGTCCAAAATTGATATTTTCTAAAATAAAACAAGGGAACCAAGAACTCTAGTATGCCCATCGATGGACCATCACATCCAAACAATACACTATCCACTAGAACCTATAATCACCCAAGAGTTAATCCATCCCTAACATAATCCATAAGTCCATAGTGAATAACACATCTATCCTGATGATGAACTAACTCATACTAGGGTGCAAGGAAGAAACATACTCACCGTCAAAACTACCAACTATACTTACATGACATGGAGAAATCTCTCCCTAGGAAAGTTGAGTGATGAAAGGGTTACTCTAAGGTCCTAGACACATAAAACCCACCACTCCAAAATCAAAGGCATGACTTGAATCACCTAAGAACAATCAAGACACCTAGGGTGTACCCCCATATGACGAGAGATCACAATACAAATAATGTAGAACCAGCTCATCAACAGACAAGAAAAAAATCACGTAACATTCTTGAAAACATTTAGCCAAGTGGCCATCAAGACAAACAAGCTCTGAGTCACCAATCAAAGGTAAAATCCAAGAAATCTCAGCAATCAAAGAAAATGGCTAAGTAGTCGCATTGCAATCCTTGAAAATATTGCAATAAGATAAAAATAACAAGAGCCTTAGAGCTTCTCAATCAAATCATAAAATAAAATGTTGGTCCTTGATAAAAGAACTTAAGTTTATGAATATAAAACACATGAAATTCTCCACATCACATTCACTTTGCAGCCCTTCATGGTTTACCGGTAGGGGTACTATATATCGAGCTCAGATCTAAGAACATACATACAAAACTGGATCAAATTATGACACCATGTCATGATATCTACTCTCCCATATGGGGATTAAGTCCACAAGTGACAACCAACACCAACTTTCTAACCACTGAAGAAAAAGGGAATATCTAAACAACTAATCAACCTCTAGTTTTCCTCCAACTGACCCCTAAATGTTACCTCTAGCACTAATTCCCAAGAGTTACACCACACAAAATAGCAATCCAAATAAGGGAGGGTCTCTATGGGGTCAACACATCACACCTCTATAACCAAGAGCTAGGAACCCAATAAACAACATCTTCACAAGGAACCCAAAAGGTATCACTCAAGAAGTTCACAAGAATTTCTCAAACTAAATTAGAATTTCCCATTAACGGTCCATGGTTCGATAAGATGCCCTCTTAGGTTGAATACAACAATCCAACAAATTTATTATTTTATTATTATTATTATTTTAATCCCAGAGGTTCAATGTCCTAACCTAAGTTTCGATAAAGGTTGTAAACGTGTTCCACATGTTTGTCCCATGGTCCAAGACAAAACCCATAATTAATTAGAAACCAAGGTAATAACTTATTTTTTCTTTAAAAAAAATTGTAATAATAAAACCACACATGTACTCAGGTCTATTAAATTAATAGGGAAATTCTTGTGGTATTTTTAAGGTTATCGTAATTAAATTTGCAATTAAACATTATTAATTACAATTTAATTAATTTTCTTGGTTTATAATGCATATTTAAAATTTTTAGAGTCCAAAATTAAATAAACAATGGAGATTATTATTTAATTTATAATATTCCTATAACATTTTACATTGTTTAAACATCTCGTTAAAGTTCCATTACTTCATTAAGAAGTTCATTTTTACAAATACTTCTTACTGATCAATTCATTGAATCTTTAATTTTCCAATAACTACCCTTGTAAATTTTATTTAAAATAATACCCCTTTATCATTCACTATTATTTAATTTATCCTTATGCTCAATTCTAAATTCAACCCCTTTATTTACTTACTACCCAATAGGCTAGCGTCTCAACTTGTACTAACCACTTAAGTGGCCCCATTCAACCCATTACCCATACCATTTTAAATTAAATCCCATTCCCACAAAAATCCATCAATCTTAAAATTAGGGACAAATATTCAACCTATTAGATTAGTTCTTTTATCTATTGGATCAAGGTTTTGAACTCAAGTCAAATGCCCTAAAAATCCTTATGTTATTATTTTTCAATTTTTGCCTAATTCATTTTCATTTTTTTACTTGTTTATTATTAACATTTGGGAAGCAAGAGGCCAAGGAGCCATATGCTAGGGTTTGCTCAATGCTCTTGGAGGACATGGATTTAGAAATTTTTTGCTTATTATTAGGGTATTGGATACACACAAATTTGTGATTGGACATTTACCCTCATTCTAGGGTTATGCATGCATTATTTGCCATATTTTCCTATAATATGTTTACAAATTGATATTTACATTCATTAATTACAAGTGATTTTCACCTGTTCAGTGGATCTTTCATTTTCATGACAATTCAGGTGGTCTAGGAAAAAGAAAGATGACCAAACCACTAATGCCATTTTTACAATTTACACATTTACATAATACTTATTTATTCCATACTGTTGGCCTCTGTATATGTTTTTAATGTAGGGTAGTTTTTAACCATTAGAAGGGCTGGATCTGTTGGGTATTCAAAATATCCCTAATTATTCTTAAGAAAGTTGTTTGGCCCATTTATTGGATGGACCTACCATGTTTCATTTGTATAGGATCCCTTTTCGGGATGATATAATATATGGGTGGTTGAACTGTTGCACCATACCCACTCCCATTATATTCCCTTTCATTGGAAATTGGGTGGAGGTGAGTTTACCCCATTAGTAGCTTATGGGCCATAATATTGGGTTGTCCCATAAAACAAGGATCAGGTTGATTTTATATTAGTTAGGTTTATAGTATATTTTCCCACCATTGTTTATATATATTTAATATACATATTTTTCATATTATATATATTGAAGGATGCCTAGAATATATATATGTCAATAAATTCATTTTACTTATATATATATATACTATAGTTGATAGTATATACGGCTGATTATTGTGTGCGCCTTTATATATAATATCATTTTAATATATAATTATTATTATATATATATAAATGCAACTATAGCCGGCTGTAGGTATTACAACGTGCACTTGGTGTTACAACATACACTTATAATAGTCAAATTTTAAATAATGGCCACTTATATGAATAGTTACTGACAGTTTTATTGTTTTGTTTAGGGTTTAGATCGTTGAATACTAGTTCTCGCCATTCACCCCACCCCACTTCATATATTATGTTCTTCCCCATGTGTTTTATGTATTACATAATGTTCATTTAAACTCAACATATGTGGTATGGCATATACATTGATTTATAAGTACAAGTTATTATTCTAATCATTTAAGGGTTGGGGGGGGGGGGGAGGTAAGGCTGATACACTATCAAATATAAAGATTTTAATTTTATCCTTACAATTTGGCCATACAACTTTTATTAATGTAAAAATTTCCTTAAGTTATATAGTAAATATAAATTTTTAATTTATTATAATTTCACATTCCCCATTAAAAGTCTATAATTCATGGGATTAAATATATATATATATATATTTTATAAAATATATAGAACATATATTAATAAGCTTAAGACAATATCACAAAATATAAATACTTTAACCGATTGTTAAATCTTTTAAATATCTATTGTATTTATCTTTTCATTGCAAATACAACATAAATTCTAAATTATATATACACATTTAATTTGTATGTCATTAGTTTACAAAAATTTCAATCTATTTAAAATAGGTGAATAATTGAACTTTATAAATTTCAACATAACAACCGTGTAATCGCAAGATAGTTTTGTTATAAATTCTTTCTGGATTTATAATTCACTGAATTTAAGCCAAAATTTCAAGAACAACTTCTACTGTAAAATTTGATTAAGGAGAGTCAACTTGAAATTTAATTTCTAGACATATCATTTGAAGAGAATGAAATAACCATAACATACTTAAATGAAACTTATTTTCCCCTTTTAAATTTAAGTTTACCAACAATACAAAAAGAAGAAATCACATATACTTTATTCATACAAGAGCACCATTCTTTTTATGCATAAAAATTACACATACAACTTTTCGAAATAAAATATAAACATTTCCAATGGGGCAATACTTTTGCACTTTCAATAAAAATGAAGCCCTAAAGTGTTTGGAGATTTATTTTCTTTCCTTGCAAAAACTCATACTTTAAAATAATAAAAATTACAACAAGGTAACAAATACACTTTTTCTCAATGAAAGTTCATTTTCTTACAATATAAGAATACTTCTTTCCAACAATTTGAAAGTAAACAAGATTACAACTTTCACTTTACAACAATAGGATAACATTACAAATGATCTTTTTGGCTCCAATCAAGTATAATCTTCCAACCAAGTCTTCAAATTTTCACTCTTCTCATCTTATCAAATTTGAATCACAATACAATGAAAGGGGAGTAGGCGACACTCTCCACCCAACCTTTAATCCAATAAGAGGAGAATCCATCCTCCTTATTGGCCCCCAAGCCCCAACCATAGAACAATAAGGATTGTGTTTGCAACTTTGACAACTCCACAAAAATAATGGCTTCCACAAACATATACAATCCACAAAATGCAATTTTCAACACATTCAAATAAACACACAACAAAGTAATTTTTATTCTTTTCCAAAAAACACATAGGCTTGACAACAAGCCAAAGGAGAAAGGAAAGATATGGAACCACCTCCTTTTACCTCCCAAATGAGTTAGGGTCCACCCAAAATACCTCCAAGTGCACATATCAAAATCTCAACATATCCTTATTTCCCTCCCAATGCAAAATACATAAACTATAACAATTTTATCCTTTTCCCTCCCCATAGGTGGAACCCCCTCACACTCCCTCCAAATGCTTTCCTCACTAACTCCCTTTTTTCCCTCCACAAAATGTCCATTTTCCATCTCCCACACCACTCTAAGGTGAAAATCTACCCATTCGCAACATATTACATTCACAACACACATACATATACTCAAACAAGCAAAAATTTTACATCTATATTCATAAATAAAGGAATAATAATAAGTGCAGATCCTACCTCTCCATTAAGCTTCCAAAATATTCACTCAACAAGCTTCAACTCCTTCAAACCAAGAACAATCCCAAAATGTAACTCCAAAAAGCTCCAAGCATGCAATCCAAGTCCAAATTCCAAAAGTGCAAGTGTAGAAAATGAGACAAGTAACCCCAAATCCTCCAAATTCATTCAATAAATAGAAAAGGAGGTGAGGATGATGAGGTGGCTCCATGTAGGATGCCACTTCATCATTCCTCCATTCCAACTCAACAAGTCAATACACAAAGACCAATGCAATTAAATGAACAAGTAAGGCTATGACATGCACAAATGTACACTCCAACATGCACTCCATACCTTTCAAGGACAAATTAAATGTGGTAAGTAGAAAAGTGACTTTATTTACTCTTTTACACTCAACAAATGCATTAAAAAGGCTAAAATTAGCTCCATACTTCATAAGTATGGTTGGTAGATGAGTTTGAGATGTAAGGGACAAGGTTAACTTGTCCCACAAGTCTCAAAAAGTGGCCTATAAGGAAAAATTCGAGATTGGGAAAGAAGGAAGAGTACACAACCTCTAAAATGCAATTAATTCATTCAACATCAAGCACAAATCAAGGACCATCTACCCTATTAATTACCCAATTGTCACATTTTCCTTTTTTTTTACAAATTAAGTTAAATTAGCTAATTAAAACATATTAACAAGTGTTAATAAAGTGACTAGATTTTCCAAATAATTAGATACATGCACCACAAAATAAAATACACAAAATTAAAATAAAGGAAAACATCACAACCCATGGCCACACACATGAGGTCACCCCCATGGGAAACCTCCTAACCAAGCATAACAATTAAACAACATATACATAGAACACAAGTTGTCAAATTGGCCTTGTTGCAAACACCCAACATTCTTCTAGGGTTGGTCCCCTATCCCCTTTTGGTGTATAGTGATATCATTTGCTTGAAATTCACAAACAATAATACCTTTCTGGCCTCAAGGCCATATAAATATTTCATGAAAATAAACGCATATAAAGCATCCATCATACAATCATCAACATACATCAAGCAATACAACACACACACACAAAAAAAAAAACACACACACACACACAAATATCAATTAACATCATCATATAACCTAACTAAATCACCAAATTAATTCTATCAATCGTTTATTTCTATCATTTTCTACTAACATCAATGAGATCACAAAACTAGTCTGAACATCCAAACATAGGTATTGCGTCACGAATATATTGTGATGGTAAAAAATCAAAATGATGTAAATCTACATGTATAAAATTGTCCACCAATGTCAACTAGTATATCATAATCCAAAATATGAATCACAACATATCGATTATCCCAATGTCGATATAGTCTATCACCTACTAACCAAAATGTAATAATCATAATGTTAATGTCTTCAGTCAACAGTAATAAAAATCATAGTATAATAATTGCCGAATAAGGGTGGGAATTACATAATATCTTGGGGGAGGATGACTATAAAATTTCCCCAAGTAAACATGCCTTATGAAAAGAGGATTCATTGCAGGCATATGGCCACCGATCATGTATCCTTGAGTATAATTCTCAAGTATCTAGTTTTTTCTTTAGGTAAGGTTCTAAAGAACTTTGTGGATTGGATTTATTATGGCTGTATGGCTTACCATTCCCATCATTATTTCAAGGTAACTTTGAAGAAGGCATTCTCTCAGGGAAGATATTTGGGTGAAAGTCACATGGGCATCAAAAAATCATTAAGAATAGTGAAAATGCAAAGATTTTCTACGTCTTTTCTTACTGACATCGTAGATAAAATATTTATCTAGATAAGGAATGAAGGAGAGGAATAAAAAATGCTGGGGATTATCTTGGTGGTTAAATTTCATGGGCAGATCTGCACACAAAGGATGGAGATCTAAATCATGGAAACTATAATGAAAGGAAAAATTGTGCTTCATTTATTTCCATGCATTACACAAAGTACAAATCCTATCTCTGCCATTATCCCTTGGTTTAAAAAGAAAATTGATGACATGATTATTAGCAGGGTGGTTTATCTACTGAGGGATAATTGAGTAACTTAAGTAAAGATAAAAATTACAGGGTCTACAATTGTAAACCATTAATCCACTTGAAATAGATTAAGCACATCCTCTATAGTAATGTTCACCTACTACCACACGAACTTGGGAGTTTTATGACCAATTATGGTATGATAGTTTCCACTTTTTTGAAAGGATTTGCATGGAGTGTGAATAGAAAAGATGAAATTTGGATATAGAGACATCAAACAAAGATATGTAAAATATTACAATTTAGAAGAGGCTATTCTCTCATTCAATAGATAAAATATATTGATATATTAGGATAATATATGACAGGTGCTTTCATGACATAATTAAAAGACTCAAACTTTAGAAGACCAATACACTGAGTCAAATTGGACTCGATAAAATAATTCATCCAAAAGTTGGTTACTTATTTCCACAACAAGACATTGAAACCATAAATTCCTTCATATAGAAAATCATTCCACAACAAGGCATTAAGATAAGAAATTGCTACAATTTACGCAATCAATTTACACAAAAGGAATTGAGACCATAAATTTCTACATTTAGGTTATTAATTTCCATGGAACACATTGAGATAGGAAATCGCCACATTTAGGTCATAAATTTACATCTCAAGGAATTGAGATAAAAAATTGTTACATCCCAGAATCTTTTGTATTAGCAACAATGCATTGAGATTGGATAGTTTATTTGAAAACCTCAACACAATTTATCTAGAAAAAATCATAACAAGAAAACTGAAATTTAGCTAATCCAATTTGTAACCAAAATAAAATTTAGTCAAAATTACAATTTTAGAATGAAACAAAAATTTAGACAAAAGAGGCTAAAAATAATTTGAATTTTTCTCATTAAGCACAACTAACTAGCAGCGAGGGCTATTTTGCCCACAAAATGCACCGTATGCATAAGTGTTTTTTTTTGCAATTTTGGTATTGTTGTTTGTTTCAATTAGGTAAATTGAAAAACCAAGAAACCAATGATGTGACAGCTGATGCAAAGGTCCCACCCATGCATGCATATGCATGTCTCTATGGTGTTTTTTATGGGCTATTTTTGTGAATGCGTTGCATTTTGTAGGGAGAATATTCTCCAACTTTTGTTGAAGGGACCTTGTGATTTAATTTTGGACCCACCAATCAAGTTGTTCTTCTAAAATGACATTTTAAGTGTGCTCATCCTTTGGAAATAAATTATAATAAATGTTATGACATCATACTTTCCTCAAAAGTGGTGAAGGCTGAAATAACATGTTAATTTATAGGCCAATCAAATTGAATCTAAATAAAATTTTACTATTAATTTTTTTTAAATCATGCAAGTTTATTAATATTTATTAATGTGATAATTATATATTTGTTTATGAAAATAATCTCTTGATTGGTTAAAAATTAAAAAATAATAACGGGTTGAACAAATGTGAAACCTATAATATAACACGTCGATTACTAATAATGTCCCCACAATTTTAAATTTATCTACATTGTGAAAAGAAATAGGGAATCATATAAAATATGAAGGGCAAGTGGAAGACTTTAGACGTTTCAGAATATATTGTATGGTGGTCGAATATGGTTTTTACTGGCACCAGATGCTTAAAAATATTTAGAAAGTATTTCTTTCCCCACTTGGTGGATTTTTCCACTGAGGAAAAGTTGTCGGAATAGTTTGCCATGCTTCCGAGATCGAAATCCATGTAATTTACATATGCAACCTTTGGATTCTTGGAAATGTACACATAATCTTAACTGTGCACCGATATAATTTCAATCTGAATTTTAAAATTATGTATACACACACACACAATCAATAGTTTTTTGTTGATGTGTTTTTATTGGTTTCTCTCTTTCTTGTTTTCAATTTTATTCTCAAAATTTTATAATTACATATCTAGCTCCCTTACGTGTATATGGTACATCATAACTGTGAGTATAATTCCAAAGGTCTTTGTTGCTTTGAATTTTTAAACCCTATTTTGCACTTAAATTTTTTGAGTCCTTTTTAAATTTTCCCTATTAAATTGTGTACCAATAGGATCCTAATTTGTATTAAAAAATTATGTATACATTTAGACCATATATTGTGTCTAGACAATTAAAACAAGAAAAACCTAAAATATATATTATTCAATCAAATATTCATTCTAAAATAAATAAATGATTTGAAGTAGAATTTGTTTAAGGGCAATTAAAAATGGGAGAAAACCTAAAGAATATATTATTCCATGAAGCATTCCCTAGTTGTCTTCAATTTTATATATCATTGAGGGACGTGATAAAACTATTATACATCCCTACCTAATTATTAAATGCAAAACATTTTTCCAATACCACCTAAATAAGATATACATTATTATTATTATTCTACATGGTAATAGTAATACATAACTTTGGTATTTCTAGAGACAACCCTGAACTTTTCCAATACCACCTAAATAAGGAAACACTTAATAATACCACATAAATCAGGGAACACATAATTATTATTATTCTACAAGGTAATAACAATAAATAACTTTGTCCTTTTAGAGACAATCAAGAAACAATAGGATCTATATAAATGTAATAACACACATATTTGGAAAGTTGATAATAAATACAAAGTTAAAGTGTGAAGGAAATATTATTACTCTCAAACACACATTTCTAGCCTTGCCACATACCAAATATTCTCTTCATGCTTTATTCAAGAAATTTAGTTTTGTACTTATAAAAGTGGAATTGATGTTGGGATGGTGAATGCTAATATGCAAATGGTGTGAAATGGTCATCCTATCATGTAATAAAAAAAATCAAACTTAGAAAGAGGTCACAATTTCAGTAGGAAGAATATTAGGTGATATATTTTTAAAATGCAAAAAGGTCTATCAAAATAATACCACATTTTACACACACATATACAATAGTAAAAATAACAGAATAATTTTTTTGTACTTACATTGCTCACTACACAACACCACAAGGGCTCCAAGTAGATAAACTCAACAATGCATAGACACTTACATAAGTCATCGACTCACATAGACACATGACAACACCATATACATGTTGATGCCACACTTTCCCCAATGAATGAATACTAGCAATGACCCAACCACAAGAAAGGGACCCAAGGATTGACAAACCCACAACACATCATTACCATGATTACATCTTAGTTACGATTAACATTCCAAGAACATTATTATGCAAGGATAATTTTATCCTTTTTCCACCTACAGATTCTTAAATTCATTTCACATTCAACTTACAATTCGACCATTTAAGTTGGCTCTTTATCCCTTACGACAATCTCCATAACTTACATAATTATTTGCCATATTTCAAATTGCATACAAAGTTCCTAATTCTCTCCTTCTTATGTTAAGATTATGTCTTCCCAAATGTTTATTCAATGTTTAAATTTTACCCTTTCTACACAAGTGAATCAGACGCCATGTCAGGAGAGAAATCTTAGGATTTAAGGAAGATTTAGATTCAAGATACCTTTTCCCCATAAAAATTCATTGATCACGGTATATTTAATTCCCTGCCATAGTTAATATAGTTCAATAACTTGTTGAATCCATTCAACATTTCCACATCAAGAAATTTTATTTAGATTTATATATATCTTTTGTTTTCTCAAGTTTGATCTCACCAAGGGCAATTCATATTCTTTCTAACACATGAAAATGTTTAATTGAGTTATAAGGACTCCAAGAGTGACATTATTCCTAACCTCAAATCTTTTTTTACTCGTACATCGCACTATGGTCTCATTATTAGCATTGTTTTATAACAATTGTAAACAAAATAACACATACTTTTCACTAATGGATTCGCTACTACAAGGAGTGTAACCTAGCATGAGACATCCCATTTCTTTTCTCTTATACAATGTAGTGTTAAACACATGTTACAACCAAGACATCCACTTGTGTCATTTAAATCCCACCATGAGATCAATCATAGGAATATCAGTTACTACCTTTGTTTGGTTTTGCGCCACTCACCAGGGTACAAAGGGAAACTGGGCAACATGGGGTAACGAGACCCCCCTTTTTTTGTTTCTACACTTCTCTTAAGAAATTATTTTAAATACAATTGCATTTTCTAAGAGTTATGCACAATTTCCACCAGCAAGTTAACCCCCTTAATCAGCCAAGGTTTGGTTTAATTCCAATTGCACCTAAGGAACTATGCCCCAACAATATATGAGTTTAAGGTTAGAGGACATATTTATGCTAAATAACCTTCATGAAAAACAAAGGTTTTATGTTGTTAGTAACCAAGGTAACACATTTATCTGCAAGGAACTAAAGAGATCATTAACAAGAGTTAAGTCATAGTACAACTATTTCACTAGCTCCATTTGTGTCGTCTCGATCCCACAAGGAATTAATTCGATCATGAAGTTAATTTCTTGATCTAAATTCGTAAGACTTGGTAGTCCACTAGAATCATAAGGAAGTGTTTAGTTCTTCTTACACCAGAAATAGTTTGACCATGTCATTCCTAATCGTCGGGTTTACGACAATGTCAATAAACATACCGACTATGATAATAATTCAATTAGGGATCTTATTTACTTAAGCTAGAAGGTGACATCGAGTGTAGAGATTGAAGTTTATCCTAAGGTTTTAGTTTTCTACACTAAAATAATTCATGCAAGAAGGGCAGTTATACACGAGTTTTAGGTTTGAGTTTTTCATTTAGATCTATTTATTACATTTAAAGGTAATAATACACCACACTAATTAATTAATCGGTTATTGAACACTGGAATTGCACTACAATATTTTAAATTCAAATTCATTTAGATACATATCCAACTTCTACAATACAAATTTTGAGGATAAAATAACACTCATGTGTAGATGAATATTGCCCTTAAACCCTAGCATCTAAAATATTATATTCAAATTCATTTTCATATTTCGCAAAATGTTGAAATATCCTCTACAGTTTCATTTAACATATATACCGAACCCCCCCTTTTTCCCCATATGTAAATATGAATCAAAAGAACACCTATAGTTAAATGTACATTTCCCATAACACCCCTAAAACTAGCATCTCATTCATATTACCAAATTTCAAATATAATAACTTTACTGTAACATAACAATACATTAAAATATATACATTCTATTAACATTCATAAATTCTAATAATATACAATGAATTACACCACGTCGTTCCACCATCTTACTTGTATCCTGCAAAACCATGTGAGCATGAAATCAATGATAAATAGCTAGCATGGCATCCACCTAGGTCTAACATAATTAACATTTTTCATTTCAATTTATATAATAATAATAATTTGCATTCAAAAGGAGAGGGTTAGAGACACATATTAATTTCATTTCACTTCACTTCATTTTTTTAACCAAGGAGAGAAAATCACTATTTGGTCAAAGTTCAATTTGACACAAGTCACATGATAGAGTTTCAAACAATTATTTGCAAGTGTCAACAAGTTTCCAAGGGGATTTGATAACTTGACGAGGTTCCTATAACTTCCTTTTTACGTGTTCCCACTAGCTGCAAAATGTTCAATTTAGGCTTGAAGGCTAAGAAACCACTTTCAAACGTTATCTTCTAGTGAGAAAAAATACCATGGGTAAGTTTCTACGTGTCCTCCTATACACCAAGTATTCACATGAACTAACGAAATTCAGAATTGGTGAACGGTTTACGATTGGCAGCCAGTTTTCTGAGGCCATCGGTTGTGATTGACCTAGTTGTAAATGATCAAAAGTTAACTCGAGGGCTCAGAAAACCACATCCAAAACTGACATTTGATGGAAAAATGCGCAACAAGAAACTTCCTATAAGTTCCCCTACATATGGATAATTCACCAAAGTCGACGGGATTGAGAACTAACAAACGGTTTTCAAATAGTGACAGGTTTTCTGGAGCCACCGGTCGTAATTGGTCAAGTTTTGACCTAGTCAAATTGTGACCGAAGGCCTACAAAATTCCTTTACCAAACTATCAAGAAGAGTGTTTTTCCCCAAACTGAAGGTTCAAGGAAATTGTCTAGTAAAAATACTAGTGGTTTGCGAAGGTAGGAAAACATTTCTTTGTTGAGGGTCCAAACGACAGGCTGATACAAAACCCCACTTTTAAGTTTTAGTAGCTTCTTGAGAGTGCAAATGGGGGTAACAAGACTCCAAGAGGAGTGGGGAAGAGAGTAAAAATAATCAACTGGTGTCAATCTAAAGCTTGATGTGACTCTCCTCATATCAAGGAATACATACGACACTTGATCTCTCTTTTATGGGGTTCAAATGTTGTTTTGCATGTCTCTAAATGTGGTGTTTTTCCAGCTTTGCAAGTAATGAAAAAGGTTGTGTTTAGTTGACGAATCATCTAACTCTCGACAATATCAGTGGACACGAGCACCTGATTCGATGCTTGACCTGAGTTGTATGAGGTTATGGTGGTAACCATAGTTGATGTTCAAATGGTAACACAATTTCAAAAATCACAAGGTGGGGAATTATTGCTTTACACTATTTAAGTTTGGCTACATATACTAATTATAAAATTATTCAGTGGTTTAATGTTTCTAATATAATGCAAATGAAGAACCAAAATACAAAAATTATAGAAGATGGAGGTAAGGAATGCCTCTGGAACACTTCCCCAAATTCCTTTTCTTGAAAGTCTCAAGATCTAATTCTACAAAAATTTCTATGCATATCTAGAAGATGACACATTCCACGAGGATATATTTGTCTGTAATTTCCTAAAGAACAAATATACTTCCTTCATCCATTGTTGTCTAAGTGCACTTTTCACAACATGGCCTAGTTGAAACAAAGCCAGGTCAAGCTAATAAACGAGAGATCAAGCTTGACCTATGCAAAAATCACTAAGAAAAGATGAGTTGAACACAAGGTAAGAGCTCAAGAGGAGAACATAATGAGATAGGTTTTCATCACATGAAGCTAAACCGCATAATCACCATGACCGAGTGAAAGACAAATATGGGATTTTGAGTAGAATCGAGTTTGAAACAATACAGAGAGATGAAATTCATCACAACAAGCTGAGCATATCCCACTCTCACAAAAGGAACAAATAAAACAAAGATACATCTCAATTCAAGGAGAGAAATACCGTCCTACACATAAAGAAAAAATGAAGGGAAATGATTCAGACCCACGAGCTCGAGTTCCAGAACTAGACAAAGTGAAAACAGAGGCCTGAGAAAGTCAAATTCGACCCTGCACAAGAAGAAATAGAAGAAACGGTTCTTTTGAGCATTTCCATATCTTAAATCTATTTGAAGGGTCGAGGGGGGACTCAATGATGAAGTGGTGGGGTTGAGGAAAATTAAAAGGCCCTGTGCAAGAAGAAACAACTTTTTCAAGCCATTTCGTGTCTTAAATTCATTCTGCAAGTTACAGGTAGACTCAACAATGGAATTGTAGGGTCAGAGAAGAAGGGGCAGTGCCACAGAGAGGCCAGGAGCAAGGAGGGGAAAAAAATGGTGAGGATTCAAAGTTTTTGGGCTCGAAAATAGTTCGGGAAAGGTCCAAAAATGACTAAGTATGGAGGAGGCTGCGGAAGGAGCCACGTGTCTTAACGATGCTTCTCCAAAGGTGAATCCAAAAAGGGGGAGCCCAAACTTGCGCCAGGCTTCCACGCATCCAAAACCCCAAGAAATTGCGGGGTGTTGAAAAGTCTTCAACTAAAAAGGAAGTGCCAGGTGTCAGCTTGGCACAAAACTGGGAGGGAAATCCAGGGTGGAGACTCAAACTTGTGCCAGCCCTCCACGTAGCAAATGGTCAAAACAGAGTCAAAAGGTGGACAAGGCGGGCCTCAAAATTGGCTAAGTATAAAAGTGTAAGTGGAGAATGCCAAGTGTCTTAATGGCGCATCTCCAAGAGTTGGTCTCAAGGTGGAGACCCAAATGAGCATGAGCTCGCCACGTAGCCCAGAGCCCAAAAGGATAAGAGGGACCGTTGAAAGGTCCACAGACCTGCGGAGACCGACAAGTGTCAACTCGAAACTCCTCCAAAGGAAAGCTTTGGGCTAGGTTTTCAAGCAAGCGTGTGCCTCCACATGTTATTCCAACAGGGGCCGAGTTAGTTGAATAGTCAATGCACAAACAGGCCGACGGAGGCTGCCAAGTGTCTTAATGGCACTGATTCAAATATTGAATAAAGAAAAGGTTTCCAAATGAGTGCCAGACTGCCATGTGTCCCAGGGAAAAGTGGGCCGTTGGGGAAAAGTTGGTTCTTTGCCCCTTGTTGTATCAAAAGGGGTAAAAGTTGTAAAAATGGCCCACAACTCCACCCAAGGAAAAATTCAGCGTGTGAACCCGAGTCAAAGCCAAAGCAGGGAGTCGGAGGAAAAAGTGAAAATTTTCCTTTCATTCAAAAGGCACAAAGACAAAGATGGAAGCACATTCCCCAGCCAACCAAAAGGAGCCACGTGTCCAGGCGGAGCCTCAGGGCTGCGGGATTTTTTGAGTTTTGCATTTTTTGCGCAATAGGGAAAAAAGATAAATTGAGGACCCATAAGCCCGATTTTTCTCTAATCTAGCTGCCACGTGTCCCATATCAAAAGGGGGACCCATTTTTCAAATTGTTTTCCCACCCATCTGTACGGACCCGATACAAACTTTGAAGGGGCATATCTTTCAACTCAGGGCTCAAAATATCATGAATCTGACACCATTGGAAAGATCTCAGCCTCACCCATGCCATGGAGGCCTGAAACTTTAATTTTGAGGAGGTTAGGTGAAGGAAAATGGAGGAAACATCTTCAGGCTTTCAATGCAGGATCTTCTTGCCTCAACAACCAAATCAGATTTGATCTGTTTTGTCGTTTCCTCCTCCTTCAAGGCACCAAACCAAGGATTGATGCAGTAAAGACAGATCTGGGGGCAGATTTCATCAGAAGCATTAATAGCAGTGGTTGAGCTTCACCCTACTTTTCCCGCTTCTCTCTCTCTTTCTTCTTTCTGATCAAACCTATAAAAATGGGGGCAGGATTCATTGTAAAGGGTTGGACATTCTCTTGTTTTTGCAGGCTCCCTTTCCTTCTAGCAAGGGACTCGTGGGGTTCAGACCTTCCATTAAAATTGCAATACGCTTTCTCACCTCTTGGTCTACTTATTAATGTATTGTATCAATCTACAGAGCAATAAAACATGTTTTGTGATCGATTTAGATCCTTTCTTTTTCTTTTTCTCTCATCTGGTCTTTCATTACATATTAACCTAGTTATCTGTGCTTGATTATTGTATGCATTTTATTCGGTTTGTGTCTATCAGAAAAATAAGTGTCCATCATTCCTTTGGTGCATCACCTCGTAGCTTAGCTTTTGTTTTAATTTCTATATTCCTTCTATCCCTGTCTCCTTGGTAAAGTTTTAGATTAGGATTAAGAATAGACCCTCTGCAAGTTTCTACGTATGCACCTAAATAGAGGAATAGGAACCAACCTTTAATCTGGAGAGTCTTCCTATTTTACAGAGTCCCACACTTTGAGGAAGACTCAATGTTATGCAGATCACACCAAATGATTCTGCCTTAGAAAAGTAGATCTATAGACTCATTTGGGGGTGTTGTGATTTTGCACTAACAGTTTTGGCACACTGGGTGGGAGCAGAAGTCTCCATCTTATTACAGTATGAATTGATGTACACTTGTTATGATTCTGGCTTTTAAAAATCCTTAAAATTGTACATCTAGTGACTCCAAACAAAACAAATCTACTGGTTTCAGCAGTCCAAGCAAGTTCATGAGAAGAATACAAACACAGTCAAGAACCAGAGAGGAGGGACTATTTTTCTATCTAGACTTATCCCCAGACAGAGGGAGTAGAGGAAGAAGAACCTAGAGGTCTCTATCTCCACCAAGCAGAGCTTTATCAACACCTCCTCCCGGTCAACCATTCATTCAATCAAGAGGGGTGCTCAGACCGATCAGGATGGCCCAGCCAAATCCTTATGTTAACTTCACTGGCAGTAGTCCACTCACCTTGAATGCACAAAATCTAGTTCCTATTGCAGCATTAAAGAGTATCCCATTTTTCACTGGGGAAAATCAAACTTCTCCTGGTGATCATGTTCAAGATATTGCAAATGTCTGTACAATCCATGAGATTCATGAGATGGACATTGCAGTCAAGTTTCTCACCTCTTCACTCAAAGGGAAAGCTTCACAATGGTTCAGGAGTCTTGAGGCAGGCTCTATCCAGAATTGGAATCAGCTATGCACAGCTCTTCACAACCAGTTTGGAGAGAAAGGTGATAACCTGTCCTTGTTGGAACAACTGACAACAATCAAAAGAGATCCTAATGAGCAATTGATAGATTTCAACCTCAGGTTTCAAAGGACCTGGGATAGGATTCCAACAACAGTAAAGCCCACTAACGAAGGTGCCTTCTTATACTTTCTTAGGGCTTTAAATTCTGATATTTCTTTGATGATTCAGTCAATGGGGGGTACAACCTTACCTGCAGCCTATAGCCTCTCCATAGGGGCTGAGAACCATTTGATTCAGGCTGGAAAAATCACTCCTAGGCCATCCATGCCTCTATACCCCGAGCTAGGAAGCCCAGATGTTAGCCAAATGCCCACATTAGCCCCTGTACCTACTCCCAGGAGTCAAAGCTCAGCTGAAGCCTCCACCTCATCATCTAATACCTCAAAAGAACTTCAGGAAGTCATGAAACAACTTCAGAACCTGGGGAATGAGTTGGTGACCATCAAGAGACAACAAGCCCAGAGCTCTAGGCCATATCAGCCTCAGACTCAGTATCAGGCTAGACCTCAATATCAGCAAAATAGACCACCATCTCAGACTATAAATCAGAGTCAAAACCAAGGACAACCTCAAGCTGCTAGACCTTTCAGGTCTTATGATCCAAATACAACCTCAACATCAAGGGCATTGGTTCCAGCACAGAACAACATGGCACAAGAATATGATTGGTGCTTTCCATGCAATCAGCCACATAACCAATCAATGTGCTTTAATGGTGCACTCAATCAGGCCTTGATGGTGCAGACCAGTATGGTGCCACAAGAACCTAGCCAGGAAGGAGATCAGTAGCAAGGAGCTCAGCAAGAGACATCTCCAGGTGAAACTATGCTTGTCAATTGGCAAGCTGAAGACTTCTGTGGGATGAACCAGTCCACTTCTCAAAGTGTAGCTGCCAATACATGGTCTAAAAGGAGAAACATTGGAGAAGGCCAACCACTGAACTCAGGTAACCCTCAACCTTCCATCACTCCACAAGGTTCTGGTGCTCCAAATGCAACTCCCAATATGCAGAGCCAATCCAAGCCACCTCCCAAATCCACTCAGGCACCGGTTGTGTCAACCCATGTGCAAGAAAAGAATGTATCATGGAAACAATAGCAAAAGGATAGCTCATTCAATATCATCAAGAAGATGAAGAGGATAAGTGTGAACATTTCACTCTGGGAGTCACTTGCCATTCCAGGGTAGAAGGATCTATTGCAGACTGCCATACAAAATTGGTCAAACTCAAATCAACCCCCTAATCAACAAGAGAGGGTGCTTACCAACTCAGCTCAATCTGGAGGAACCATGGAGAAAAACAAGGTAAGAACCTGAAACCTCCCCCTTTCTATGTTTCATTGATTATTGGGGACAAGTTGGTACACAATTGTATGATTGATTCTGGGGCAAGTAGTTCTGTAATGCCCAAGAAAATAGCTGATCAACTGGGTCTCCAATATGAAGTCATCTCTAGGGGAGTAGTACAATTAGATGGGACAATAGTGACAACTATTGGAATCATCAAAGATCTGAGCCTCACTCTGCATGCCTACCCCAATGTGACTGTATTGCAGAATGTGTCAGTCATAGACTTGCCACCACATTTTTCTTTGTGTTTGTCCAGGGACTTCACAGCCAAAATTGGAGGCTATCTGTCTGCTGATTGGTCACATATGCTCTTTAGAACAAGGTATGGGGTGAAGGCCACAATCAGATCTGAGCCCATTGTTGATTACCATATTGAATCTTATGTGCCTAGCCCAATCAATGCCAACTGCTCAGCTTTTGATCAAGAAGACCTCCTAAACACTGGTGAAGCAGAAACCAAGGTAGGATGCATTCCAGACTTGACTCTAGATGAATGGGCCAACAAGAGACATGCTTTTGACCCTTATAAGGAGATAGAAGAATCTGAACTAGGTGTCTACTATCTACATGAAGAGAATCATCCTTTTCCTGCCCTAATTAAGCCAGAACATAAAGATGACAATGAGGTATGGAAATTGTTCTTTGATGGCTCAAGGAGTAGACAAGGAGCTGGAGGAGGAGCTATGATTGTGTCCCCCAAAGGTATGAAGTATTATTCAGCCTTCAGATTTCAGTTTTCTTGCTCAAATAACACTGTTGAATATGAGGCTTTAGTCCATGGCCTTCATTGGGCAAGGAAGCTAGGAATCAAGAATTTGCAAGTGTTTGGTGATAGTGAGCTGGTTGCCAATCAAGTCAGAGGACTTAATGCTGTCAAGAATGACCTACTCAAGAACTATAAGAGTAGAGTATGGGATCTCATGGAGGATTTTGAAGCCTTCAGCATTGTGTCTATACCCAGGAAAGAAAATGAAGCTGTTGATAGACTTGCAGTAGTTGGAGCAACATTTGATGTGGTGGACAACATCAAGAGAGACAAAGGACAACCACATATCCACGTGGCTGTGAGACCAGCAGTGCCAGACAACAACACATGCTGGCAAGTGTTTGAGAATGATCAGTAGATCATTAATTTTCTGCAAGAAGAAGCTGAATTCTCAGCTAATAATCAAAGCAGATTAGAGCAGCAATATGGGAATCAAATAGTACAGCTACATACAAACAAGCTTCCCAAAGGCTTAGTGACATTGGAGTCCATCTTCAATCCTAATGATCAGTTTAGAAAAGAGAAGGCTAACATGTGATCAGAGGAGAAGATTCAGAGTCAATCCCAGTTGGAGAAGGCAAAGCACTCCAAATTGGCAAGGTGGCTAATCTGCAAGAAAGGTATGAATTCATACAACTTTTCCAAGAATTTCCAGATGTATTTTCTTGGAGTTATGAAGACCTGAGAGGGTTCAATCCGAAGCTAGCACAACACACAATTGAACTAGATCCAGCTGCTAAGCCCATCAGGAAAAAGAAGAGACCAGTCAATCCACATATTGAGCCTCTGATGAAGAAGGAGCTGAACAAGCTGATAGAGGCAAGTATAATATTTCCAATCAAACATTCAAGTTGGGTTGCTAATCTAGTCCCAGTCAGGAAAAAGAATGGGGAAATTAGATTTTGTGTAGACTTTCAAGATTTAAACAGACCTTCTCTGAAATATCATTACCCACTCCCTTCAATGGAGCAGATCTTGCAAGTGGTGTCTGGATCAGAGAGATTCTCTCTCTTAGATGGCTACTCAGGATACAATCAGATCATGGTGAAAGAAGATGATCAGTTCAAAACTACTTTCACCACCAAATGGGGCACCTATGCCTACAGAAAAATGCCATTTGGATTGTCTAATGCCAGTGCCACTTTTCAAAGGGCCATGGATATGGCATTCAAAGGGATAATCAACAAAATAGTGTTGATCTATCTGGATGACATTACTGTGTTCTCCAAAAATGTAGCAGACCACCTTTTTCACCTAAGGCAAGTGTTTCAAAGATGCAGGAGATTTGGGGTATCATTGAACCCTAAAAAATGCATATTCTTGGCCCATGAGGGTAGGATTTTAGGCCATATTGTGTCTAAGGAGGGTCTGGCAATTGACCCAGAGAGAGTTGCAGCAATAAGAGCATTGCCATTGCCAAGTCACAAAAAATCTCTTCAAAGCTTCTTAGGGAAGATCAACTTTGTTCGAAGGTTTGTCCCAAACTTTGCTGCCCTTGTTAAGCCAATAACATTGATGTTGAAGAAGAGCTTAACATTCAGATGGATAGCTGAAGGAAGGGAAAGATTTGAGGCCATCAAAGAAGCTATATCACAAGCCCCAACTCTTGTGAATCCAGATTTCTCCAAGGATTTCATATTGTATGCCTTTGGTGGCAGTGACACTATCTCTGCAATCTTAGTTCAGCAGAACAAAGAAGAAACAAAACAACCAATTGCCTTTTTCAGTCAAGGCCTGGAGGACTATGAAGTAAGATATTCCTTCATTGAAAAATAGGTATTGGTAGTGATCATGGGACTAAAAATGTTCAAGCATCTGGTTTCGAAACAATAAGATTCAATTGTTAGTCTCCCATATAGGAGTTAAAGATTTCCTTCTCAGTAAGGATTTGAATGAAAAGAGAGCAGGATGGATCACTCATGTCATGGAGTATGACATTGAGATCAAGGTCACTAAGCTGGTCCATGGTAAAGGGTTGTGTGAACAACTAGCCTCAAGTCAGCAAGAAGGAGCAAACAGTGAAAAAGAGGTTGTTTTTGTCCTACATAATAGTCAAGAAGAAGAAGATGTTGATGTACCTACCTCTTGTTGGACTCAAGACATGGTGCACTTCCTTCAAATGGGCCTGTGTCCCCATTGGATGAGTAAAGAAAAAAGAAGGCATTTCAGACTCCAGGCCATCCCATATGTTTTCATTGATGGTGTCTTGTTTAAAAGGGACATCAATGGTGTTCTGCTAAGATGCATTGGGACAGATCAGATCGAAAGAGTGTTACAAGAATTCCATGTTAGGACAGCTGAGGTCATTTTTCCCCAAGGGTGACAGCACTCAAAATCATGAAAGTAGGATACTATTGGCCTAGGGTGTTTGGTGACTACTACACATGGATCAAAAGGTGCAAGAATTGTGCATTCTTCAAGGGAAAAGAGAAGCTAGCAGCACTTCCATTGCACCCAATTTCAGTTGATCAACCTTTCATGCAATGGGGATTGGACTTCATTGGAGTCATCAATCCAAATTCAAGCCAAGGCCACAAATGGATTTTGACAGCAACTGATTATTTCACCAAGTGGACCGAAGCAGTGGCACTCAAAGAGGCAAATGAATCTAGCATACTAGATTTCTATGAAGGATTAGTGACCAGATTTGGGGTACCAGCTACCATCATATCAGATAATGCATTGGCCTTCATAGGTTCTAAGGTCACAGAATGGGCAGTCAAGAATGGGATTTACTTGAGCACCTCATCAAACTATTACCCTCAAGGTAATGGTCAGGCTGAGTCTACAAACAAGAACCTATTAAGGATCATCAGGAGGAATCTTGATGAAAACCAGAGGACCTGGCATACAAAGCTCAAATCAGCCTTGTGGGCTGATAGGACAACACCCAAAAGATCTACAGGAAGCTCCCCATTCAAGCTTGTCTATGGGAAAGAGGCAGTGTTGCCTATATCACTAGAGTTGCCAGCATTGGAACTCCTGAGACAGCTGGAGATGTCTGAATTTGAACCAATGGAGGCCAGGTATGCAGAGTTGATGGAATTAGAAGAAACCAGAGAGCATGCACTTCAAACAATGGAGAAGGATCAGGCCTCAATTAAAAGATGCTTTGACAAGAAGGCTAGAGCAAGGACCTTTCAGGAAGGAGACCTAGTGTTGAAATGGGATGCAGATTGAGAAAAACCAGGGAGACACTCTAAGTTTGATGCCATCTGGAGTGGCCCTTATATGGTCACAAAATGTAAAAGTAGCAATGCTTTTCAATTATCTACATTATATGGTGAGGAGTTATAGATTCCAGTGAATGGAATCTATCTTAAACACTGCTATTAGAGGGAAGGCTCCCACCTTGTACATATTAGCTTAGTTTCTTTTCCTCTAAGTGCTTGTGCACATTGTCTTGTTGTAGTTTAGGTTGCTTTTCTCCTAAGTTCTTTGCACACTCTGCATGTTCTACTTGGAGCATGTATGATTTCCAATTTTGTATATAGTTGTGGTGTTGTTTTGTTGCTCTTTTGCAGTCCATTCAGAGAGACAGATGAAGCCCCAGGTAGAAATAATTTTCTACTCTCAGAAACCTTCATTTTGAGATTTCTTATGAAAATTGAGAGAGAAAATAGTCGGGCTCATGAATCAAAGGCAGAATCAGTATCAGACCCTCGTTCTCAACTCCATGCCCAATGGATGCTTCAAGGCCACTTGTCTCTTCATCTAGCAGGCAGATGTCCCCGTGAGTCACCAAATTGTTATCCCAAATTTACCTCCCCTAGAAAATTTGGTCAGAACAAGCCCTACACATAAAGAAAACATGAAGGGAAATGATTCAGACCCATGAGCTCAAGTTCCAGAACCAGAAAAAGTGAAAATAGAGGCCCGAGAAAGTCAAATTCAACCCTGCACAAGAAGAAATAGAAGAAACGGTTCTTTTGAGCATTTCCATATCTTAAATCTATTTGAAGGGTCGAGGGGGGACTCAATGATGAAGTGGTGGGGTTGAGGAAAATTAAACGGCCTGTGCAAGAAGAAACAACTTTGTCAAGTCGTTTCATGTCTTAAATTCATTCTGTAAGTTACAGGTAGACTCAACAATGGAATTGTAGGGTCAGAGAAGAAGGGGGTAGGTGCCGCAAAGAGGCCAAGAGCAAGAAAGGAAAAAAATGGCGAGGATTCAAAGTTTTCAGGCCCGAAAACAGTTCGGGAAAGGTCCAAAAATGACTAAGTATGGAGGAGGCAGCGGAAGGAGCCACATGTCTTAACGACACTTCTCCAAAGGTGAATCCAAAAAGGGGGAGCCCAAACTTGCACTAGGCTTCCATGCATCCAAAACCCCAAGAAATTGTGGGGCGTTGAAAAGTCTTCAACTAAAAAGGAAGTGCCAGGTGTCAGCTTGGCGCAAAACCGGGAGGGAAATCTAGGGTGGAGACTCAAACTTGCACCAGCCCTCCACGTAGCAAATGGTCAAAACAGAGTCAAAAGGTGGACAAGGCGGGCCTCAAAATTGGCTAAGTATAAAAGTGTAAGCGGAGAATGCCAAGTGTCTTAATGGCGCATCTCCAAGAGTTGGTCTCAAGGCGCAGACCCAAATGAGCATGAGCTCGCCACGTAGCCCAGAGCCCAAAAGGATAAGAGGGACTATTGAAAGGTCCACAGACCTACGGAGGATGACAAGTGTCAACTCGACGCTCCTCCAAAGGCAAACTTTGGGCTGGGTTTTCAAGCAAGCGAAGTGCCTCCACGTGTTATTCCAATAGGGGCCGAGTTAGTTGAATAGTCAATGCACAAACAGGCCGGCGGAGGCTGCCAAGTGTCTTAATGGCACTGATTCAAAGATTGAATAAAGAAAAGGTTTCCAAACAAGTGCCAGACTACCACGTGTCCCAGGGAAAAGTGGGCCATCGGGGAAAAGTTGGTTCTTTGCCCCTTGTTGTATCAAAAGGGGTAAAAGTTGTAAAATGGCCCACAACTCCACCCAAGGAAAAAGTCAGCGTGTGAACCCGAGTCAAAGCCAAAGTGGGGAGTCGGAGGAAAAAGTGAAAAATTTCCTTTCATTCAAAAGGCACAAAGACAAAGATGGAAGCACATTCCCCAGCCAACCAAAAGGAGCCACGTGTCCAGGCGGAGCCTCGGGGCTGTGGGAGTTTTTTGAGTTTTGTGTTTTTTGCGCAATAGGGAAAAAAGATAAATTGAGGACCCGTAAGCCTGATTTTTCTCTAATCTGGCTGCCACGTGTCCCATATCAAAAGGGGGACCCATTTTTCAAATTTTTTTCCCACCCATCTGTACAGACCTGATACAAACTTTGAAGGGGCATATCTTTCGACTCAGGGCTCAAAATATCATGAATCTAACACCATTGGAAAGATCTTGGCCTCACCCACACCATGGAGGCCTGAAACTTTAATTTTGAGGAGGTTAGGTGAAGGAAAATGGAGGAAACATCTTCAGGCTTTCAATGCAGGATCTTCTTGTCTCAACAACCAAATCAGATTTGATCTGTTTCACTCATTTCCTCTTCCTTCAAGGTGCACTGAACCAAGGATTGATGTAGTAAAGATAGATTTGGGGGTAGATTTCATCACAAGCATTAATAGCAGTGGTTGAGCTTCAACCTACTTTTCCCACTTCTCTCTCTCTTTCTTCTCTCTGATCGAAACTATAAAAATGGGGGCAAGATTCATTGTAAAGGGTTGGACATTCTCTTTTCTTTTACAGGCTCCCCTTTCCTTCTAGCAAGGGACTCATGGAGTTCAGACCTTCCATTAAAATTGCTATATGTTTTCTCACCTCTTGGCTATTTATTAATGTATTGTATCAATCTATAGAGCATAAAACATGTTTTTGTGATCAATTCTAGATCCTTTCCTATCTTCTTTTCTCTTCATCTGGTCTTTCATTATTAATCTAGTTATCTGTGCTTGTTATTGTATGCATTTTATTGGTTTGTGTCTATCAGCAAAACAAGTGTCCATCATTCCTTTGGTGCATCACCTCGTAGCTTAGCTTTTGTTTTAATTTCTATATTCCTTCTATCCTTGTCTCCTTGGTAAAGTTTAGATTAGGATTAAGAACAGACCCTCTGCAAGTTTCTACGTATGCACCTAAATAGAGGAATAGGAACCAACCTTTAATCTAGAGAGTCTTCCTGTTTTACAGAGTCCCACACTTTGAGGAAGACTCAATGTTATGTGGATCACACCAAATGATTCATCTATAGACTCATTTGGGGGTGCTATGATTTTTCACTAATAGGTCCATGAGGCAATGTTTCTCTCAGGAATTTAGGTGAAGAGATTACATGCCTTACATAGGCATCCACATTTTGCAATCAGACCTACTAGAGCATTTGCAACTACAACGTTTGAAAAAATTCCTATATCTTTATGCTGCTGTGATGGAAATTTGTATCCTGTTCCAAAGATCGCATTCAGGTATAGGCTAGGAGTGCGTAGGTAGAGAAAATTGATCAGGTTATAGACTTGTTTGTTGCATGGGTGAAGTAGTGTGACTGTCTCATAAGGAAACCATGTCTTCTGTACTTTTCCGCATCCATATTCCATGAAAAGTTTGTCTTAATATATATTTTTTTCATTCGGTCAAACAAAGCAATAGCACCCATGATCTAGGAGATTATCTTGCCAGAAGTTTCTCCCAAGAAGCTTGTCCCTCATTGCAATAATCTAAAACTACTAAACTCACAAAGATAGCTTGGGTTTATGTTGGTTAATGCACTTGGATCTCAACTAAGTTGCATGCATTATTGTGCAAAGAAGATGAAAAGTTTGAAAAACTGTGACCAAACCATATATTTTCCCCCTCTTGCCACACACCACCCAAACTCCATGCCACTTCCCATTTCTACCCACCAACAACAATGTATCCCTCCACTACCATCATTTAATCTTTATCTTCCAATTCAACCACTCATGGCGCCAAGCAAAAAGACTTCATTTTTTTAAAAATTTCATTCCATTTTATTAATATTTAATTGAGGCATTACATTTCCCTCCCCTTTAAAGAGCATCATCCTCGATGTGACACAACACTGAAGCTTGAAGGGTATGTAGGCAAGAAAGTAAAAAATGACACATGTTGCTTTAAGAAATCAAATTATTGGTACAATGTGACCAAAAGGAAGTAGACTAATTTTGGCAATATCTTAAATTTTAATTCTATGAAAATATTGGTAGTTCTATTTTACCTTATTACTTAGTTAATATTTTCCTTTATAGTACTATCTCAAACTCTTAATAATCATGGTTTATAATTTCAATTATCTTATGTTTGTGGGTGCCCAGCTGTAACTAACATCAATATGTCACACAAAACTCAACACAATAAAAAAGACCCATGAGACATCTTACCATATACTTTCGAGATATATCACATCACAAGACCTTTAATTCCACCATGAAAAGACAAGAAGTAGTCCACATAACAAAGAGTTTGCAACAATTATGTCATACGAATAAAACTAACACACACATGTGACTAATAAACAATGCATCATGATGCTGATACAAAATAAAACCTAGTATAACATGACCCAAATACCATGACTATACCAACATAGTTCGAAGACAAAATCCAATAGTATATATCAACCAAGGAAAAATGTCAAGCCTCAACCATTACAATGTCTAATAAGAGTCACAAGAGTACATATAACACATAACACCAACTCCACACATACAAAAAAATTCCATATACCTCCCAAAGCATCGCAGAAGAACTCCATATACCTCTCAAAGCATCACATAAAAAAAACTCCATATACCTCCCAAAAGCATCACAAAAAAAATTCATATACCTCCCAAGAATCACAGAACAACTCCATATACCTCCCAAAGCATCAATCACACCCACACAAATCTCTTATCCCTCCCTCAAGTTTCTTATAGCTCTCTTAAGTCTCTTATGCCTCCCTCAAGCAATAAAATAAATATTAATATGCTTGCAGTTTATCTTACCAGCAACCAAGATTGGGGGGATTTCATATATATATATATATATATATATATATATATATATATATATATATATATATATATATTAAAGAACAAAATTAAATGTGCTATAATCCACTAATAAGGGGTTTGGCCCACATAGAACTATGTAAAAAAAGAGTTGATGGTTGCGGCCATTGGAAAAAGACAGAGTTTATATGGGGGGGGGGGAGGGGATGGGGCGCCCACCCCCACCCCACCCACATTCAAAATAATATGGGTTGGGGTGGGGACACCACCACCCACTCCCAACCCACTGTCTTAATTTAAAAACATAGGGCCACGACCCATCCTTTTTCACAAGGTTCTTTTTTTATATAAATATAAAACTTTGTTATATTATAATATGTAGCCGGTTCACTATTAAATCTATAACCTTTAAATTTGTTTAGTAATAAATAAATAAATAAATAAAATAAATATTATAGATAGATAGATAGATAGATGCACATATATATTAAATGAATATTTTATTAAATTTTTAATCTTGTGGTTGAACAAGTAAATAAGCTAATCTCTAAAATTATATGATTACATATACTCGAAATTGTATAATTTTTTTTGTTTTAATATATTTTAAACAACCTTTCCAATCCAAGTTTGTTTGCATAAAAAATAATATAAGGCATGTGCAATTTATATAAAATCATATACATTTAAATTGGTGAGATAGTTGAGCCAATATCATTGCAAACAAATGTAAAATTTGATTATAAAGTCAAATCAATTAATTTTTTTTTGCACATTCATTTGAATAGAATGAAAGCATAATATACTTGAATGAAACTTATTCCTTCCCATTTTAAATCAAGTTTACCAACAATGCAAAAATGAAAACAACATATACTTTACGTACAACAACATTATTTTTAAAAAAATGGATACACATTTCGAACTTTCAATAATTTCAACATTTCAATATACTAAATATTACAATAAAAATGAGAAAGTGTCTATTTTTTTCCTTGCAATAAACTCATACTTTTACAATAATAAAAATTACAACAAAGTAACAATAAACTCTTTCTCAATGCTCAAAGTTCATTTTCTTACAATATAATAGATCTTCTTTCCAACAATTTGAAAGAATAATTTACAAGATTACAACTTTCACTTTACAACAATGGGGTAACAATTACATAGGTGATATTTTTTGCTCCAACATAGTAAATCTCCTCTAAGCTTCAAATTTTCACTCTTCTCATCTATCAGCTTCTTTTCATGGAAGCTATTATTTTTGTCCCATAATTATCCACTCACAAACAAATTTATTATTTTCTCTATTTTTAACTGGCTATTATTTCAGCCCATGGCAGTGGAATATTTTTTAGAAGTATCACAATTGTTTACCCTCTTATGAGGAAAATATTTTTAAAGAAAGTGATTAATAGTCGAAGGATTGTTCAGTGATTGTTTTTCTATATATTACTTTCTCAATTATTTTGTAAAGTTTCATAGATTTGTTTCTACTAATCAATCATGTATAAGTTGCTTTGCCGTGAAAATTTTAAATGTGTAGAATTTATTTGCATAATCATAAATTTTATTAGTTACCACTTGTAGAGACCTACTAGTACTATCAAGGTTATGATGTCGTCAAACATGAAGTTTATTTGCTACCTACTAGTCAACTACACAAACATGTGACTAAAATATTTGAAGCCAGATATGTGGTACATCAATTTGATCATGCAATAAGTGGTCGGTGCGAGTGATGTAATCAAAAGCAGTGATCATATCTCCTTTTTCTATTAGAAAGTACAAATTTCATACTCGGGGTTTTACAAGACAAAATTGACCTTATACCAATCTTCAACCTGATATCTATAAAAGGCGAGACCTTCATGGTTATGTAAAAAAATATGAAAAATTTGATGACAAATTATCCTTAGCACTATGGTCATGTATGGATGTAGACATAAAATTATCATACGAACACTAAATCTTTAGGTGAGGTTATAGCTAAGCTTAAAGTAGTATAGGATTACTTTGAATTAATCCATCATCTCAAATTTCACCTTTTTCACTAGACGCTACAAGAAACGATCTATAGAGGAGTATTCTACAAGTTTTTTTTCTCATTCCCATAATGTGGAGAAATTAACTATTTTAACAAGAGAAGTTTTCTTCCTCTCTTTAGATAATTGAGTTAGGGAGAGATATCCATGGATCCATTCAATGTGTTAGAATATTCACTAATGATGGTAAAAGAGAGTTTTAAAAGAAGCTAGACATGATGAAATTTCCTCTTAATAACAAATTAATCTTCCTCTATATCTCATGTCGAATGATTATCATGACTTGAAATATTGTTTTGCGAAGGAAATGTGCATTTTTACTCTATGAATTTTTTCTTCAGAATTTCAGCACAATGTTAGCTAACATGTTAATGGTTTTCATGGCTTATATTGCAAGTTATGAAGGTTTTCTAGTTTTTGATGTTCTTTTCTTCATTCTTTATATTCATTAGCAATTGATTTTCACAAATTACAATCTTTGAAAGTTCTTAACTAAGTGGATCTTCCTTATTGTTTCTTTATACTCATCAGGCCTAATAAGTTTTAATATATTTGAAAACTACGTGTATATTTTTAATTCATTTGGTATTTACAAATTGAAATGAAAGGTATATCATAAATATTATAAACTAAGACTTATCTAAAGAAATGACACTACACTGAAGCTATTCATTCATGTATTCTTTGCATCATTACATCTTCAAAATGCATGTTGAGGAATGACATTATAGTCCACAAAACAATGTGGAGCTATTATATTGGCTCACTCATGACTATTTATGACAAATTCCCACCCAAGATTGGTTGTGTGAGATGGAAAAGCGTGGAGTATTGTTATTAGTTGAAAACTAGAAAGGTTATCAAAGGGCTGACATTGCAAATTGTGAAGTAACTTAGAGATTTATTACTGGCTCGCACTTTGCAATGAATAAAAATACCTACCAAGAAGCTCACATTTTGAAAAACAATATAAGTGTGGATATTTCTTATTGGTTTGTGATTTGAAATGACTAATAAAAGTTATCTAGAGTCTGAAATTGCAAAAAAAATGTGATGTATTTTATTGGTTCATGCATTGTATAGAAACATACCTAACAAAAATATAATATAATAGAAGGGTCTGTAATAAACCATACATACGTGGATCCTTCTCATTATCTCACCTTTTTCACTCTAACATCACTCTTTCAAAGGAAAACAATATGTGAAGCTTTCAAAGCTTGTCATGTAGAATTGATGGGACTTGAGTTTAAAGGTGAATATACTAGAAGAATCCATAAAAATACAAGATTCAAATATGTTGAAAAAATTTCATACTCAAGAACCTAATATTTGAGCTATTGCATATCTTTTGGAGTCCAAATTCAAGCAAGTTTCAACAAAAACAGAGTATTGAACTATTTTAAAAGATTAAAAACTTTGCATATCTATACTTACTGAAGTATTTCAAAGTTTATCATCAATTATAAATAAGGAAAAATATATTATCTCAATAATTTTCTTATTACTCGAATATATATATATATATATGAATGGAAGGTTCAAATACTTTGATGGTGGATCATCTCTATACTTGCCTTATCAGTTCCCTAACTTTGTTGAAAATGCAATTGTTGAATAGATACATCTCCATCTCCAACATGATCATCTAGTGTATTTTTTACATTGTTATCATCCCCTCTCATTTCATTAACTGAATTCCATATTTTTGAATCCCGGTTGTAATGCCCACAATTTTGACGTCCAAACCATACCAAAGTCTAATAATTTACTAGGGAAAATTAAGGTAATTTGTTTTTTGTTTAGAAATTAGAAGGGTAAACATTAGTTACGATTTAAATAATTTCTCGATTTAGATTCCTACAAAGTTTTTGGAAGTTGGAATTAAATTAATAATTAAATATTATTAATTTGTTTCCCCAAAATAATTTACGGTTTAAAAGTCTCCCATTAAATTCATTTACTTAATTAGAGTATCTTTTACAATTATTTAATAGTCATGCCCCCTTCATTTAATAAACTACACCCTTGCTAATATTTATTTAAACAAAAAAAAATCTTTTGTTCATTATTTAAATACCAAGCCCAATGTTAAATTAATATTATACAACAAAAGAGCTCACAATTTGACCTAGCCAGTAAGTGGCCTCATTCAACCAATTGACCCATGTATTTTAATTAAATTCCATTCCCACAAAATACCACCCATTTAAGTGATGTAGGGTTTATTTTCAACCATAAGATTTGATCTATTTGGGTCATTGAATCTAGATTTCCCTAGATTTCCTTATGAGTTCCTTCTTATTATTTCTTTTACCGTATACTCATTAATTTTCACCTTTACAGGTTTGGGAGCATGGAGGCCATGAAAGCTAAGGATGAATTTTCTCAACTCCAACATATATTATTTTTATGCTAAAGTGAGAGATTTCACCATTTCTATTGTGGGCATTATTTTACTCCAATTTATTTTTGTTACAAGAAGGGTATATACACATGTTGAGTTTTAATGTGTGTATGTGTGTGTGTGTATAAAATTTTAGTTTTTTTTTTATATAATACTAGGTTAAAGAGATAAATGAAAGATTGATATAAACACCTGGATATATATAAAGTTATATCATGCCATTATAAAATTTCATCCGGAGTAATATTATACACAACACTTTATACTATGGTGGACGTGACTTGTGGCATTTTAGTAGGGTATAATATTGTGTGGGTGGGAGTATGAAGCGTGCAATGTCGACGCCGTAAGGGACGGGAGGGTGTTTTGTTCCAAAATGTGGGATATATTTGGCTCGGGTGTGTAGCATGACCTAACTAGGAATTGCAATATGAAGTGTATGCAGATGGTTTTTGGGTTGATTAATGTGCATGTTGGTTTCTATGATTGTATTGAAAATCATTAAGTTATGAAATCTATGTTGTTTTAGACGAATTATGCATTTTTCTATTTACAATGTTAAGTAATTGCTTTCTCATCCATAACAACATGTATTTTACATAGTGGATCGTTTATAGATCGGGAGTAACTTGTACTTGCGTAAGAAAGCTAATTTATAGAAAGGAAAATAGGAAAGGTGTTGGCGATTGTCGTCGTTTTGATGTTGTGCAAGTCACTTCTCGATAGCCTTTACCATCTTCAGCAGTCGACCTTAACCTGTAGTCATCATTGCACAATTGTCAAGTAAAGCATAATGTAATTTGTTCTCTTTTTTTAAAAGTTTGTAATTGACACCAATATTTTTTTTGGAAGGTTTACTTACGTGTTTGAGAGCGGAAGCAGAGCAATGGGGAATGACAATGTGAATGAATGTGGTGGGAGGGGGCAGGAGGATGGGTTGGGGTGGATTATGTTATGGATGTGGTGAATTGAAGATTTTGTAGTCGTGATTCCTCCTCCTTTCTTTGAAGGAGGTGTCGGGAAAGGGACATTTTGGAGTAGCGTTCGAAAGAGAAGGGGGGTGAAATGCGTAGGTCTTTTAAGGAGGGGACTCTAGAAATTGCGGTGAAAGTAAGCCCTGGTCATTCTGAAGAACCTATATCCACAGTTGCTTTATGTAAAGTAAGCCCTTGTGATTTATGGATTGTAAGTGCCCAGGCCATTTTTAAAGGAAGTTGTCCTGCGGTTTCCTCTTGAGATTGGGGGTATGGGGACATGGGTGGGGAAATGTGGATTCCAAGGAGGGCCATTGTATTTGTTGAAGTCGATAACAATGAAAAGTGGAAGATCTGGAGGGGACGATGACGGGGCGTAGACAATGTCGATAATGGGTCCAATGGAGCCATTCACAAGTCCAGCTTCAACCCACAAATTTGCGGTGAGCATAACCTTTTGTTGTTTACAGAGGAGAATAATTGGTTCTAGTTGCTCTTCATCATGTTCCTTTGAATAGTTGTGCCTTGTCTGCTCAGCATTAGAGTGTGCGATTGGAGAATTGAGGGATTTTAGCATGTTGAGGTTGTGTTGATCGACAAGGTCATTTGTTGCAAACAAATGTGGAGCTAGAAGGAAAGGTGTTATGTCGGCAACAAGATATTTGGGAGTTTGTTCATTGGATAATTGTTTTCCACTCGTGGAGGAGTGGGATTCCATCTCTGATATTTAGTAGTAGCTACCGAAAGGAAATTTGGGCATCATTTGAACCTTGTTGCCTAAAGATTGTTGTAAGTGTGATGCATGTTGTGAAGCTAAACCATAGGTTTGTTCCATAGGTGTGGCTGACATAAAGTGGAACGTCATTGACAGGGGGTAGTTGGCCAAGGTCACCAATGAGAATGATGGATCTGTTTCCAAAAGTGGTTGATTTGAAGTGGGGGAAGGCTTCACGAAGATGAAAGTCAATTTTTGCAAGGAGTGTTGGGCCTATGAAGCTCATTTCATCAATGAGAATGTAGCGAACATGTTGAAGGGATTGTTGGAGAGTGGAAAGTGACATGCCTTTGAGTGGTTTTATTTCTTTTATTGGAATGTGTAATGCAGGTGTGTATGGTTGATGCAGAAATGTTGAATGTGGCCACTCTTGTAGGTGCAAGATGACCAGGAGAGGAGATGGTTGTTGCAAGGTATGTTGAGGATAATGCATTGCGGATATTGTTTATGAGGTAAGATTTACATGTGCCTGCAGTACCTTGTATAATCATTTTTAGAGGGGGTGAAATAATTCCTTTCTTGTAATGGTTGACTATAGTATTAAAATCTTGGTGTTGTTCTGGAGAGAAAGGTGTAGTGTTGGATGTGGAATTTTGCATGTGGAAAGGGATTGTTGTAGTGTTTTTGGACATATCGATGAATGATGGGGCAACGTCATGTAAATGAAGATGTACATCATTTTGGATCCAATTGTGATACAAGTCAAAGTCTTGAAGGCCTAGCATGTTGAACTTGTCAAGGCACATGGAATTAGCTGGATGTAATTTGGATAAAATTTCCCATTCAGCATGCAAGGAGTGGGACCTAATGATTTCATGTTGTGCGGGAAAAATCTGAAGGGGATTCGTCAGAGGAAGATGAATCATTTGATATAGATATGTGCTTGACATGCCAAGTATGATAAAATTCTTTCAGTGATATCCAATTGGAAATAACTTTCTCTGTTGTGGTTCCAATGTTTGTGGGGATGTTGTGAAAAGGTTTGTAGAGAAGAAGTTCACTCCAACAGAAGAGTTCAAAGGAAGGGGAATGGTCATTGGGGATGGAATAAAATCTAGGGGAGATGTGTACAATAGCATATGTTGACCGTTGCTTCCATTTTTCACCTGCTCGTAGCTTGTTGTGAGACCAGCTTCTGGCTGCTTCGATAAGTGTAATTGATTCCATATGGGGAGGGTGTTTTATGTATGCATCTATGAAATTTGTTGGCTCGGAGTCTGGATGATTGGTTTGAGAGATGCACGCAAAATTTTCTTTCCAACATTTAATGAAACAAAGGATCGGCTACAAAGAATAAAGAGGCAACTTTTGTAGCATGTGACATGTTTCTTGGGCGCTTATGTCATGATCAATGACACTATCTGTAAGCATTTTTCGGAAGGCAACCTTGGCTGGTTGATCGGGATTGACTGTCGAAGATATTCTTGAGAGCATTTGGTGGTATGATTCAGAACGTTGCTCTGCTTTGGAAGCATATTTAGCAATATACTTTAGGATTGCATGCTTAGAGAGTACGGGTTGACAATCAACATTGGCTCTCTAGATGGACAACATGGCAGGGGTTGTGGATATTCAATATGTCATCATTTTTGGCTGGCATGTATTGGAATTTGTGTGTGTCATTGACTCCTAGTGATGACTGTTCAAGTAGTTCCCAAGGTGCTTTATACCTGCATTCCATGCCATTTTGTTTTTTTCGCAGGCATGTACGTTCAGAGCATTTGGTATGCCTTTGCACTCGATTTAGAATTTCTTCTAAGTCTAAAAGAGGGTCGGTTGCCAATATTTCAGATGTCTTTAATAAGCATGGATCATCTTGGAGTGGACGATGAATATATTCTAATCTACATGAAGTTGAACAGAGATTCCATGCGGAAACAAAATTTGTCGAAGTACTCTCTAACTTGGTTGACAACAGACATGTTACTCCAGTCAATTGTCTCCACATTTGGGGCTTCTGGAAGCCAAAGGAACCCATGCACGTGTGTGGATCCTCTATGTTTCCATTCGTACCTGGAAAGAGATGAATAAGTAGGAGGAAGGGTTATGTTGCCATTCATACGTGGAAAGAGATGAAAGGAAGCTTTGTGGAAGAGGAAATAAAGGAAGAGACATTTTTTACCTATACCAGTAGTATGTTGCTCCTAAGTATTTTTGCAAGACCTCTTCACGGAATACTATGAATCTTTGGTGTAAGTATGCAGAAACTCGATGAGGGTTGGAGATAATGTTATGGTTCCTCCATTGTTGTGCTTCGCGAGGATCTACAGGGCTAGTGTTAGGCATCACACTATGGAGGTCTGGCCATTTGGTGTCAGCAACACTTAAAGTGAAGAACAAAGTTGGTGTTGCTAGTTGTTCAACCATATCGGAAAGTTCACCTCTTACTTTTCAACCAGAAATACCTAGTTCCGCGAAGTGTCATGCCAAACCGCATAAGATTTTGTGGGAGTGCATCATTTGGATTAGCTTGAAGGCGTTGTCATAGGTCACTTATAGTTGTTGGAATGTTTTGAAGGATATCTTGTCTCATGAAGATAGAAGTTGTTGCTTGGCTATGATGACACATGATGAGGTTGAGAAAAAATACCTGAACCTGGGGTGCACTCCAAATCAGTTGTCAAAGTAATGGATAGGTACAATGCGTATTCATGAAGTTGGACCTCTTTCATGTGAGGTTGTTTAAACATGGCTGAACCTGTGGGAAACAAGGTTGGGAAATCCATGGAAAACAAGCCTTTTGTGTTGTATTCATTGATTGGGGAAAGGCGATTTCAGGCCAAGGCAATGATAATGGTGAGCCATTTGCTGAACCAAATAAGAACCGTTGAATTTCTTCCTCTTCAGTACCTGAATTAGGGAAAACTGGGACAAAGGATGATGGAAGGGATTGACTATTGGGTGATGTAAATTCCTCAGGATCAGATACAAGGGGAATTTCCTCTTGATGGGGGGGATTATTTATTTCAACAGTTTGCAAGATGGAAGAAACATTGGTTGGTTCAATTGGTAAAGAGGACAAGGCTTCATAATCAATCAGAACATCTTTGTAGTAAGGGTCGTTTGCAATTTTGAACTAGAGTGCATCCCAAACACGTGATCTGCTGACATAGAAATCATACTTTGTTTGGTTCTGCCCTTTTCTTTGTAAAAGCAAGATGTCCACTTCTCCTAGACGTCGCAGAAGGTATTTAACAATAGATTCAATGTTTTGTGGGAAACTGATAGTGTGGCCAGTGTATTTGTATTGTCCCCCACAAACCTGGCTAACTTGTAAGATTGGATTGACTCTTGCAATAAGCATTTCCTCCACTTGTGTAAGGCATTTAAGAATTGCAGGTTGATGGCCTGGATTCATGTTGTTCCATGTAGAGAAGCGGTGACCATTTTTCTCGGCCAAGCATCTATTGCATACGTATTTCTGCTCTCTCATTTTCCCACTGATTCCTGGGTAGATTTCCATACAAAAAGAGCAAGTATCCATCTTTGCAAAGGTATCTATTCTTGTACGAAAAGATCATTGTGCTTGCTTAAAGGATTTTTGGGGTAAGGAAGGAATTGCCAATGGTATTTTGGGTGTGGTAGAAGGTGAGGGAGTATATGCATAAATGTTGGTGGCTGAAGTGGAAGTCAAAGTGTAGCATGGGGAAGATTGTGGATGGGAACTAAAACCGGTGTCCAAATCATTTATGTATGTAGATTAGGGCAAGGCAGGTTGGAATAGGAAGTGGAAGAAAAAATACTTGGTGGGGTTGCCTGAATTTGTGGTTGGTACAAAGCAAGTGAGGTTCGAGGGGTACCCTCTAGCCTGCAAGCGTGGTATCTACGATGTTGCTTATCAATGATATACAACCTGTTTCTTGCATAATACGCTCATTTACGCTCCCTTGTTTGAGGAGGAGACATTTAGAAGTTACGAAATTGAATGTTGGAGTTTTCTGCAAGAAATTTGATGAGCAATAAGTAATTAGTGTATAACTAATTATTGAAACATAAATATAAATGTGCATGCATGATAAGATGTAAACATTAAATTTTGGTCAAGAAGATAGTAATAAATGCAATTGTACACATGGGAAATGACAACAAATGATCAGATTTTGTACAAAAGCAACATGAAATAATTTCATTCATAATCATATATGAGGGAGATATGACAAATACTGCAGAGGAATTACAACTTAGTGGACGACCATAGTTGATTTATGTAAATAATATTTGTTTTTTATATTGTTGGAATACATACAGTATTCAAGTTACAATATTCTTTTTAAAAAGATGAACTTGGAAAAGGTACTACGGGAAAAAAGGAATGTAAAAGAGTGTAGTTGAGAAGGGAGGATTTGTGCATTAACAAAATGTAGAACACTCATATGGTGGAATTTGTAGGATATGTCATGTTGTCTTCGACCTAAGAATACCACATTTTAATTGGGTTTTTCCGTTGTATGTTTCCTTTTTAAGAGAAAGAGTGAAGAGGAAAGCATGTCCAATGACATGATCAAAATCTCATGTGTGGCATCATTATCAATGCATAGAAATTGCAAGTCTGCAGCTGAAATTCCCATTATCATTTCTGCAGTGTCATCAAAAGCAGTAACCCCTTTCAGTTCCCCTGTAGCATCTTTCAAATCCATATGTAGAGCATACTTGTAATTACAATTTTGAACATGAATATTGCATTTTTTGTAAAACCATTTACCATCTGTTTGTTCCTGAACCTTTTTTCTACATTGTTTGTCATTGACTGTTGTTGGGCAAGCCATGTAGAAGAAATTATCCATGTTGATGTTTGATACTTCAGCTTCAACAGTCACCCACTCATTGGTTTCGAGATTTCCCATCTCTAAAATTTGTAACAAAGTAGCATTAGCAACCATAGATTGTGGAGGCCCATCTTTGCTGGTGACTGATGGGCATGGAACATGTGAATTTGGCGAAGATATCCAATCGTATGAGAGCTTGCGTTTCAGAAATCAGAGGGTTTACATAGCATTTTGAAGCAGAAATGGTGTCAAGAATTGTGCCATTGAAATCTGAAACATGACCATATTTTATTGCCAAGACTGGAAAATCTGGAACTGAGAGTATCTCTGATAACTCTTTGCAAAGATCATGTAAATGTTGGCCCCATAAGGTCACGAAGATACTGAAGCCAGACATATCTCACATTAGCAATGTTCTCCTTATAGCCTCAGAATTATCTCTACGACGAATAGTCGAGCAAGGAGAAATGGCCATCACAACACCAATTAAGTCCACCATTGAGCGTGTAGGGATGGATGGTATATCTTTTATCTCTTTGAAGTGGAAGTGATGGAGGGGAACATCATTTTGTAGTTCAATTGCAGGAGTGACAGTAGATGAGGGAAGCAAGAAAAAATTTCTAATTCGTTGTTTAAATGGTTGTAAGAATGATTTGCTTTACCCACTCTGCCATTAGATATACTGTATAGGCCTGCATTTTCTATTTGTGCATAGAATTTGTTTGCAGCATCATTGAAAGAAGTGATTCTTATTTCTCCACCTTTTTGTCCACGAAATCAAAGGCAAAGATGACGCCACTACCCCTTGTATTTCAGTACTCTCTAAGAGTTGTTTTAGCAAGAGCCCTGCCTTCTATAGTCCAGATCCTTGATGTTAAAGTCAAAGTAGAAATGTCTATGCAATTTTTTTCACTGTTTGCAATAGTGTATCTATCGCAGGCGGGTGTGTTTGGAGACAACTGAGTGTGTGCAAGGGGCATTGATTCGCATACTGTTTCTTTCCCTCATAAAATATGTTCAGGGACAGGAACAGGTGTTCCTTGCCTTGGCCAGGTGGAGACAATGTTGTCCATGTCAGTAATAAGAACCGTCCTATAACACAGGGAAAGAATAATCGACATCACAAAATCAGAAAATAAGACTTTACAAAACTCAAACAATGACGAAGATGCAACTTACAGGTCTTTATTACAAATTTTGCAGACATATTTTCAGAGCAGCACAATGGACCCTTCCTGCAATATTTTGTCGAGGACATGGCCTGCAAACTTAGAGGGAAGCATGGCAGGTTGAATATGATTTCCGTCTGACAGGTCCACTCGGTGTTGAACTGCAGAGTTCAATGATGAATGTAACGGTGACAAGTTCAGTAGTTGTAGTGTCAAGTCATTATGGGGGGATCCTTTAATGATACTCAGTAAACCTCCTTCAGTCAAGTTTATCTCCATTATGTGTAAGACTGTTTAACTTTTGGTGAATGTTGCAATCCTGTTTGAAAATTTGTTGATTTATTCTCAGTGCCATTTTTTTATGTTGTCATATGGCTTTTCAGTCTATTTGTCTAGAGTATTTAATTTTAATCAATGTGCATATTATTATTATTTGGTACATATTTATTACTTTTATCTTCACTATAGTTATGCAATGGGCATTAATGGAATATGTATTGAAAATAAATGAAGACTTCTATTTTTTTAAATGCAAGTTTTAGCTTTCCTAGCAATTTGAAATATGGGGGCCCATTACAATTTAGCGACAGAATGGGATGAAAACATAAACTACCCTTGATGACCTTAGAAAATGATGTAACGTTTGATAACCTTAGAAAGTTACCTTTTTGCGAAGTGCAAGCGATTTGAAAATAAATGAAGTAGTGTTTAGCCCAATCAAAGATGTATTTTGCAAACACTGCAACCAATAAATGCAATTAACATAATACGTTAATGTTTTTTTTCAGGCTTTGCAAATTTTGAGTTGCATTATATGTATTGAGGTAGGGAACAATATAGATGATATAGTGCACAGGTCGACGTTGTTATAAATGCTCAAAAAAATTAAATTACCTCAATCTAGGACAATGACGTAATAGATGCACTTCAATTACTTTTGTAGCAGTTGTTATCGTCAATGAAACAACCAATGCAACAATTGTTTATGCGAGTAAAACTTGCCAAATATTAGATGAGTTTTTTATGCCATAAACTGTAAAAATGCAGAAATAAAACATTCAGGATTTCTTTAAAAAATTAAAACAGACTTTGTTATATGCATACAAATTCAACATGGCACAAGGCAAATATATGTATCACAACCAAGAAATTGAGGTTTTGCAATAAACTTTAACTTGTAAATACGTGAGTGATTTGCGAGCGAACTCTGAAAATAAGATAATGAATATAACAGGGAAGGTCACGATACATGCCTAGATACGCAACAAGCATTTTCATATATTTCTGTTGCAGTCAGTTTCATCAAATCATCACAATCATTTTCTAACTTGTTATATATTTTTTCTTTTATCAAAAGTAAAGACATTACAAATAACAAGTTACTACAGTGACTATAAACTATATAGAAATTCTATGAAAAAATAAACTTCACAGAGAGATAAGTTGGAAAGAACACATACTTTCTCAATGGAACAGAGGCATTGTTGTGATGAAATGAAAAAAAAAGATGTTTGATGTTTGCGAAGAAGGAAATGAAAAAAAAACAGAGTTCTTTGATATATGCAACATAGGTTAACTTGTTACAATTGAATCGTATAGATAATGCGAACAATTCAAGATTTAAATAACTCATCCTTAGCAATGCCAATAGAAATCTAAATAGAATTCATATAGGAATAATTTAGAGACATAAATTTATTTCCAATCTTACGGACTAAAATTGTATTCAATATATTTTTTAATTATGCCTGGAACTACGGTGTGTAGTTGCAGTCCTATTGTGAAGTTCTTGTGGTCTATTGTAGATGTATTACATACCAAGACATAAGAAATAGGAGCATTGGCTCATGTCAATATGGTTTTCAACAACAATAGGTAGATAATTTCAATTCGAGGTGTTGAATCATTTTCTGGTGGAATCATTTGTAGCAATTTTTTGTTTGAACATCTTCATAGGTAGCAATCGTATGTGAAGTGTACGATGGAAACATCGAAGGGGATGGAGTGAAGAATGAAAAATGAGGAAGTGAAAAAGATGAAAAGGATGAGGGGTTATTAAGAAAGGGTTCAATGGAGGGGGAGGACATTGTGTTGCAGTGTATCATCTCTATGTTACATGTATAACAACAGAAACACATTTACCAAATAATGTATATGGAATATTAATGCCTCTTTCCCCCCTTGTCAGACCCTAGTCATAACATGCAAAAATATACTTGTTGTAAGAATTTACAGTCACATTAAATTGTTGTACAATGACTGCATTTCAGAACAAAAAGCCTTAGTCAAACAAGCAAGAAGCAAAAGTATTCTTGGGGCCAAAATACTGAAGGAATTGCCACGAACCAAATATGTATGTGTTTACATACTCTGTCACAGCAAAACTCCATCTTCTGTTATAATGCTTATTCACGTCTGCTATAACTCTATCCAATGTTTGATTTGGACAATTTACATATTTTCCCATGCCATTCCATGAATATGACTTTTCCATCACTTTTCTTGATTGTTAATTCTTTTCTTTCTCAACAGCCAAACATCTATTGCAACCTGCATTTCATTTCTAAGGTAAGTTTGATTTACGGCTGAAAGCTTTTTAGTTTTTGTATTGCATGAGTTCTTCAATCATAATCCCTTGATGTGTATGGTTTTTGAACTGAAGCAATGTGACAAGTGACAAAAAGTGTAAGCAAGGGAACTGTTGTCAATTCCCCTCCAAAGTGACACACATAATTTGCCAAAGAAGTTGTGAAAAATACAGTAGAGTACAGGAATCAGATTCCATCAAAAGATGTGACATACTATAATCCTCGTATGGCATCTAGCAACAATAGATGCCTACATTAGATACTCAATGTTTCACAAAGAATTCTCCATTTTATTAATCAAAACTTTTACTAATTTCAAAAGAAGTCATTTCATGCCCCCGACTCCAATTGTTCCTACTATAGTCAAGAAAATAGCCGACTGCTCTTCAATCTGGCGCATAATTTAAGGGTCCTCTGATGATGATCTAAAATTAGGATAGTGAAAGTGTAGAAGTCATAGGAGGATGTGAACTAATCAACATCGCTTTAAGATTAGAGTAGGGCAGGACTCGAGCTATAAGTGTCTACATGTGGTTGGTTGATTCACAGTCCAATACTGTTAGATTGAGCGAGCAATTAAAAGTGCAAGAGTTCTACCATAATAATTACAGATTTTTCTTGTGAAAAAATGGGTGAGATAAAGCATAGAGCTCCATGTTGTTAGTTAGGCCTTTTGACCATTCTAGATGGTACACATCATATATCATGTAGTTCAACAATGGCAACGAAGAGACTCGAATTCTCCATGGATTCTAGGAGTTGAACGTAAAGAAGGTAAAACCCGAACATGGAAGTTTGATGGCAATTACTACCAATGGAAAATATGGAGAACAATAACAGGGTGGATTCAAGGGACACATTTACTAAATAATGCCATATGGAATATTAAGCTTGCACGGACTTTCCAATTTACCATGTGTAGTAACTCCATTGTCCTTCCACCAATTTCTTACAGTCCCTTTTCACAGAACAGAATTCAGCCCTTACAAACTAGTGAGAAGTAAAAGTATTCCTACGGCCAAAAGACTAAGGAATTTCCATGAACACAAATTACCCGTATGTGTTTACATCACTCATATCACAGCAACACTAGGATCTTCTATTTTTTTAGATTATTACTTAAGGTAAATTAGTTTTTTGCGGAGGGACTATGACCGCTTATACAAGACCGGCTCAAAAAGCCAGGTATGTGAACAATACAATAGCCCAAAAGGAATAAGAACAAGAGCAGTAGTAGGAAATAGACTTGCACAGAATAAAACCCAATACCATTTTTCTATTTTTCAAATCAGCACAGACAAGGACATACTATATTTACAGTGACCAAATAGTTGTTGCTTGACAAAGAAAGTGAAGCGTTAATGAGCAGCCGAGCAGCACCCAGGAACACTAGCAAGGTGGAGAAGCGGTATTCTTGGAGCAGCAATTTTTTCTTTTTATGCACCGTTATCGCAAGCCATGTTATGAAAATAGCCGCCGCAATTAGAGGATTGAATAAAGGAGGCATAATTTTCCTTATCCATTCATAGATCCAACTAGGACAGCAGATTCATTATCTTCTTTTGTAAAAACCCATTTTTACTTTACTGCTTCACTCAACTGAATGAAGCACCCCCTTTACAAATATGAAAAGACACCTCACATTCAAAGCAACCCTCCTAAGGTTTCCCCACTAAGAGGGGTTTCCGAGACTTTAGGAAATCATGCCGGTATTGCAGGTTGATTCAGCCATTTGGGCAGCCCCTGCCAACTAATTGGCTTCGGAATAATTAGGTGTAAAAACAGGGAGCAACATTTTTCCACCAGTAGTTTTTTCCATTTTAAAAATCTTTTCCAAAATCCGCAATACAAAATCAATCAGTGTGTCTACGTAGCAAAACACTTTCAATGCACTCTAAAGGGAAAGCCTATTATAATCTAATGATTGTAGTCCAAGTTCACATTTTGAACTAAGGCATAGCTCACATATGAGCAGGGACATTTTTGAGAGAGTGTCAAGTTCAGGACAATGAGAAAACATCTCAACGTATAAAACTCATGTGTGCGTGAATGTTCTAGTGGTCTATGGGGGTACAATGAAAAAAGGAGTATGACAATACATGAAGTAATTTCTCCTGTTGACTAGCGGTAATTAGACAAGTATGGTAACCCATACAACTGGAGCTGGTATCAGATGGCATTTGTAGCCAATCCATTAATCTAGACTAAGCCTATACAGGAAATAGGATTCAGTGATTGTGTTAAAAGATGGGAATTTCTAGGGTTTCAAAACTTAGGTAGTGGGATTAGCAATATCGCACCAAAGTTTTTTAGCTATGACTTCCTTATCCCTATGATTGAAGGAAAAAGTCAACAACTAAATTACTCCGTAGATCCCCAGTTTGCTACACATGGATAAAGCATCTACAGCTTACCCAGACTAGAATCGGGGTCACAGTAACTTTACTAATCTACAGTCATGAAGGGATAAGTTAGGTTTGGTACAGAGCTCAACGTCTAAATATCCCGATCAAGGCACGCTCTTGGTAGAAATGTTCTGAATCAAGAAGGCTCTTCATCCACCTATAATCGAAACGCTAGGGTTAGTAACCGCATTTTGTCATAGGTGTGATCGGTTACTCATACCGGCCTGCTATGTGAAGCAAGTCCTTCCCTCTAAAATCAGTTCTCTTAAACCTTCTAGTAATGAATACTGTTTGAGTTAAATGAATTCAGGAACATGATTCATCACTCATTTTTACCCTGGCCTATCGACGTAAAGCCACGTTAGTAGTGATCTTCAGGTCGTAAATGCTCACTTTGAAGACAGAGTGGTTCTTCCAGGTTATAGAGCTTGAGACCGTACCATCTAACAATTCTTGATGCCTTCTTGACAATGACAATCATTTCTGTGTAATTCATTAATGGTACACCCAACGTGATTAGCAACAGGGCTGATCGAGCCTTTTGGTTGTAGGTGTCAGATGAGATCCATCCCCATGAATGAGTGAACTAGCAGGTTGTGCATCAGGATTCAATTGAGGCCACCTTAGCTGCCACAAAAATGCCCTTATCAATCCACGAAAGGACTAATGTTCTAGTCTTGCACCACAAACAGTTATTTCAAATTGAGGGTTCGTCCTTGTTCAGTCAGTGTTGCCTCTGCCAACCTGTGAACATCTGCCGTTTTGGCCAATTACATCTATGGCTGCCTTTGTCTTCACTTAACCATTTCAGGGTTCACAGAATAAGGTTGTCCATTGCATCTGTTATAATGCTTATTCAGGCAGTCTGCTATAACTATTATCCAGATATTTAACTTTGAGAACAATTTCCACTGTAGCTTCCCCTTATGTCAATGTTCCACATCTGCTTTCGCAAGCTTTTCCATCATGCTTCCTAACCTGATTGGTGCCTAATAAGATATCTACTCTTTCTCAACAGCCGAACATCTACATCTTGGTGCCTTATGTAGACCTATGATACATTGAGTCTATTTCTACTGCTTTATCAGGTATAGTTTGATGTGTAAGTGCTGAAGAGCTTTTTTGGTTTTATCGAAAGCCCTATTACAATGTAGTTCTTCTAGGTATGTATGATAGATGAACTTGATGTGATGATGCTTGAATGCAGACATTGTCAACACCCTTAGGGGTCCTTTTTAGAGTGGTATTGCTAGGAGCAGTTTGACACATGCACATAAATCATTGGCATTGATGAGTAGAATAGGAAACTCAGGATCCTCCATTTTACAGCTATGTTATTGCTTTTGTTTTGCTCAGAAGGATAATGCACATTCGACAAAGGAATCTATTGACCTTGATAACAATGAATTTAAGTAAGGACACCCGTGATGGTTATTAAACTTACCAGCACATATCCACCTTAATATAGATTTAATATGCGCCAAGATGTTTCCAAAAGACTTGAGTTTCCAATCCCTGTGTTCTCACACTCATGTTACAAATGGGTTGACAACTCTAGTCTTTTGGATGCTTCTTTGTGCATTTCAGATCCATATTAATATAGATCTATGCTAGCTTTTATTACTTTAGTTTCATTTTTAATAAGCCAAAAATCTTAAAAAATTCAAAATCTGCAAATGGGAAATCTCTGAATAGTTTAAATTCCTTCCACAGCTCGCTACCCTACACTCACAATGTTGTTACATCTTCCCAAGTGAGAGGTTCAGTTACCAAAAGCAGCATCCCGCACACAGTTCTTGCATACCCACCACTAATGACTGAAGGCCACTGGATTATTAAAACTGCCCCTTCCATCACATTGATGCTCAAATGTTGAAGTCTCTCCACTGTACGTGAGAGTCTTTAAGGTATAGCAACAATATCAATGAGATATCTAATCCTTAATAAGGTTTGGTACCAGACAGTATATGTATGATGAATACACATAACCAGAAGAATTAAAGAGCCTCGGCAAAAGCTTCTAATTAGTGAGTTCACTCATACACATCCAACTGTTGATGTTTTGGCCCAAGTGTCAATGACTGCCTTGACACTTCTGATTTCCGGTGCACCTTCCCCATGTCTCTATAAAATCCCTTTTATTTAGGGAAAAATTTAAGTCCCTCCTCGTTTCTACAGAAAACACATAAACAGTCCTAAATATTCTTTTCAATAATGAGCATCTCAATTTGTCAACATATCGTGATGATCTATAAATAGCAGTGGGATAAATTTGATCTTTCTCTTACCACGTTCTAGGAGTACCAAATGTATCTTTGTATAAATGCAGATAAGGGTACTGAATCTTTAAAAAATTGAAATGACATTTCTATGGACCTGAATTATGTATTCATCATCTATCATGTACACACACTTACAAACCCTTGTCCTTAAAATAGTGATTCCATACATTATTGGCCTCATCCACCTCATTAAGACTACTATCTAGTTCTCCAGAAATCTTCACAGCTCATTGAGAATTTTCTTGATTCAAGCTTGAACATCAATTTTTTTTAACACATTCTCATAGTTGTGTAGATCACTGTAGAATACACTACTTTCAAGATTTTAATACATTTCATATGATTTCAAGCTCAAACAGATCAATCAAGACCTCAACAACACAGTTTATACCATTCTTAAGGTCACATGTTTACTTTAACCATTTACTTGAAGGACACTTCACATTCAGAACATACCTTTATCTTTACAAGCACCAACATATTTGTAGATTGTCTGATAGATAGTAATAAAAGATCACAACTTGAAGAAGAATTCAGTCCACCCACAAAATTCCATTACTTACTTTGAGATATTTCATACAGATCATGCTTTCCTACCATTCTTAAATCTTTGTTGTTCAAATCAAAATTACAGATAAGAAAACAGAAACAGATCATGAAATTCTTAGTCTATTATTTGTATTTGAAAAGGTATAGTTGTATACCTCACGTATGGTGAAGTCACCTGGTAGAAAATCCAATTTGCCATTTGATAGTATGTAATATGTATCTAGACAAATTAAAATTTGTGTACCAATGTGTCTATATCAAAAAAGCAACCTCATATTAAAAAAAATTCCAAATAAGAAAATACATTTGATGATTTTTTCCACCTAATTTTAGGCATTTTCTTACAAGTTACAACTACTGTATACATGCATAGTTGAAGACATGTAGTAGCAATAGGGAGGAGATGACAAATACACTTCCACTTGAGGGAGGCTATAGTAATTTAAAAAGCAATATATTTATGCTCAAAAACTTCACTTCAAATTTGAAATATTATATAAGTAAGTATATTATGAAAAAACTGCAAACTACAACACAATATTTGCATTGTGTATTTCCAACTTGCCAGAAAGCTAACCAACGGTAATAAGAGTATGATATTTATATAAAGTATTTTCGAAGCCAAAAAACAACATGCACAATGCAAAACATAAACTTTAATTGCAACATGATATATATATATATATATATATATATATATATATATATATATATATATATATATATATATATATATATATATATATTATTTTCGAAGCCAAAAAGGAACATGCCCAACGCGAAACATCATTTTTTTTTTCTGAAAAGCTTTCTTCTGCAAATAGGGGATTTTCTTGGCACAGTCATCTTTTTTAAATCCTCTTTTCCCCTTGTTAACAAAGACACCCATCTTCAATTTGTAGGGGGGCTCATACTTCTCTACATCAACAGTTGTGTCGTATGCCAGCCCAAACCCTTTCAATAATGAATCCATTGTCTGAATTTTGAAAGATAGATGAAAAATTCCACCGGTAAGTGAAGGCGTGCCTTCACAATTTCTGTAATCTGTAGTTTTTAGGGCACGATTGTTTAGGATGGAACACATTCACTACAAACTAAGTTCTTTTAAATTGTTCATGCTTGTGCAGTTGTGGTGTTGTCATAGTAATACCAACAGGGGGAATGTAAATTTGAATTCGTGTTTTCAATAGTCCAATTTGAGAGGAAACAATAAAATGTTAGCTACCTTAACCGCATGCAAAGGAGGTGAAAAATAGTGAAGACATGCATCTTAAATAGCCATACCAAAGCGCAGTCTAACACCCTACATGGGGCGTATTGAAGTGGCCTCCCAAAGAAATAGAATCTCTCAACACACTCCAATTCCTTACTTTGGTAGGGCACATGCCCTTACATGTCCATTTAGGTTTAACAAAAGTATAAGACATGTTACTTTACATAATCCTTACAAAATTCATACTATTATTCTCGACAGAAGTAAAAAGAATTCAAGCAAAAACAATATAGAACATACTTCTTCCCGCAAGTATAATAATTAAAAAAATTATTCTAAGGATTTTTAAAAAATAAAATTAACTGACCTAAACAATTTGAAAAGAAAATAAAAATCCATTTTGTGTAGTTGGTTCAGGATGCACTTCTTTCTTTCACTAAGTATAGCCATAGGTACTATGAAATTCAGAACTTATAATCTTTTATGTTCTAAAGAATGTGATTATAGGGAAATGCAACATTCTCTACACATCTAGAGATAAGCAAAATATGTAGCCTTCATATGAAGACTTCAGACTTGACATTCTAAATAACATCCATCATGAATTTCCTATTGTAGTTCAAGCTATAACAGCCCTTCTAACTAGCAATAATTCATAATTTAAAAACACTAACCCAAACAAAAATACAATAGCAAGACAAAATCTCATGACCCCTGTAGCGTATGAAGAGAGGAGGGTGAGAATCTGCATAGACCCCTGTAGCCTATTTCCACAATCTAAAGCATAGCTTAATGCTCATATCCAACCCCTACACTATAACGAAAATGCAAAAAACCGATAACTCTTTGTACTTCTAAATCTCTCCAGAGAACCCATGTAGTGTATTAAACACCCAAACAAAAATACAGAAGCAAGACAAAATCTCACATGACCTTGACAATTTGTAAAATAGGTAGACGGTAACAAAACCATATTGGTATACAACCATGTTCACAACAAACCCATCAAATGTTGACTCCTCAGGATTCATAATATGTTTTTAAAAAAGGGAAATAACTAGATACATTCATCCCTTTTTCCACAATATAATAATGTATATGAGTTGGGAAAACAAAAAAACATCAGATTAAAGGGTGTGTGGTTGTGCTAGATTGATTAATGTAAAAGATATCACAGATCACATACCTTTAAATGCCTTGCAGAGAATATTCCTCCCACAAAAACCACCTGCACAGGACACCAAAATCAAGGATGAGCAATACACACAACAAAAATAGTTCAATAATTTAGAAAAACTATGGAAGCATCAAGCAAATAGAGAATTCATTTTTAGTCCATACATAAAACAAATGTATATTTTGAATTTGAGTCTCTTGGGGATAAAAATTCAAGTATAGCATTCTTCCTTTACTTTATTTTATATGTAATAGTGTTTAAATCCCATTAATAAGGGATTCTAAAATTCAAAATCAGATTTTCAGGTGTTAACAACATCTGATCTCACCCATGCCCGCGCCCGCGCCCGGGTGCCCTAGCTCCATGGTTTCTACGCGGGCTTCACACAGGTCTGCGAGCCCTGGGTTTACTGATCTGCGCCGGTCTGCAAATAGGGATGGAGGAGGCACGAAGGCTGCTAGGGATTCGCCCTGCTCAAAAATTCGTGATGATGTCCCTATCATTGGCGGCGGCTTTGGGAAACCAGAGGTTTCTGAGGGCGGTGGCTGCAAAAATGAAGAGGAAAATAAAGCACCAATCTCATGGATTGGCATGGCTTTCAATGCTAACCAAGACTCCCCTTTTCAGCAAAACCGAGATGGAGTTTCTCTGCTTGGTCACAAAACAGGGGTGCTCTCTCATGGGGCAGGTAAAGATGGTTCAGACAAAGAATCATCATCTCCTTTAAAACTCAACACTAGCAACTGCAGGTTGCAAGGGACTATGTGTGGCTCTGGTGATGGAGGGAGAGAAACAGGGGTCAGCCAGAACCAGGACAAACAAAACAGCGACAATAGGTCCAGATCTTATGCTTCAGCAGTCTCCAAACAGAAGGAGAATGTCAGAAATGAGCTCTTGAAACCCTCCCAAGAGGTCCCGACGCTGAAAATCGAGGAGGATCTACTTCTAAAGGTTCTTAAGGAGGAGGAAAATCTCTCCCACCTGGGTCTCATATGCAGATTTCACAAATTTTGGCCTAAGCTTTCTCAGCTTCATGACTGGATAACCCAGAGATGGAGAGAAAAAATACAAGGTAAGATTGAGCTTTATCCTTGTGCTAAAGCTTACTTCATTGCTGTCTTTGAAACCCCTAAAGATAGGGATTTAATTTTTAGCCAACATTGGGTTTGGGGGGAACACGGGCTTATGTCCAAACCATGGTATCCGTCTTTCGACCCATTAAAGGAGTCTTTTGATACCTACCTGATTTGGGTTCGTTTACCAGGACTCCCACTGCATCTTTGGAACAGATCTTGTCTCATTGCTATAGGCGATACTCTAGGCTCATGTGTGGCAGTTGATGATAAGACCTCCATTCAAGCACATACTACTTATGCTCGAATCCTGGTTAATCTCGATACCTCCAAACTCTTACCAGCAGAAATCAATCTACAGATTGGTGCCAGGCTCTGGGTGCAGAGGATAGACTATGAGAGACTTGCCTTCAGATGTCGGCGTTGCTTCCAAACTGGTCATGTTACAGATGATTGTGAACACTCCAAACGTAAGACCAAAACAGCCTGGTGGAAGGATTCTCTACCTGAACATCTTACAATTGACTCAGATCCGGCTAAGGAATCTAGTGCCCCTCTGCAAGTTAACTCACCCATCATGGTTGATTCACAGACCAATACAGAGAAGCCTCCAGACTATTCTTTACAGGTTGCTGATTCAGTGATTAAGGATATTTCGACCCCCCTTCCTATGGGTCACATCCCCATCAAACCCATTGCAGTTTTTCTTCCGACTGTAGTGGATGTGGGAAATCAGGAATGGACAGTGGTGGATAGGAAAAAGAAGGGAAATGCCAAATCTAAATCCCCCACCATATCGGACAAGGTTTGATTCTTGTCTTTTGGGTGCTATCATTGCTACATTTAGGCAAATGGTCTAATACGCAGTTGCTAGGCAGCTGTGTTGCTGTTATGTTGTTGTTTATTAGCTGTTTTTGTAGCAGCTGGTTTGCTTTTGCTGGTTCTTTCCTCGACAGATTATTTTCTGTTGTTGGGATTTTCTGGGATAAAATCTTGCTGTTGAGCACTTTTGTATAAGGGTATAGTCCCTTTCAAAAAACTATTTTCCCATAATTAAAAAAAAAAATCCCATTAATAAGGAAAACTCATTTTTTTATTCACTTTGCTATGAAAAAAGCAAACACTATGATTTGTCCTCGAATAAGTGGAAGTCCAAGGTTATGTTTCTTGAGATGGAAGCAACGAAGTTTTATAAGAAAATATCAAGTGGCAGAAACGTAAAGCGCCGAAAAAAAACAACAAAATAAAAATATAAAGTTAAAAGAAAGAAGATAAGAAGTGTAATTTCAATATCTAGATACACTTTGGCGCTTGCTGACAAGGACATGTAATGAAACTTGTCCATGGATGTAATGACATTAATTCAAATTTCAAAATATGGATCATGTGTGGAATAAAATGAAATAAGATGCAGATCAACATCATGTTGAGAGAAAATTCGAAGTTCAGGTGATTATATTTTTTTTCAAAGGAATGAACAACTTCGAAATTAGTCTTAGAAATTATAGATCTAATTACATACAATAAGACATTTTTTTCATATATGTTTTAATGAATGTTTTATTTATAATCTTGTAACGAATATGAAAGATTAAAAATTTAGCAGTGATAATAGAAAAGTGTATGCATTATTAAAGAATAAGGTTTTATGGAGGTTGAGATGCAAACAAAAACAGAAAAAGATAAGGATGCAAATAATGATAGAAGAATAAGGGATACGGTGATCCATTTAAAGTGAAGAAGCATCTTGGCCTAACTAATAACCAGCATGAGAGCTAGACTGTAAAGCATCATCAAAATTTTAGACATGTAACTTCCATAAATTCATAAATAATGTTGTAGGTGTATAAAATAATTTATACCTTTGAATACCCCTGCAGACAATATGCCTCCCATAGAAATCACCTACATAGGACACCAGAAGCAAGGATGAGAAAAACCCACAACAAAAATTACTTCAGCAGGAACAACGACATCCACTTCTGCCATAAATGAGCAAAATACTTTCGATCAATACCTGGGGCTGCTTGAGTGAACTGTTGTCTCTATTAGACAACCACCATGAACAGACAACCACACAAATACAAAACACCACTAACATATAGCAACACGAATCCAAACCACCATGAAAATATATCGACAGGAATGCAAACAACATGTATTTATAGCAACCCAGATTCCACAAACAACTAATAAAAAATATAGCGACGAAACCCAAAACCCCTTAACATGCAAACCCCCTCTCAAATTTCTTCCACGCACAACATAACCCTTCCTTTGTCAAACGAGAGGCGCTTACTTTAGGGCTATTTCGGCCCCAACTACGAAACGCAATGATCAATAACCGTCGAAGCAGTGTAAGAATTAATGACCCATGTAATCTTCTAACAACCCTTGCAAACTGAAATCCACCCCGCAGAAAGTAAACACAATTTTCTAAGCAGCCATGAACACTGTTTCTTATTTTTCTCTCCATCTACCATGCCAATGAAGCCTAGGGCAAAAATGACCTACCACACAAATGAAATCTAGAGCTTCCTCAGCCGTTGGATTTAAATGACACTGCAACAAATAGGTCGAATCGTCCGATGGCCAAAACTTGTCAGGAAAAATAGGTCGCAACCCACTACAAGAACGCCTCATGCCGTAAAAACAAACCCACAACCATAAATTATGGGCAGCCCCAACATTATTCAATGTTTTTTTTTTCTAAATATATAGAAATCAATATATGCAGGCCAATTTGCAGTTTAATCATTTAATAATAACATTTGGATTTTGATTTATATATCATATATACTTTGCTTTATAAAAAACCTTCCACTGTTTCCAATCTATATATAGTCTTTCCAATATTAAGATTTATTCAATAATAATGTATATATATTTATAACTATAATTTATATGATTATATAATTATATACATAAATTTATATAAATGTATAATCATAATTGTTTATATTATTTATTTCTTTTTGTTTACATTATAAACTTTACTTTACCCATAATGCACATCCTACTACTTTATGTTTTATTAATGATTTTTTTTAATAAAGTAACATATATTTATATTTATATACGTAATTAGAATTTATCTAAATATACATATTTACATATATAATTTATATAAATATAAATATTTATATATCTACATTTTTTAAAAGTTTTTTTTTCGCAATATAATATGTAAATAATTTCCTCAAGGTATAAAATTACAATTTATATAGGCATATAAATTTCTATACAAAGTGATAAAAATATATATGTTTTTATAATTGCATTTTTTTGGTTCTAGTTTAGACAATCTACTAATTCAAGTTTTTTTTTTTGGTCAACAATAAAAGTAATGTAATTTATATAATTTCGTATATAATCATTTTTGAGAGATTATATTTCTTACATTTTCCTACAACGATTTAAATGCATATATTTCTTTTGTAGTCAAGTAAACTACTTGTAGAACCCCGATTTTTTTCATACAATCTGATTCATATTCAGATACCATCACAACTTCTCAACATTTTAAAATTTCCAAAGAACCACATTCACTTTCCACACAAGAACACCATTCTTTTAAATTTGAAATCATACTACAAATTTTAAAATAAAAGCCCTAATTTGGGAAGAACTTCATTTCAATTACAATGCTACTTCAAGTCCTTTTTTCTTCAACGATAATAATACAAGATCAATAAATACATTTACAAGAAACTACCATCCTTCCACTCAAGTGGAAACCAAGAGTTACCAGTCTTCCACTCTAAGTGGAAACAACAAGGAAAAATTTACAACATAAGAATTCTTCCATAGGCTCAAACACAAGTCTTCATATCAATAAGATCTTCCAACTTCATAGCTTCAACTTTGCACTCTTTTCATCTCTTCAAATTTTGAGTCACCATATAAAAAAGGGGTATAGACAATGCTCTCCGCCCAAACTATAATCCAAAAAGAGGAGAAGCCATCCCCTTATTGGCCCCCGAGCCCCAAGAAAATAATAATAAGGGTTATTTTGCAAAATTTGACAACTTTCACAAAAGGTTTCAACAACAAGAATGCCACAAAAATATCACATTCAAATAACACAATCAACAATACACTCAACAATATTCTCAAACAATAATACATCTTTCCCAACCAGCACAAAGGCTTGACAACAACAAGCCAACAAGGAGCAATGAAATATGGGCACCACCTCATTTTTTCTCCCAAGTGATGTAGGAGTTCCACCCAAAAGTCTGCATGTGCATATAACTCAAAATATAATCAAATCCTTATTTCTACACTTACAAGTATGTAAAATATATCCATGTATCCTTTTCACTCCCTATAGGCAGAACTCAAACTCACACTCGCTCCACAATGCATGTCTCACGTATCCCTTTTCCCTCCCCAATGGTCACATAAATCCATTTCCCACACCCAACTTAAGGCAAGCTACCCATTCACAATCAAACATAACCACAACACTCATACAATATTCAAACAAACATAATTTCTACATCAAAATACATTAATACAAAAATACAATAAGAGGAGAGCCTACCTCTCCATCAAGCTTCTAATTTCATTTCTCAACAAGCTTTGCATCACTCACACCAAACTCAATCCAATATGAAGCTTCAAAATAAAAATCCAAGTATAAAAACTACGACCATTTTTCAAAACTGTAAGAGAAGCATAAGTGAATAAAGTAACCCAAAATCCATCAAAATCATCCATTAAATAGAAAAGGGATGTGAGGATGATGAGGTGACTCCATATAGGATGCCACTTCATCATCTCTCCATTCCAACACACAAGTCAAACACCAAACCCCAAAGTAATTAAATGCATATGTAAGACTTATGACATGCCCAAATGACACTACAAATTGCACACCATGCTTATCAAGGAAAAAATTAAATGTGGTAAGTAACAAGTGCAAATTATTTATCTTTTTAACACTCAAACATGCATTAAAATGATCAAAATATGTCCCATATTAGTTCATAAGTAGCATTAGTAGGAGAGTTTGAAATGTAAGGGACAAGGTTAACTTGTCCCTCAAGTCTCCAAAAGTGGCCAACAAGGGAAAATTCGAGTATGGGAAGGATGGTTGAGTACACACCAAACCACAAAGAAATTAAAAGCACATGTAAGACTTATGACATGCCCAAATGACACTACAAATTGCACACCATGCTTATCAAGGAAAAAATTAAATGTGGTAAGTAACAAGTGCAATTATTTATCTCTTTTTACACTCAAACATCTATTAAAATGGTCAAAATATGTCCCATAGTTCATAAGTAGGGTTAGTAGGAGAGTTTGAGATGTGAGGGACAAGGTTAACTTGTCCCTTAAGTCTCCAAAAGTGGCCAACAAGGGAAAATTTGAATATGGGAAATATGGTTGAGTACACACCACCCAAAATACATTTAATTAAATTCACCTCATGCACAAAAAACAAGGACTATCTACCCAAGTTATTGCCCACATGTCATATCTTCCCTCTTAACTTAAATTTAAGCTAAATTAGTTTATTAAGATATATTAGCAAGTGCTAATAAAGTAATAATATTTCCCCTAATAAGTAAACACATGCACAACAAATAAAACAACAAAATTAAAAGAAAGGAAACACATTACACCCATGGCTACATCAATGAGGTTATCCCCCCTTATGGGAACCTCTTAACAAATCATGCAACAACACAACATAACATTATACACAAGTTGTCAAATTTGGCCATGTCACACAACACCTGACATCCTTCCATGGTTTTTTCCCTATCTCCTTTCAATGTATATGATATAATGTCCCTGAAAACACAAAAAAATACCCTTCTGGCCTCAAGGTTGCATCAACATGTCTTGGAAATCAATGCATATAAAACATCCATCATACAATCCTCAGCATACATCAAACAATACAAAACACACCTATCTTTATCAATTTACATCGTCGTATAATGTAACTAAATCATTATCATTTGATTTTACGAATTTCTATCAATTATTTGAGATCACTTAACATTTTAATTCTACTCTAGTAAATAATTTACAATCATCAATAATCCAATTCACATTCTACAATAATCATGAAATTCTCTATATCCACTGCAACTCCCATCTACTAGATACATTTAAGAACATATTACTGATTCCTAATACCATCATATTGTTAGCAATTCACAAAATCAATTAGACCACATGGTTAGTCTAACACTCCGAATATACTCAATAGGTCAAGAATCTAAATTTCAATATACAAAAAGGTAACTATTCTATATTATCATGATATCCTTAATATCCATCAAGGTCCACAATGCATCCCTTTAGTCTAGAGTAACAAGTAGACACAACATCTATCATGATGTCTCTCACATCTTAATCAACATGCTAACTAAGATATAAAATTAGGTTCTTGTCTCTAATCAACTAAAGTTAATATAATAGTATAATTAGTGTCCAAGATGAGTGGGCATTAAATCCCCCCTCCCCTTAGATTTTAATTCCTCTTGGAATTCATAGATAAGAGGTAGGGAAACAATGCATATTATTAGAAGTTATTCTCTCTGCAAGGTTTCTTTATTTCAAACAAAAGTAGGTTCTCGGATCCCAAGTTTGGCCCAACTCTATTCAACAAGGAGAAGAGAGATTGTTAGGCACAAATACTAAGCCTCTTCCAAACAAGGTTGCAAGTATTTAATTCTACAGATTAACTCTATGTGGTTAACCAAGCTACAAAACAAAGTATCTAAACATGACATTGCCAATGGAATCCCAAGAATAACAATCAAGGTCAAAGAAGAATAGGGAGAAATTCATGTACATAGGATGACCACATAACTGCACATGGATATAACACATTGCAACAAGAAAGGTTATGACTTCTACTTAGGTTGTGTAACACCCACAACTTACACATGTAATTACAACAGTAAGAATACCAGAATATATTTTTTTTGACTAAAATTACTCACTAAACCACACCACAAGGGCTCTAGATAGAGAAACTCAACAACACATAAAACACTTACATAAGTCATCGACTCACATAGACACATGAAAAAACCATATACCTATTGATTCCACACTTTTCCCAATGAACGAATGCTGACAATGACCTAACCACAAGAAACGGACTCAAGGATTGGTGAACCCATAACACATCATTACCAAGGTTACATATTAGTTACAATTAAAATTCCAAGAACATTATTATGCAAGGATAATTATATACTTTTTCCACCTACAAATTCTTAAATTCATTTCACTTTCACCTTACAGTTTGACTATTTAAGTTAGCTCTTTACCCCTTACGACAATCTCCATAACATACATAACTTTAAAAAAAAAAAAAAAAACTTACATAACTATTTTTCATATTTCAATATATATAAAAATCTCCTAATTCTCTCATTCTTATGTTAAGATTATGCTTCCCAAAAATTTATTCAAAGTTTGAAATTTTACCCTTTCTACATAGGTAAATCTGACGTGATGACAAGAAAGCAATATTAGGATTAAGGGAGGTTTAGGTTCACCGTTCAAGATACCTTTTTTCCCATACAGAATTCTTTGATCATAGTCTCTTTATTTACCTACCACGATTAACATAATTCAGTAACTTGTTGAATCCATTCAACATTTCCACATCACGAAACTTTATTTAGATTTACATAAATCTTTTGTTTTCTCAAAGTTTGATCTCACCATAGGCAATTCATATTATTTTTAACACAACTAAATTTCTAATTGAGTTATAAGGACTCCAAGAGTGACGTTATTCATAACCTCAAATATAATTTTACTTTTATATGATTTTCTCTTACATTACACTATGGTCTCATTATTGGAATCACTTTATAACAAAAGAGTTACGAAAGTAATTGCCTAACATCTTGAAGAAGTACATGATTGGAAGCATTATATCTACAGACGAAGCACAAGTTAACCTCCTAATCAACTAAGGTTTAATTTAATTACATTTTGCACTCAGGGTTCTAATCTCTAAATAGATCAGATTAAGGTGTGAAAACATATTTACCTTATAAAGCCTCTGAAAAATACCAAGATGCTACATTGTCACTAGAAAAGGTAACACATTTAGATGTGAGGAACTATAGATATCATTAACAAGAGTTTAAGTCAAAGTACAACTATTCGCTAGGTCCATTTGTGATTTTTGGATCCCACAAGGAATTCATTCGATGATGAAGAAAATTCCTAGATCTAACTTCGTAATACTTGGTAGAAAACTAAGATACTAATGAGGTGTTAGTTCTATTTACTCCAGATAAAGTTTGTCCAGGTTGTTCCTAACCTTCAGGTTCACGACGATAAAGTAAACATACCAAGCATGACGATAACACAAACTAGGGATCTTATTTACCTAAACTAGGAGGTTTCATCGAGTACAAGGTTTTAAGTTCAATCTAATGTTACAGTTTATTCTATGCTAAGAAGGATCATACCATGCGAGACATGAGTATATAGGCATCTATTTCTAAACTATGGTTGACTATTATATTTAAGTTTCATTTATCTACATTTGCTGAGTTGAGATAACACAAACAGTCTAGATTATTCCATCATCTAATTTCATAACTGAGAATGTGTAATACAAGATAATAAATTTTATTTCATTTAACATTCATATCCATCAACCCTTTTCTTTTTTTTCTCTTTTTTTATAACAGTATGTAAATCTGAATCAAAATGGACACCTATGATTAAATGCACATTTCCCAAGACATTCCTAAAACTAGCATCTAATACATACTACTAAATTTCAATTATATTTTTTTTGTGTTACTTTGCAATTACATTAAACATATACACAGTTTCCAATAAAAATATATACAATTACAATAATAAATAATGAATTTCACCACGCCATTTCACCATCTTACTTCCATACTGCATGAAATCATGTGAGTATGAAAATCACCGATCAATTACTGGCATGGCATCCACCTACATCTAGCAATGATTAACATTTTTTAGTTTCCTATTTATATTATAACAATAATATTTTACATTTGAAAGGAGAGGGTTAGAGACACATGTTTATTTCATTTCAGTTCACTTCATTTATTAACCCAGGAGAAAGAGAGATATAGGGAAGAGAGAGAAACTTTATTTTTCCAAAAGTCAAATTTTACATAACAAGCCTACAAGATAGAGTTCCAAATAGTTTATTTACAAGTGTCAACAAGTATCCACGGTTGTTGGGTGACCCGACGAGGGTCCTTCAATTTTCTTTTTTACCTAATCTTCCTAGATGTAAAAAAACATTCAATTTAGGCTCAGAGGCTAATAAACCATTTTAAGTAATTGTCTCTCAATAAGAAAACACACCACGGGTCAATTTATATGTGTCCTCCTATACACCAATAATTCATAGGAACTTGGTAGGAATTTAGAAGTGGCGAACAATTTATGTTTTCCAGATGTTTTTCCAAAGCCATCGGTCATAATTGTGCCTATGTTTGACCTAGTCGAATAGCATCCTGAGGCGTAAAAAATGCCTTCGCCAATCTATCTAGAAGAGTGTTTTTGCCCCAAACTGAAGGTTACAGGAAATTTTCTAGTAAAAATACTAGAGGTTTACGAAGGTGGAGTAGGGATTTTGTTGCTTAGGGTTCGAACGGTGGTTCAAAATGAAATCCAATTTTTTCAAGTTTTGGTAACTTCCTAAAAGTGCGAAACATGGAGTAACAGGGCTCTAAGATTAGGCGAACAAAGAGAGCGTAAAATGGTCGAAAGAGGTCGAGCTAATGCTTGATGTGACTCTATTCATAACAAGGAACAGATACGAGTGTTTGACATCCCTTTACGGGGCTTAAAGTGTTGTTTTACAGTCTCTGTGAAAAGCGTATTTCTAACTTTGTAAGGTAGACATAAATGGTTCTTTTAATTAACTCATCTAGCTCTCACCAAAACCAATGGACACGCAGTATCAAGTTTTTTACACCCTGGGTTTAGCAATGAATGAGGTTGTCGTCACGAAATGGTTGAGGGTCAAATAGTAAGTCGGTAGCAAAGATCATGAGGTGTTGTTTTATTGATTGCACTAGTCTAGTCTGGTTAAAATGTCCAATTGTTTGAGTGTCTAATAGTTTAATACTTTTAATTTATTGCAAATGAATAACCAAATTATATGAAAATTATAAGAGATAAAGGTAAGGAGACTATGCCTGGAAAATACCTGTGCCTCTGCAGTGCAAGTGGTGCTCCAGGTGGGTTTACCCGCATTCTACAAGGCTTTAACTCTCCTTTGGAAATCTGGCAGACAGGTTCACGTGCATCGAAAAATTCTCTATGTTGGACCATTCAAGATACATATTTGGGCAGGTATACACTAACCCTCATAGCATGAAGAGATCCATAACACCAACGAACTTCCCATAAAATTGACCATCTCATGTGGTGTTTTGTCAAGTTTTGTAGCTATCAGAAACCTTTAAATTCTTCTCACTTATAGCATCTTATACAATTGCTATGGCATTAGAAACCACAACTTCTAATCTCTCAAGTATGGCCATTTGTACCAAAATAAGATAACATATTGGCTCAGATGTGGATTTTAAATAGCACATTCTCATGAGAACAAGTTAATTATCAGTTTCCCTTGTTTGCATCCAACATGATACCTCGAGTCATCCTATTTCAACGTCATGATGACAAGTCCCAAGTAAAATTCAAAACAAAGAGCATGCTTGTAACTTGAGAAGCCATTAATAGTAGGATTCATTTGGGGTCTGCACCAATGTATCAAAAATATTCCCAACGCATATGAAGAAAACATGAACAAATTACCCCATGCATGAAATTAGCTCCCACTATCCCCAACACCATCAACATATAATCAAATCTGTCAGTCAGAAGAAAATATCTTATGGAAGGCCATACTTCCAACCTGAATCACTCACTTCTTTCAACTTCTCATTATGTTCCATGTTTTTTTTTTTTTTAAAAGACTTGGCATTGATTTCTTTCTACTACCCATTTCCAGTTCCTTGGTAACCAAGAGTTGTCTAGCCATTTTTTTTCAATAGAGGAAACTTCACTAGAGCTTTCACCACATTTTTCATACATACCTATTAGTTCATATGCAACCATAATATTACATGAAAATTTTCTTCTATGCTGCAGATGGATGCACAATTTTGAGACCTCCTAATTGGCATCTCCATGAATATGGGAGTATTCTCCTTACAGAGAAAAATTGGGATTTCAATTTAATAATTTCCAATTGCGTTTTCTTGAAAGTTTCTAATCCATTTTAACGAACCCATTTTGTGCATATCCTGCAGTCAACATTGTCCACCAAAACCACACTTTTAAAAAAAGACATTTTGTCAAATAGTTCACCTTCCTGGAATAAGGTTCTACATTACAAACACGTATATCTACATGCCTTTGCAACTACAACATCTGATACAATTTCTTCTCCATATTTAATATTATGTTCAATTTCCATTCCCTGTTTCAAATCTTGCATTTTGGTATAGGCCAGAAGTGCCCTGGAACATTTAAACCGATTAATGATTTGAGAACTATTTTTTACATTTGAGGAATACTTGTCACTTTCTCGTGAAGAAGCCTATGAATACTGTACACTACCCTAAAAAGAAACTGATAAAATCTCTTCAACAGTCAAGTCAACTAGACTTGTTATAACCATTTCATGTTTATCTCAAAGAAGTATAGCCAAAATAATCACAGACATCAGGAAATTTAAGATGACTTTCTAGGTTCAAAACATAATATCTGACCACTATTTATACTAAGCACAGTATTAGTGCTCAAAATACTCTCTTATTTTTATGAAAATCCACTTTTAGTTTACTTCCTTTGTGGGGACTAGTTTGGGCCACATTGGCAATGATTTTAGGACGACTACTACAGGAGCTCAATTTGTACCATCCCCTTACATCCTTGTTGCAACTATCTAATTCCTGCTAAAATTTATATCTTTTGTTGGGGTTATAGCATGGGTAAAGTATCTAGATCCAAAATAAATTATCTTATTATTTTGCAAGAGAAATGATATGCCTGAAAAGTCCTTAGGCAGGCCATACCCTATCATCTCTCCTTCTACACGCCATACTCTTGATACATCCTACCATCCTTCTCCAAATTCCTTTATATTTTACCTAATTCTTTTAAATTTCAACTAATCCCCTTACCAATCATGACCCACAATTTTTCATGAGGGAAAACACACCTACTCTTAGGTCTAGCAAATTTAGGACCACACAAGATACGAGGTTTAATAATAAGGAAAACACCTAAATTAGCAAAAGCATTTTCAAGGATAAATAGTATTCATTGGAAGAACTTTTATAACTGGAAGTGACTCAATTAAATTTTCAAGGAAATACTAAGTATGATCTTGGCCACAAGGTTTCTATAGCTTAAATTTGTACTCAGATATTGAACACAGAAACACTAATCCTGATTTAGAAACCCCAAACACATAGATAATATTTCCACTAGAAGGAAAAGTAATATTTGCCTAGATTAACATATTCAACACAAGAGATACCATTCATCTTTATCTAACAAAATTCAATTAATTAATTTTAAATACTACCCTAGTTCAAGATCCTTAAAACGTTCAAAAGAAAAAATTACAATCCATAGGAACACTCAAGTGAGCTAGGAGAACTAGGCAACAAGAGAGGTCCAACTGTAATTTACGAGATCAACACACAAGACATTCTTATAGAAACTTATGAAGATAAACTTGCACCACTCCCTTCTTTAAAGGAAAAAGGAAAACATCATGGTTCCGCAAAAGGAAAGAGGCTTAAAAAATTCCTCCATATCCTTAACATATGTTTCCTAAGCTTTCCACTAAGCCTAGGTCACCAATGACCTATTCCAAACACAAGGAGGGTGCCTTTCTTAAAACTAGAGATATAGACTCACTCCTAAACCACAAATTGTACACTCATCAAGCAAAGAGGAAACAAGGTTACAACGACCTGAAATTCTCCAACAATGGGAATCACACACACTTAGGTTCAAGGGAGTATAACACAACTAGAACACATCACTATCAACAAGGTGTTTCATTAATCAGGGTAGGCAGACAAACCCTAAAGGTTCAAATAGTTTCCACCTTTGGCATGATGGGACGTAGGGTCCATCAATATGAACATATCAATTAATTCACACTAACAAAGGGATAAAATCTTTATGTACTTCTAAAACTTTTCACTACCCAAAGAGAGGTCCAAAAATGACCTGGCATATACTTGTGTTATAACATTTTTACATATGTTTATTGTTTGATATAACAAGGGGGTATGGAAAGTACTCAACCATATCACAACCCCAAAATTTTAGGTCACAAATGAGATTAGATAGTCCTACAGTAGTTCAAGGGAACCTTTCAATTAGTTAAAACATTTCAGATTATTACTTTTTAAATTTAGGGCATGCAATAGCCATTTATACAATCAAGGTTGTTTATTTATACATTCTACTTGTGCTCAATCTCATAAAATTACTCATTCCATAATCCAAATTATAAGACACAAGTTATAGTTACATTTTCTAAGCACATTTCTTATAAGTTTTCTTAATTAATGCATTCCTTTTATTATGATATCACATATTTGCATCATAACAGAACATTGCGAATGTTGGTATGATATCTTGCATTCTATATAGGTCGAAAAATTATTTATTTTACTTTTAGGGAAAGTGTAAAAAGGTTCATTTTTTATTTTCACATAGTTTTATTTCTTCTATTAGAGCTCACAAAGTTAGAGTAAGGAAAATTTTTTCTAATGTTCCAATTTACTTATTAAGTTTCAAAGTCCAAACCCCTCAATTAGAGTTTTATTATGTTTAGGTTAATCATGTTACCAATTAGATTCTAATGAGAAGGAAGAGTCAAACATATCACATTATTAATTTTATAGGAACAAGAGATCAATCAACCAAACTAGAACATAGCAAGATTACAAGAGTTTACCAAAGAAATACATGTATCACTGATGCACTCGAAGTGGGTCTCCACAAGTACCAAAATAAGTTACAATGAAGAAGCTTATTATAGATGCAAATTTTCTTTTACGAATTTAAGAGGTTTACATCGGTTTGGGAAAGAAAACAAAGTTTGTGGTTTAGACTCAAATTAGGTTCACAAAAAAATGAAAGAAAGATTTTTCCAAACAGGACTCATATTTCCACAAGATACCATCCACCAAGAAACAAAGTGACAAGGGAAAATTTACTCCAAGGACGCCATATTTCTCACCAAGAGGAAATCAAATACAAGAGAACAATCAAATGATTTACTTAGACATGGCCACTATAGCCAAGAGTTATAGATTAAGTAGAAAGAGCAAGACATAAACACAGCTAATATAAGAATCTTAAGACCTATAAAACCAAAATTTCTAAGAATAAGGCCCAAAGGACCCCAAGGCATCCATATCTATCTCAACATAACTAAATACTAATAGATTATAGTGTGGTATAGATTCAACAATTAAGAGATTAAGATAAGGGTAGGTCTATCTATGGGTCATCAAGAGTAAAAAAACACTTATTTAAGCACAATGCCTGAAGGGGCTTAAGTATAACCATATTTACCCGAAGATACATACAGTCCAACAGTCGATCTTTTATAAAATAAAACAAGGAAACCACGTTAGAACTCAAGTATGCCCATCGGTGGACCATCACAAACAAACAATACACTATCCACTAAAACATATAATCATTCAAGAGTTAATACATCCCTAACATAATCCATAATTCCATAGGGCATATCACATCTATTTTGATGAGGAACAAAGATCCTACCAGGGTGCAAACAAAACACAACCACCAATAAAACTACAAACTAAACCACACAACACAGAGAATTCTCTCCCTAGAAAGGTTGAGTAATGAAAGAGCCACTCCAAGATCCTAGACACACAAGATTTCATCATTCCAAAACTAAAGGCATGACTTGAAGCACCTAAAAAGACTATCAAGGCACCTAGGGTGTACCCCCATATGACAAGAGGTCACAATACAAATAGTGTAGAACTAGCTCATCAATAGACAAGAAAAGGATCACGTAACATTCTTGACAACATTTAGCCAAGTGTCCAACAAGATAAACGAGCTCTGAGTCACCAATCAAAGGTAAAATCCAAGAAACCTTTGCAATCAAATAAAATGGCTAAGTAACCGCATTGCAATCCTTGAAAATCTTGCAATAAAATGAAAATAACAAGAAGAGCCTCAGAGCTTCTCAATCAAATCATAAAATAAAATGTTGGTCCTTGATAAAATAATTTAAGTTTACAAATATAAAACACATGAAATGTCCACATCACATTCACTTTGCAGCCCTTCATGGGCCACCAAGTAGGGGTACTATACATTGAGCTCAGATCTAAGAACACACATACAAAACTGGATCAATTGTGACACCATGGTCTGATATCTACTCTCCCATATGGGATTTAGTCCACAAGTGACAACCCAAAACCAACTCATCTAACCACTGAAGAAAAAGGGACGTTCTAACAACTAATCAACCTCTAGTTTTCCCCAAACTGACCCTTGAAAGCTACCTCTAACACTAATCCACAAGAATTTGCACCACACAAAATAGCACTCCTAATAAGGGGGGTCTCTACGGGGTCAACACAACACACCTCTCATAACCAAGAGCTAGGATCCCAATAACCAACATCTTCACAAGGAAACCTAAATCCTATCACTTAAGAAGCTCACAAGAATATCAAATTGAGCAGAATTTCCCATTAACAGGTTCAACAAGATGCCCACTTAGGTGAATACAACAATCCAATTTTTATTATTTAATTGTTATTTGAATCCTAGAGGTTTAATTGCCCTAGGTTTAAGTATCGGTAACTGGTTTTCGTTTTCCCACGTTTTCCTAGGGTCCAAGCATTGAACTCACAACTTTGATACCAAGTGTAATGCTCACAATTTTGACGTCCAAACCACACCAAAGTCTAATAATTTATTAGGGAAAATTATGGTAATTTTTTTTGTTTAGAAATTTACAAGGGTAAACATTAGTTACAGTTTAAATAATTTCTCGATTTAGATTCCTACAAAATTTGTGGAAGTGGGAATTAAATTAATAATTAAATATTATTAATTAATTTCCCCAAAATAATTTACAGTTTAAAAGTCTCCCATTAAGTTCATTTACTTAATTAGAGTATCTTTTACAATTATTTAATAGTCATGCCCCCTTCATTTAATAAACTATATCCTTGGTAATAGTTATTAAAAAAAAAACTCTTTTGTTCATTATTTAAATACCAAGCACAATGCTAAATTAATATTATACCACAAGAGGTCACAATTTGACCTAGCCACTAAGTGGCCTCATTCAACCAATTACCCATGCATTTTAATTAAATCCCATTCCCATAAAATACCACCCACTTAAGTGATGTAGGGTTTATTTTCAACCATAAGATTTGATCTATTTGGGCCATTGGATCTAGATTTCCCTAAATTTCCTTATGAGTTCCTTCTTATTCTTTCTTTTACCCTAAACTCATTCATTTTCACTGGGAGCATGGAGGCCATAGAGGCCATGAAAGCTGAGGATGGGTTTTCTCAACTCCAACATATTTTTTTTTATGATTTTTGTGCTAAATTGAGAGATCTCCCCATTTGTATTGTGGGTATTGTTAATTTATTTTTATTACAAGGAGGTATACACACAGGTTTGAGTTTCAATGTGTGTGTACACACACCACGGGGGATTCATTAGTAATGTAATATCCTAACACATGCATTCATATTGAGGTAATTAAAATTGATAAAAACAAAGTCAATATATCAATAGACAGTAGGGGTGAAAAGATTTATTTTATTAATATTTTGAATTAGGTATTGGGGATAGGTTAGAGAAGATTCGGGGTTAATTTTAATATAAGACTAAAAAATTTCAACCCTAGTTTTTAAAATATATATACCGTAAAATTACAAAATCTTTGTGGTCATAAAGTTATATTATAATCTCCTTTGAATAAGGAAATATGAATTAGGATATTCTTAAACAAGAAATATAAGGATGGTAGAAAACTAGGATTGCGTATTCGTTACAACACAAATGATTTTATTTCACCATATTAGTTATTAGAAGAAATATTGATAAATGGTTAAAGCTTGACATTAAGGTAATTGGTGATAGGTCTTAAATGGATTCAAACTCTATTTCTAGAGAAATTGTGCATTAAGAAAATAATAATTGAGTGGGAAACCTGATATATTTTTTCTTTGATATATTAGGTATAAATAAAAAGGGGTAAATAAAATTGTAAAAGAAAAATGGGTAAGTAAGGTACATGGGAAAAATAGGGGGTATTTTTATTCTAATTATATAATAGGAGGGGGTATTATCAATTGAATAATTAGAGGTTAAAACTAAAATTAAGGGTATTCTTTAATACCCTTCGAACGCACATGTTATACCATACTTTTACTTAGTGAACCCCCTATGACACACACACACACACACAAAAACTATTTTAGTTATTTTTATATATAATACCAGGTTAAAGATAAATGGCAGATTTATATATAATACACTTGAATATATATTAACTTCTATCATGCCATTATAAAAGTCCGGCCGAATTAATATTATACACAACACTTTATACTACGGTGGTCTTGACTTGTGGCATTTTAGTAGGGTTTAATATTTTTTGGGTGGGAGTAGTGCCCCCACCAATATTATGTTTTTTTTGTTTATTTAAAATAAACCCACAACCATAAATTATGGGCGGCCCAACATTATTCAACGTGTTTTTAAATATATAGAAATCAATATATATTACAATATATTACAATATTAATATTTAATAATAATACATTCTTGATACTTTGATGTATATTCATAAACCCCGCTTTACAATGTTCATTATTCAAAATCAACATTTGAATTTTGCAATTATATATCATATATACTTTAGCTTTACAAAAGATCTAAATATTTGGCATTCAATATATAATACTTTAATAACTATTAATTTTCATTCAATAATAATGTATCTGTAACTAAAGTTGTGTGTGTGTGTGTGTGTGTGTGTGTGTGTGTGTGTGTGTGTGTGTGTGTGTGTGTGTGTGTTGACTATTGGTAAAAGAGGGTTAAGGGGACCCTTCCCTGTACAATAAAGGAGAAAAAGATATATCGATGAGGAACACTGAAGTTGCCTCTACCAGCGTTACAGAAGGTAAAAAAACAACAGAAAAAAAGGAAAAAATCATCCCTGGGACCCCTTCCCATGGGATTTAAGATGCATTTTAAGGAATTCATTGTTTCATTCTTCCTTCTATTCACAGTAGACCAACCATCACTGGAGTTTGGATTTACATTTTCAATTGTGTGAACCAGAATGAAAATTTCAATATTATTGTTTTCCTCCTGATGACCAAAAGGAAGGGATAAAGTCCCAACCTCAGAGCTAGGGGTAGGAGCCTTCTCGACAGGGGTAGAAAAAGGGGCAACCACCTCATCCACTAAGACCACAACATCCTCATTCGCAGATCCCCCTTCAGATGAAAAATCTGAGTGACTGTCAACAACCAAAAGACTTGGATCAACATTCTTCCACCAAGAAGTGTGTCTACTTGCATGTTTCTTCCATACTTGCAATCCACGGCTAAATGTCCAAGAAAAAAATAAGTTCTGCATCTGAAGGGGAAACCTTCATAGTCCAAGTTTTGAGTCCATATTTTTTCCTCAACCATAAGATCAACAGAAGCAAGAAACTCCATTGAAGTGTTTATGTCAACTAAAATGCGAGCATACACAGTATACTCATACAAGGTCGTTTTTGTGTCAATAGCCAGGGTTTTACCCAGAGTGTCCCCAATGGAAATTAAACATTTCTTGTCCCAAATCTAAAGAGGTAGATATGGAAAATGAATCCAAATAGGTCTGATTTGGAAAGTTTTGGTCACAAGATTAAAAAGGGGAAACCATGGGTTCATGAGCAGAAAGTGTGATTGAAAATCCCACAATCTATCAAAAATTAAATCTCTATCAGAGGTAAAATCAATGACAATAATGAAGAAACCTTTAGTCGAAGGGTAAATGTCCACTTTACCATCCATTAAAGGCTTCCAAGATGAAGAGATCCAGTAATAAATTTATATGAGTATATAATTATATACATAAATTTATATAAATGTATAATCATATTTTTTTATATTATTATTATTATTGTTGTTTACATTATAAACTTTATTTTACCCATAATGCACACCCGACTAATTTATGTTTCATTAATGATTTTTTTTAATGAAGTAACATACATTTATATTTATATATATATAATTAGTATATATATATTCATAAATATACATATATTAGATATATAGATTATATATATATATAATATAATTAGAATTTATTTATATATAGATATTTATATATATAATTGCATATTTTGTTCTGCAATATCTTAAACATATCAAATTTTAAGTTTTGTTTCTCAAGGTATAAAATATACAATAATTTCCTATAAGGTATATAAATTTATATACAAATTGATATAAATATATATGCTTCTATAATTATATTTTTTTGTGGTCTAGTTTAGACAATCTACTAATTCAAGTTTTTTTGGTCAACCATAAGGGTAATGTAATTTATATAATTTTATATATAATCATTTTTGTGAGCTAATATTTCTTTCATTTTCCTACAACAATTTAAATGCATATTTTATTTCGTTCTCAAGTAAACTACTTGTAGAACCCCCCCTTTTTTTCATACAATCTATTTTATATTAACATAACATCACAACTTCTCAACATTTTAAAATTTCCAATCAACCACATTCACTTTACACATAAGAACACCATTCCTTTCAAATTGAAATCATAATACAATTTTTAAAATAAAAGTCCAAATTTGGAAGAAGTTCATTCCAATTGCAATGCTACTTCAAGTCCCTTTTTTTCAACTATAATAATACAAGGTCGATAAATAAATTTACAAGAAATTACCAGCCTTCCACTTTAAGTGGAAACCAAGAGTTGCCAGCCTTCCATTCTAAGTGGAAACAACAAGGCAAAATTTACAACATAATAATTTTTCCATAGGCTCAAACACACAAGTCTTCATATCAATATCATAATCCAACTTCATAGCTTCAATTTTGCACTCTTTTCATCTCTTCAAATTTTGAATCACCATAAAAAAAAAGGGTATAGGCGACGCTCTCCACCCAACCTATAATCCAATAAGAGGAGAGACCATCCACTTATTGGCCCCCAAGCCCCAAGCAAAGAACGATAAGGGGTATTATGTAACATTTGAAAACTTTCACAAAAGACTTCCACAACAAACACTCCACAAAAATATCACATTCAAATAACACAATCAATAATGCACTCAACACTATTCTCAAACAATAATGCATCTTTCCCTACAACCACAAAGGCTTGAAAATAACAAGCCAACAAGGAGCAATGAAATATGGGAACCACCTCCTTTTGTCTCCCAAATGATGTAGGAGTTCCACCTAAAAGCCTCCATGTGCACAACTCAAAACATAATTAAATGCTTATTTCTACACTTGCAAGTATGTAAAATATATCTATGTTATCCCTTTCACTCCCCATAGGTGGAACTCAAACTCACACTCCCTCCACAATGCATGCCTCACATCTCCCTTTTCCCTCCCCAATGGTCCCATAACTTCATATCCCACACCCAACTTAAGGCATACTACCCATTCACAATCAAACATAACTACAACACTCATACAATATTCAAACAAACATAATTTCTACATCAAAATACATTAATACAAAAATAGAATAAGAGGAGAGCCTACTTCTTCACCAAGCTTCCAATTTCATTTCTCAACAAGATTTTCATCCCTCACACCAAGGTCAATCCAATATACAAATTCAAAAGAAAACTCCAAGTATGCAAACCAAAACCATTTTTCAAAATTGTAAGAGAAGCAAAAATGAGGCAAGTAACCCAAAATCCATCAAAATCATCCAATAAATAAAAAGGGATGTGAGAATGATGAGGTGGCTCCATGTAGGATGCCACTTAATCATCCCTCCATTCCAACACACAAGTAAAACACCAAACCCCAGAGAAATTAAATGCACATGTAAGACTTATGACATGCCCACATGACACTCCAACTTGCACACCATGCATATCAAGGACAAACTTAAATGTGGTAAGTAGCAAGTGCAATTATTTACCCTTTTTACACTCAAACATGCATTAAAATGGTCAAAATATGTCCCAAAGTTCATATGTAGGGTTGGTAGGAAAGTTTGAGATGTGAGGGACAAGGTTAACTTGTCCCTCAAGTCTCCAAAAGTGGCCAACAAGGCCAAATTAGAATTTGGGAAGGATGGTGGAGTACACACCAACCAAATGCATTTAATTAAATTCACATCATGCACCAAAACAAGGACTATCTACCCAATTTATTTCCCACATGTCGTATCTTCCCTCTTAATTTAAGTTTAAGATAAACTAGTTAATTAAGATACATTAGCAAGTGTTAATAAAGTAACAATATTTCCCCTAATAAGTAAACACATGCACAACAAATTAAAAACAAAATTAAAAGAAAGGAAACACATTACATTCATGGCCACATCAATAAGGTTACCCCCATTATGGGAATCTCCTAACAAATCATGCAACAACACAACATATCACTATACACAAGTTGTCAAATTTGGCCATGTCACATAACACCCGACATCCTTTCGTGGTTGGTCCCCTATCCGCTTTCAATGTATATGATATAATGTACCTGCGAACACAAACAAAATACCCTTCTGGCCTCAAGGCCGTATCAATATGTCATAGGAATCAATGCATATAAAAAATCCATCATACAATCCTCAAACATACATCGAACAATACAACACACACATATATTTATAAATTTAAATCATTGTATAATGTAACTAAATCATTATCATCGATTTTATGAATTTCTATCAATTATTTGAGATCACTTAACATTTTAATTCTACTCTAGTAAATAATTTACAATCATCAATAATCCAATTCACATTCTATAATAATCATGAAATTCTCTATATCTATTGTAACTCCCATATACTAGATACACTCAAGAACATATTACAGATTCCTAATACCATCATATTGTTAGCTATTCAAAAAATCAATTAGACCACATGGTTAGTCCAACACTTTACAAACAGTTATGAAATCGACAAAAAAACATAATCGAAATTGTTTTTAGGGTAAAGGCTTTACAAATTCTTGTTCATGCACTGATTATAAATAGACACCTACGTGCACATTTTACTAATACGTGCACATTTTACTAACTTTATACAATATCCATAAGTATAAAATTAAACAAGATCAAATGTTGAGAGGTTGTTTTAGAAAACAACATCTTAAGTTAATGCATATGTTTGAGAATCAAAGGGATGTAAAGGAGATATCATCTCTCTTAAATTTCTAGAAAAGGTTTTTAATGATCCTATTTTTAGTTTTCTACTTCACTCATCAACCTTTGTTATTTACTTATGTTTTTTAATTAAAATTAGTTTTATAAGCATGTGAAGCAGATCGATGTAAAATTTCCCGAGGATGCAATCATAGGTAACAATGTACCATTTTGGAGTGACATATAGTGGTTTCCATAGATCATTGTAATTTATCTTAGTCATATGTCAATTTCGACTGAAACTTCTATTCTATATGTTAATAGTTATGGAATATCATTCTTGATTTAACCTCTATATATGTTGCAAAATATTTAACACACGTAGTGGATAAAGTCAATATTCCAACATTCAATCAAAAAAATCCTGAAACCTATGATAAATGATAAAGATACAAACACGAATGCCAATCATCACTAATCTAATTACCAAAAAAAATCGTATTGCTACCTTTCCTCTAGGATTATGAATGAATCCCATTTGATATGAAATGTACCATGTATTTCATTTTATCACTCTATCCTATTTTTATCCATCATTTTCTTTTTCTATGACGTGTTGTTCAATATTTATGTAACTAATCTTTTTATTTCTACATGGGTGATGACGATAGAAATTGTTGTATGGACTTTAATGATAGTTTTACTAATATGCACATAACAAATAATAGAATACTTAATATTGACAAGGTGAAGGTAAAATTTACTATTAGAAATTATTTTCTTATAATTGTTATTGCGATGTGTCTAGTATATCTGGAATTCTACATGATCCATACAACATATAAGATTGAAATTTATTCGAACACTTTACAAAATTGACATTTTTAGTTTTCTCAATGGAAAATTTAGTTCCCCCTAAAATTGTGAAGCATTGAGATCTAAGGTGGCCTATTGAGAATTGATGGGCCATACTGCTAATTTTCCTTATCAAGAATGGTTAGTTGAAGAATTGAGTGCATACGCTATATCGAGTAAGAAAAACTTGATTTGTAACACTATATTTCCCAATCACAAATATAAATAAGAAAAGAAACCAATAGATATATAGAGAGAAATAACAACACTGAAGGTTTAATATTGATCATCTAATCCTATGGTCTTCTGTAAATGATAGATACAATACTCTCAAGAATAAGTGTAACTTGTATTTTAATATCAGTATGCAATGCTCACAAAATGGGGCATTGTCATCATGTACAAGTTATTAATTACATGTCACAATATAGCTATTTATTAATATATTTATGGGTTGTGAGTTGAGTGAAAGATATGTTTCTATTCTACGATTTTATGCATGTATAATACTATTACTTTTTGCAATAATACAAAGTGATGGACCTACTTTGTTTTTGTTTTAGATATGCAAAAATAAATTTCACAAAAAATAAATTTCACAAAAAATAATTTTCCTTATTATTGTTTTCCTTTAAACAATGTCATTACACCAAAGGCGTTACCCCTATGAGAAAAGGCTTTGCGGACATTAATGGGACTGTGTCAAATTTGATGGCTTAAATGACAATTTTGCTATTTTTAACAATTTTGTTTTTTCTATTTTTAACCATTTTGCTTTCGCTATTTTTAACAATTTTACTTTTCTGATTTTGCATGTTGCTTTGGGTTTTCTATTTTTAAATTTTATTTTTTAGCTTTTGCATGCATTAGCCTTTAAATACTGGTAAGTATAACACTATACTTTCATTCTTCAGGCTCTCTAGTCAATTCCCTGCGTTAAATTGAATTATGCAGGTATGCATTTAAATTCTGTTTATACTTATATGTCGCAGTAGAACTATATTCTTAGCCTCCTCTTATGACTAGTTCTACAGCTTTGGTTTTTGGTCAATGAGGTTCTGTTTCAAATATCCACGCAGACTCAAAAGATTCCTATGCTTGATGCTTCCAACTGTTTCGTGTTCACCAACTTCACGCAAGCTTTGTGGTAGATTTTAGATTTTAGATTTATTTATTTTATGTGATTTCTTTGTTATGACCAGTTCTACAACTTTGGTTCTTGGTCAATGAGGTTCTGTTTCAAACATCCATGCAGACTCACAAGATTCCTATGCTTGATGCTTCCAACTATTTCGAGCTCAGTTCCAACTTCATGCAAGCTTTGTGGGTAGATTTTAGATTTTAGATTTATTTATTTTATGTGATTTCTTTGTTTGCGTTTGGTTGTAATAGTTCAGCGTTCTCAGTGATTGATACTTTTTAATACATCTGTCTCTAATCATATGTGTTTGGAAGTAAAGACGATGCTCATGTGACATGGTTGATTTCACATACGTGTCCAAATGTGCTAAATTTGATAACTGTGTTGGAATGTTTTTCACCCATTCAACTGTGTTTGGAAGTAAAGGCAATTCTCATACGATCCAGTTGATTCCAGACATATGTAAGGACATGCACCTGTTCTACTCTATCGAGGTATACCTCACCTAGAATTGGGTGCAGTATCTTACTCAAATTGACATATAAACATTTCTGTCTAGGATTTGAATCCCAGTCTCTGTAAAGAAATTCCCGTTTGTTTAATTCAGCTTTTTCCACTCACAGTGATTGATACACGTCGATATATACACAATCAATCAACTGTATTTGGAAGTAAAGATGATGCTTATGTCCTGAATTAGCCGTGTTTGGAAGTAAAGATTATGCTCATGTAATGCACTTGATTATATACATATGCATTCAGATGCTTACGCGTGGAAATCTATAAATTCTTATCCTACATAAAAGAGCACACAAGTTTTTTCTTTTCATGGCATCTAGTTTCTAAAAATTTAACAAATCTTGACTTGTTGTTGAACGGATTTTTCATTTTACTATTACATAATTTTTCATCTTATACCTAGAATCCCGTCTATGTTTTCTATAATTAAATACATGTGCTATTTGGTTGTGTTTATTAGTTTGACTCACAGTAAGAGGAGAATTTGCAGGATATTTACATATTATTTTCTTCTAGTCATAGAACACAATATGTGACATGGTTTTTAGAAGCAAATCAATTTCATACACTATTAACAACTAATAATAGATGAAAATAAGGCTCTACGCTCTTGGTGAAAATAATTGTAAGAGGAGAAACTGAAAAACAAAAGGAGCCACATCCGGGATGGATTTTAATGTATCACTCGGGTTTCAGAATTTATAGTTAGAGATTGGTAACCCCAAGACACATAACTATTACAACCAAACGCAAACAAATAAATCACATAAAATAAATAAATCTAAAATCTACCCACAAAGCTTGTGTTGAGCTCGAAACAGTTGGAAGCATCAAGCATAGGAATCTTGTGAGTCTGCATGGATATTCGCTTTCTCCACTTGGAAACCTACTATTTTATGATTACATTGTAAATGGAATTCTGTGGGACATCCTACACGATGAGTAAAGAAAGTGAATATTAAGATTTTAGATTTTATGAATCAAGAGCTAAAAGAACCACGAGAACAAGCTAAAAGAAATTATCCACGAATAGGTAAAGGCATAAAAAATATCCTACATATGTGAGTGGTACATACAATATTTTTAGATTATATGGAGAATTAATGTTTATTGGATCCTATCGCCTCTTTAGGCATGCTAAGACTAGTATTAATCTATAGTTACAGACTCGAAAATAATCAAGACAGGTATAGGCATTCCACAACCATTTTAAGCTTCAATTAAGGATTTAAAGTATCAACAATCAATTCAAATACCTTCATAAGCATCCAATGATTATATCTTGACAAGAACAAAGAGTCATCTTGTTGAGAGAACACATAAATTTTCTGAACTAAAAATGGGAAAAGGCCATTGTAATAGCTTTCCAGGGAGACACAATAGTGGACAAACAAAAAGGAAAAAAACCATAGCCATTATAAACTTATACAAAAATATAACTAAATGTGAAACCAAACCTAGTGTTGTAGTGTGGATTTTGAAGAGAAATCAGTGCAATGTGATTGAAGAAGAAGCTATTGATCATGAAACGATACAAATATTTGTTTCCCCCATTATAGTGAAGCTTGAGCCTGGGAATTATACAAACCATTAGTGTAGATTCAGAAATTCCTCTTCTGATTTAAAACTATGCTCAATTTCTACATCTTGTGACTCGGGATTATGACAAGTAGTTTTCTATTCTCTTACAATCTTTTCAAAGAACAATTGTATTCAAGATTAGGAAGAGAGAAAATTGTATTTGAAAGTTTGATTGCATATGAATTTGGATGTAGTTCTTCCTTATCGGGTGGGAAATTACAATGAAAGCTTTATATATTATGGAAAAAGCCTTTGGGATATATGAGACGATAAAAATACATATACAATTTGAGCGTAGAACCCAATATCATGAGTGTGTTTTTCATCCTTGACTTATTTTTGTTTACATAGAGCATACAAAAGTATCTAATTGTTGACTTCTATAACATAACTGAAGACTGTTTTTAGAGAGATATGAAAGTTGATCCATCTGATGCTGAAGTTATTTTGTAGTATGCACACTTTTGTGGTTTTCTTGGGGTGAGCCTCCTGCTACAGAAGAAGCATTTTTAGATGTTATTGCTATAGATTCCTAGGAATCCTTTTCATGCAAGGAGCTATGCGCACTTCCTTTGGAATACCGGAGGTGAAGACAGTTGTTATTCGGAGGATTTCATCCACTTTTGGTCTTCTTTATCAGGTTGTAGAAGTGGTATGTGATCAAATGATATGCATCCTCTAGGGGATTGTACTGGATATTAGCAATTACTGTGAAATTTTCATGATTTTAGTTTGGGTCCATATGCTCAATTTTTTTTGTAACTAGGAAGAGAAGACAAATTTGTATTTCCTAAAAATCAAATTGAGGGATTTAGAACTTTCAACATGATTTAAAAAAATAATGCAAAACTCGGTTTTGCATGATTTACAAGGAATATCAAAGAGTTTGGTCTACAGAATGAAGATTCTTTGTTGTGAAGTGGATCAATTTGAATTGATGAAACATGACTCTCTGCTATTGTAATGAGTGTAATTACATGTTGATATAAATGAATTATTTCTTAACTGCAAATATGATGTGTGGTTGATATAGACAAGTATTATGAAAAATACATAGTTATATTAATAGTTGGAAGCATTTAAAGGCTAACACATAATAATTCTATAGTTGGTGTTTTGTTATGATCTAATGTCCTTAATACACGAGCACATTGAAAAATCAAACCGGATATCTTATTAGTTGTAGTTGGTTAGCAGGATTTAAGGTGTTCCTGACATTTTAATTCTATTGAATATTAACAAGGTTGGATCTCCTTTTCTTCATTGCCTGATAATTTTCACTTTCTATGGTTTGTAATGGTTAATAGCTAAAGGGGAAGGCAATGAAATTTTAGCCACATTTAACTGCTTTGATACATTTAGGGAGTCAACTACCATTGTCCTTCAATCTCTTATTTCCTAATTAAGGGTTCTTAATAATGGAATTCAACCAACTGATATTGTACGGGAGGTAGTTGATTGTTGATCTCAGTTTAGAACTAGAAGTCACCTAACAAGTTTATTTATGAATTTGTTTAAGTTTCTTATATAGGGAAACAAAGAATAGAGAAATAGTGGGGTATTTTTATGTGAGCTGCGATTTTTAAAATCCCTCAATTTGAGTTTCTTAATGAGCCCAGGCTATTTGAAGGCGTCATCTCAGTAGACATGTGGTAGGTTGTATTATACCACCTTTTTGCTAGAGATAACCACTTATGCCACTAATTTTTCTTATCAGAAACAAAGCAGCACAGGTAAGCTTCTATACACTTATTAATGATCTCAGTTTGAGCATCTGTTTGAGGGTGATATTTAGAGCACATGGCTATTGGAATCTCCACTTGCTTGTATAGCTCTTCCAAAAATTGTTGGTGAAAAGACATTCTTGGTTGCTTACAGTCACCTTTGGAAAACCATGGAATTTTTACACATTGTCAATGTAAGTTCTTACCAAATTTGGTTTTTCTCATTCCAATAAAAATGGGCATATTTATGCAAACATTCAACCACCACATAGATTTGATCATAACCATCAAATAAAGGGAGACCACATCTAAAATCCATAGATACATTTTAACTTCTCCAAATTTTGTTGAAGGGTGTCTGGATTATATTAATCCTAGAGATGGGACATTTTCATTCTTGTGTCGTTGAAAACTATCACATTCTACGACGTATCTTTGTACCTTTTTTAAGCCTTTTAAATAAAATGATCGCCTTACATTGTAATAAGTTTTACAGAATCCTATATGTTCTGCTGCTGGAGAATTGCGACATGTTTGTTTGAATTTAGAAAATAACTGTGGTTTATGAACCATAGTATGCCATTTTTCAATGTGAATTTAAGATAATCATGGATCTGATTGATAAGTTGTTGCCATGTACAATATCCAAAGCTACAATAATGCTACAATATCCCAGATTGTGGTCTGAATATCCTCTAAATACAACCACACTAGATGTTGCAGGAAGAGTTATTTGAATACTGATTTTTGGATTCTAAAACAACTCTTTTAAACCATTTTCTTTATAAACCATAGTACTTTAAGATGTATTTTTTAAACTATAGAGACTTATTTTTAGGATAAATTGGCTGGTTAATAAAAGAGTATGTATGAAGGTTACAAGCACTTAATTTCTCTTTTTATGAAAAAAGTTTGAAATGTAGGTAGAACCTTTAAATAAAATGGTTCATCTATATTTCTACACTTACAAATCAATCACACTCATTATCAACATCAAAGTTACAAAAGTAATAACTATCCCTCTAAACAAAATAACATATACCTTTCGATGTTCACATTGCATTGTACACATGCGATTGCTAGTATTGATGCCTTTAAATATAATGGTTGTATACTTCAATGTAATGTAAATTATATGCATGTCGAACAAGAGTAAGAGTATTGTACCTACCAACACTTTTAAAAAGATCTTAAAATTACTTTCTAAAAGAAATTTTAAAATTGTTTTTATAATTCACATGTAGTGCCCAATTCCCTTTGAATCTTTTAGATACTGATTTTGATACTATTGATCATATTATGGACACTACTATGTTTTGTTTTAGTATGATGGTTAGATGTTAGATCATGGACTAGTATTGATCTGGATTCAGTTATTATGATTGATGATTACTAGAGACATTTCTATATGTGGTTGATGATATACTGTTGTGACATGGACATATTATAGATGTTGATTTGGACTTATGATATTGGATATTTGAGTAGATCTGGTATGGTAGAATTTTGATGATGATATAGTTGATTTATTTAATTAAAAATGATAATGTTGAATTAATGATATTGTTGTGATTTATGTGTTTAGATGATTTTGAAATATTGTTTATATCATTTTGGATGTCTGATGCGGCCACGAGGCCGAAGGAGGTATTTGCATTTTGTAGGTTAAAAATCACAACAATGTCGGGGGACTGGAGACTAACCATATTGAAATTCTGGGTGAAATCAACAAGGTCACCATGGAAACTGTATTGTTTGTTTGTGTGTTGTGTTATGTTAGGAATTCCCATGGGGGGGATTTCCATTATATGTGACCATGGGATATGTGTTTTATTTATGTGTTCCCTTTTTATTATTGTTGTATGTATTTTATTTGTAATATGTTCTTTCTTTTAATTAATTTAAATGTGATAATTTTAATGTGAGAGTCACATAGTTAAACTTTATTTAAATTTAATTGGGACATGGAATGTAATTAATAAAGTTGTTGAGTTTAAATAATAATGTTGGAAGAGTGTGTAAGTTAATTTGTAAGGATGTGTAAGAAATATGTAAGAGTATGTAAGGTTGATTTTGGAAGGTCAAACACTCCATCTTTTATGAAATTCGAATTTGACCTTGGAGGCCAAATTTGGAGGCTTGTGGGACAAGTTAAACTTGTCCCACACCTCTTAAAATGATCCACCAACCATGCCTATGGTTTGGAAGTTAAATATTCATTTTTAATGTATTTTGAAATGACATTTGTAAGTTTTAATTGCACTTCCCTTACATAATTTTTTAATGCAGTCCTTTTGGAGTATGGGTTAAATTTTGAGTGTGTAAGTCATTTTGTCATTTTTATTTATTGTGATTTGTTGTTGATGTTGATTTCCTCTTTGGGGTGAGGAAGAATGATGTGGCATCCCACTTGGATCCACATCATCCTCTCTCTTTTCCTTTCCTTTAAAAGTGAAATTCTTCTCATTTGGAGGTTGTTGAAACATTGTCATTTCCTCTTGGGGGCGAATTTTATTGCTGTTGGAGCTTGCTTTGAGGAAGGAGTTGGAATTCTTTTTGCTTGCTTATACCTTGCTGTTTTGGACTGCATTTTGACATTGAAGGAAATCTTGTGAGCTTGGAACAAACATTCCATTATGGAGAGGTAGGATCTTGAGCTGTATTTTATGTTGTTTTTCCCTTTCTCTTGCATGCATGAAATGGTGAATGTGTCTTGTATTCTTGGCTGGTTGGGTAGAATTCTTAGGGCATGGTGTAGGAGAAGGCTATGGGGATTTCATATGGGGGGCATAAGGGATTTCCAATGGCACTGTTTTATTAAGGAGGGAGTTTTGGTTTTGGGATCCACCTTGGAAAAGAAACTGCTTGCATTTCTTACTATGGGGGGGCATAAGGGATAAAATTTGGGGGGGGCATAAGGAGGGGTTGGGAGATATAAGGTTTATGGGGTTGATATGAATATTGGCGGTATGCATTTGGTGGATGCCCAATTCCAAATTGGGAGGCATAAGGAGTTCCCCATAGTTCTTTCTCTTGTTGGCTTGCTTGATCAAGCCTATGTGTTGTATAAATTGTTTCAAATGTAGTTGGGAACTGATGTCTTGTTTTGAACTGTGCATTTTTTTGATTGTATGCAAATGTGAATGTTGTTGTTGTGAAAGAATCCTTGTTGCCATGTGTTGATGATTCATTCTCCATTTCAATATGGTTGGGGCTCGGGGGCCAATGGGGAAGGATGGCTTCTCCTTTCCCATTGGATGTCTTGGTTGGGTGGAGAGCATTTCCTTTCCCCCTTATTTGTTATGATTAAAGTTGCAAATAAGAAGAAACAAGCATGCTGCTGTTTGGAGAAGAAATTACAGTTTGACAGTCTTTTCTTTTGAGAAAATTCAATGTAACCTTTCCCACTTTGAGTGGATGAGTGTATAAATGTTGTAATGTGAAGTTATTGTATTGATAATAGAAGTTTGAATTTGAATTGAGAAATGTAGAGAGTTGTATCTAATATCTATTTTTTAAAGAAATGAGAAGAATGTATATGTATCATGTAAATTGTATTTTGAATTCAAATTGGAAAGAAGATCAGTTAAAAAAAAAATTATATTGAATGATCAATAAAGGATTGCATTCATTATTTTAAATTGTATGTAATGTATTAGAAATCAAATGATTAAGTTGTTGTGAAAATTTTACTGCAATTGCTATGAAATTGATTGAAAATTGACTACTGTTGAGAAAGAAGAATGCGTGGAAATGAAAGACAGTGTTATATTAATTGCAAAAAGTATATTAAAATTGAAATCAGAAATGCATTTTTGATTTAGAATTGAATGGATGATCTACTAAGTGCATTGTATTTGACTAAGTTAGAATCATATGCACATTCAAAAGACAAATTGCTAATTTTTTTTAAAAGAACAGTTCATTGTTTCTAAAAACTCAAATCTGGCAATACACATTTTAATAAAAATGAGCAGTTCAAACTTATACTCAACAATAAGCTACGAAACTTAAAATTTATACTCGGGAAGACTTAAGGAACCCAAATTCATCAAAAAAGTCAAGAATGAATCTCTAAAACTTAAGGAATTTCAAATCGGAGCTTGCATGGTCGTTTTTCCCATCAACCATGTGGAAAAATGAAAACTTGTATAAATGAACAAATTGACCTTACTAAAACACTCTAAACCCTCCCTAGAATGATCCTCCATGTTTGTTTGACATGTCGAGTGAAGGAGGAGTTCTAATTTTATCAAATTTTCAAGTTGGAAAATTGCCAGTTCTAAATTTTAAAAACCCTGCAGATCTATTTCTTAAAATTGACCCTCAAAACTTCATCAAAATCCAAAATTAATAATTGTTGTGCAAAGAGGACTCTGAGATCTTTCCAGAAAGTCCTTGTTTTCCCAAAACTAACTTTTCTATCAAAATTTATGGCCATTTGAAGTTTTGTTCAAAATGGCCATCCAAAAATTAAAACTAACTATACAAAAAAAAATTTTGCAAAAAAAAATTAACCTTTGGAAAAATTTCCTCAAAAAGTCCGTGGCCCCACCACCCTTACAACCAATCATATGATGCCACGTGGAACTTTGGAGGGGTGGACCTTTTTAAAACTTAACTTTTTGGAAATTTGACTTTGGGAAAATTTTCCCATTTTTCCCTGCGGCCCCACAGGCAATCACGTGCTGACACGTGGCTTGGTGGGTTGTGGAATGAAAATTTGAAAACTTAATTTTTTTTCCTTTGGAAAAATTTCATTTTTTCCTCCACGGCCCCACACCCCGCAACCAATGTAGGTGATGACATGTGTCCTAACCAACGCACGGACCACACAAGTAATTTTGACCTTTAAACACTTTCGGCTTAAAATTTTAAATTGCTCTGCCACTCCATAGGCCTGTGTCCAATAAGAAGACGCCACATGGCCCTTTGCGCATATTTGGAGGTAAATTTTCCTTCAGAAAATTAGGTTGTTTGAACCTTGGGAAAAATTCCAAATTTTTCCCCACAGCCCGCCGACCCCCCGTCTAATCACGTGCTGACACGTGGAATTGGACATCGGCGGGAGTGCAGAGATCTTCTCTCCTTTGATATTTTAAACCATAAAATCTCAATTTTCCCTTTTGTTCTGCTACGGCTCCACTTTTCCCCTTGCCAATTGAAAGGTGCCATGTGTCCTCCAAATCAGACCCACCAATGCGTGGAGGACATTTTGCGCTTTCCCTGCGCTCAAAGAGGGAAATTTTTTCTCCCTAATTCCGTGGATTCCCCAAGGGAAAATTTCTCCCCAAAACTCCGTCAGGCCATAACTTGAGATTTATTGGGAGTTAGGAGGAATTATTTATATGGTTGGAAAGGTGAGAAAATTTCCTATCCAATGGGCATGATTTAGGAAAGTTTTGATGACTCTAAGTGTGTGAAAAATTAGGTTGAATCCTGTAAGATTGCTAGGACAGAGATGAGAGGGATTTCACTCTCCTAACCCAAGTGATGAATTTAACTTCTTGTTTTGACCTTGTGCCTTGTTGTTATTACTTGAGTAATTGTTGGTACAAGAATTGAGTCGAATTGGGCTTGTTAATCCTTATCATGGTTTGTGCTAACTGTGATCACTCTTAATAAAAAAAAATTATTCCATAATTTTCCTAGCTAATCCTAGTTTGTTCCTTGGTCTCAAGTGGTAGTTGGGATACCACTTAAATAACACAAAATATTGAAAATTTGCAGCCAAATAAAATACTGATTTTTACATATTTTTACCAGTTAGGGCAGCGAACTGAAGAAAATTAATAACTCCCAAAATATCCATTCAAATAACTTGAAAATTTAAAGAGATATTTCTAATATTATAAATAACATAAGAAAACTATTTTAGGATTTTTCAGACAATATAACACTGCAAGAAAATTGCAGCGGGCCCTAAATAGCTGGAAAACTTCTAAAATTCATAGCCTCCCGAATATAAGTGCACAAACTATGAAACTTTGGAAATAACATTTACAAATATAGAAGATGATGTTCTAACCCCCAGATCTGAAAATGGCCAGCTAGAAACCCTCCAAATAAAGGCTACAATCTCCAAACAAGTCACCCTATTTGGTATATGGTCACAACCCCTTTTGAATCCTCTGGAAATGATGTCAAACCCTTTCTTATTGCTGCCATAAGTCTGATATGAAAACCCACTGATTATCTCCACAAACTATCTCAAAAACCCTCAAAACCCTATCTCTAAAACTTCTAAAAATATCTCTGTAAATCATCCCTAAAAACAACTCCAAAATGACAAGCTAGGGTAGATCTTTCACTACCAAAGAATGCCCTACTATCTAGGTATGAATCTCTCGCCACCGAAGCTAGGGTTCCTGTAGGATTTAATTCTACAAGCTATAGATTTGTAAACAGTAGTTACACATGAAAAGAGATAATTCATTATGCAAGAATTAATCCCTTTTCCTTTCTCTGCCAACTCCTTATATAACTTCTCCAAGGAAAAAGAGCCCCAATAAACTGTAGTCACATTTTTCCCTTCGAAGGGCCAATAAAATAAAAGTAACTTAAATTCCTTTTCCCTTTTTAAGTTGCCATGGTCCAAAAGTGACCCCCAAACACAAAAATAGAATATTAGTACTAGGTGGCCCCTTCCTAAGGACAAAATGTAACATCTAGTCCTTCCAAAACACCTTTTTACATATGTCAATTAAGAATTATAACAAAATTGACTATATATTCATACCCAATAGCATCCAACATCTGAAGCCCCTTTGGTATTACCAAGGCTTGGACTCGAATTGGTCCTTAGGCCTTTGGCATAGGAAAGGGGACATTATTGTCCTCCCTTCCCAAATTTTTCTTGTCCTCAATAAAATGCAAATTAGGATGTTGCAAAATCTACTCTCCCTCCCAAGTAACATCCTCGAGTGACAATCCCTTCCAGCGCACAAAATACTCGGTGATCACTCTACTCCTAAGCCAGCTCTGTCTCTCTTCAATAATGGATTCTGGTTATAACACCAACTTCCCCCCCTCATCTAGTCGCAGAAACTCTGTAGATGGTACAATATGATGTCCAAGTGCCTTCTTAAGGCATAAAACATGGAAGACATTATGTATCTTACAATGCTCTAGAAGCTCTAACCCATATGAAACTTCCCCAACTCGACGAAATACGCGGTACGGACCGTAAAACCATGGTTTCGATTTCTCTACACCCTTATGCTTAAGTGAGGACTACCTATATGGTTGTAAATGTAGGAATACTAGATCCCTAACCTCAAAATACCTGTCTATCTTGTGTCGATCTGCATTTACCTTCTTTTAATTTTGTGCCTTCTGAAGGTTCTCTCTGAGAGCCTTCAGAATATCCTGGTTCTCCTATAACCAATCTCAATCCTTAGGAGCACGGCTATCTGGTAATACCAAATCCACAAATGTCATAGCGTCATACCCATACAAGGCTCGAAAAGGATTCATACCTATGCTCATCTGATAGGTGGTATTTTAGCAACACTCACCCATGCGTAACCATCTAATCCATGCCCATTGATGTCCTGACACAAACTCTGCAAGTAACCCTCTATCCACTTAACGACTATCTCTATCTGTTCATCTGTCTGTAGGTGGTAAATAGTGCGAGGAGTCAACTCTGTGCCTGCTAGTCTGAAGATATCCTTCCAAAAGGTGCTCATGAAGATCTTGTCCCTGTCATTGATAATATTTTTAGGCAACCCATGTAGCCTAAAAATACCTGTATAGAAGATCCAGGTCATGTCCACTGCCTCATGCCCCTTGGGTAGGGAAAAGAAATGATCATACTTAGTTAACCAATCAACTACAACATAAATGTAGCTATGCCCATGCACCAAGTGAAGCCCTATGATAAAGTCCATAGATATGCTTTCCCATTTCTGTTCGGGAATGGGGAGAGGCTGAAGTAATCCTGGTGAAAAAGACTACTCAGATTTGGTTTCCAGGCAAACCATACACTCTCTGACATGATTAAGGACATCGTCCTTCATCCCCTTCCTTGCAAACCTCTCCCTGATAAACTTGTATGTTTTGAAATACCCAGGATGCCCAGCTAGTGGTGTATCATGTACTACTCGAAGGATCTTCTACTTCATTTTAGATCCTGGTACAAGGAAAATCCTATCCTTGTAGAAAATGAGATCATCCACTACTCTGTATCGGTCATCATGTATAATACCATCCATGATCTGACATGCAAACTGATTTTTTGAATACTCAACAAGTATGTGAGCCTTCCAATCCACTGAAATCTCAGACATAGAACTAAGCATAGAAGCGAGGTAAGGCCTCCTAGATAAAGCATCAGCAAAAATATTATTCTTACCTCTAGTGTACTCTATGTCGAAGTCATATGTTTGTACCTTGTTTACTCATCTTTACTGGCAATCGTACAGCTCCTTTTGTCCCAAGAAGAATCTTGAACTATTGTGATCCGTACGAACCATGAATTTGTTGCCCACAAGGTACTGTCTGAATTTGGCCAAAGCATGCCTAATGGCTAACATCTCCTTGTCGTAAATTGAATACCCTCTCTCCACGTGTTTCAATTTCTGACTCTCATAGGAAATGGGATGCCTATATTGCATGAGAACTGCCCCAACAGCCTCTCCTGATGCATCACACTCTAGAATGAATGGGTAGGAGAAATATATTAATGTGAGAATGGGACACAAACTCATCACCTCCTTAAGGTGATCAAAAACTTGTTATGATTCCTCTGACCAAGAAAAATCCCCCTTCTTGGTCGAATCGGTCAATGGAGTAGTCAACCGAGAGAAATTCTTCACGAACCTCCTTTAGTATGTGCACAACCCCGCGAATGCTCTCAAATGTGTCAATGTTTTGGGTGGCGTCCAATCCAGAATTACCCGTATCTTCTCTCTATCCACCTTCACTATACCCCCACCAATCACATATCCCAAGTATAGAAGTTCGGTCATGCCAAACTCACACTTAGAAGCTTTCACATATAGCGAATTAGCTTCTAATATCCCTAATATCTCACCAAGGTGCTTGATATGGTCCTCCCAAGTCCTTCTATAGACTAAAATATCATCAAAGAAAACCAATACAAACTTCCGCAGGTGGCGGTTGAACACATGATTCATGCAAGACTGGAATGTAGCTGGAGCATTAGACAATCCAAAGGGCATCACCAAGAACTCAAAGTGACCGTAATGGCATCTGAAAGTTGTCTTATGCACATCCTGCTCCCTGAACTTTGATCTGATGATATCCAGATTGCAAATCTATTTTCAAAAAATATATTGCATCATGTAGCTCGTCAAATAAATCATCAATGTGTGGTACATGATACTTGTTCTTTATTGTCTTCTTATTCAAGGCACGGTAGTCTATACACATCCACATGGTCCCATCCTTCTTCTTCACCAATACCACTGAAGAAGCAAAAGGGCTGGAACTCGGTCTAATATGCCCCATATCAATGAGCTCATGTATAGTCTTCTCGATCTCATCCTTAAACCATTTAGGGTGATAGTAAGGAGAAGTAACCACTGGTATAGCATCCTCAAGCTCAATCCCATGCTCAAATCCCCTATCTAGAGGTATGCCTGGAGGTATGTCACCAAAAACTACACTATGTCTGTCCAATAAGCCCTGTAAATCCACATGATACTCCTGTTGTCCATCCTCTGATTTCTTGGTTGAAACCAAACAATGTACTACCCAATCCACCCCATTGTGCCTATAAATCCTCTCGATCCTCTTGGCCATAACAACTCGAGGTGCCTCTGAAGATAAGCCCCTCAAGATCACATTCCTCCCTTCAGACTTAAACTTCAGCTCCATCCTCTGGAAGTTAGTCCAAAACTCACCAAGGGAATACAACCACTATACTCCAAGCACTATGTTGGTCTCTCTAATACCAATAATATAGAAATCATCGGTAACTGTATAGTTACCCATCGTGATGCTCAATTGGGGAACCCATTGTGTGCATATCATAGAATCTCCATTGGCTACAACCATGTTGAATTTGTCAAACTCCTCTGTCTATAACCCTCACCTATCAACCAATGAGGCATTAATAAAGTTGTGGGTTGCCCCAATATCCATGAGTACCACTACTCGTTGTCCCTGCAAAACTCTCCTAACTCTGAATGCCTTGTACCTCGGGGTACTAGATAAAGTGGTGATAGTCTACTAGGGAAAAGTCTCGCTATCCTGCTCAACACCCACACTATTTAATTCCTCATCATCATCATCCTCTAATCCCTGTGTGTCCAAATCCTCGTCACCATCACTCTCCTCAAAGAATTCTATGAATTGGGCCTTCCCTCTACCCTTACAATCATATTCTGGAACCCAAGATGTGCGGCAATCGAAACATAGTTTCTTTCACCTCAATTCATATTTGTTCTCTCTAGATACAAATGGTCTCTTGGCTGTATCTTACCTAGGTAGAGGAAACTTCGGCTGTGAACCATTAGATCTAGAAGGGAAAACCTTAGGCTATACTCAAGGTGGAAACCTCGACTTAGGAGTGGATAAATTCAAGTCACGAGCTCTCCTAATAGCCAAATGCAAAGAAGAAGGCTCAAATGCCTTCACAAATCCAACAAGAGTGTTTGTCAAACCTACTATGAATAGGGAAATCAACCTCATCTCTGTAACATCAGGTACCATGATCGATAGTCTCTTAAAATCTATGATATATTGATCCAAGGTACCAGTCTACCTCAAATGAGTCAACTCTCTAAAATACTTGTCGGGTTCCCTCCTATCAAATCTTCTCACCAGCCTCTGTGTGAACTTTGCATAATTCATGATGTATATGTGTCCTTGTGTAATCAACCCATGATGCCACCAATCATGAGCATCTCCCTCAAGATGTAAGCTTGAATTCTTAATTGCATCTTCCTCATGCATAGGATTCAAGACAAAATATGTATTCAACTTCTGAACCCAAGATTGTGTAGTACACTTCTTAGAACTGTCGAAGTGTGGAATAGAAATCTTTCCCAATCTCCTTTGTAACTATGGTACTTATACCTGATGATCTCTCCTAGGCCTAGTGCCAATCTTCATTTTGCAATATTCCTAGAATGTCATGTTGTCATGAAATCCATCACTCAAGGTCTAGTTTTCCCAACAAGGCTCCTCATCTACAAAATCCACTGGCTGCCATACCTGTGAAACTTCCAGATCCTTCAAGAAAGAAGGTTTGTGAAACCCCAAAGGCCTGGTAGAAGAATGGGGAGACCGCTTCCCTGAATGTCCACCCTCACCTCTTTGACCATGTTGTCCCATATTTCTATTTTCTCCTCTTTCCGTATGAGCATAAATCCTGTCATGTGCTAATCTCTTAGTGAGCTAGTTCAAATAGAGATTGGTAGTCTCATGTTGTTTTACCATGTTGGTGAACAATTGTTTCTTCAAATCTACACCTATATCCTTACTATCTTTGTCTCCCATCTTTCAATCCCAATAGGCTGGAGAAACATCTTCTCTGATACCATTGAAACATCCCTTATGGGATACCACTTAAATAACACAAAATATTGAAAATTTGCAGCCAAATAAAATACTGATTTTTTTAGATTTATTCCAGTTAGGGCAACAAACTGAAGAAAATTAATAACTCCCAAAATATCCACTCAAATCACTTGAAAATTTAAAGAGAGCTTGATAATATTATAAAGAACATAAGAAAACTATTTTTGGAAATTTTCAGACAATATAACATTGCCAGAAAATTATAGCATGCCCTAAATAGTTGATAAACTTCAAAAATTCATATCTTCCCAAATACAAGTGCAAAAACTATGAAACTGTTATCCAAAATGAGCCCTTGCTTATTTTGGCTAACTTGCCTTCATTTTTTCCTTCCTTGTGCTTCAAATTCAATTTTCACACATTGCTAGCACTCAAAAGATTCTAGAAATGCCTTCATAAGATAGGATTTTTCTTCCCCTTTCCAAAAAGGTAAAGAATTCCTCCTAACTCCTTGTGTTTTTTGACTTATGGCTCGACGGAGTTTGGAGGGGAAATTTTCCTAAGGCGGGCCCGCAGAGCTTGGAAGAGTTTTGTGCCAAAGAGGCTCAAGCCCGCAGAGTGGAGGAAGAAATTGATAACTTAGCACTTTTTGGGCTAAAAGTGCAAAACTCATTTGCACTCCCACAAGCCTGCAGAGTAAAATAAATTGTTTGAGGCCCGCAACCAAACAAGATGCACCACATGTCAAGGTGGAGCAACAGGCATTGGAGAGAACTTCAAGTTTTTGGCTTTTGGTCAAAATGTTTCAAAGGAAAAAATAGAACTGCATACCCATTGCCAATCACATAGTGCCATGTGTCCACATCAGCAGTAGGGAATTCACCGGCGGAAGACCTTGGAAAAATTTACCCTTGCGGGCAAAATGGGTAGAATGTGATTTTGAGACCCACAGTTAATCAAGTGATACCACGTGTCTCAAAGTGGTGGGGCCATGAAGAATTTTGGGAAAATTTCCCAATTTTGTGAAAAGGGAAAAGGTTCAAGTTTTGGCTTGCCGACCCGATTTTTGCCCTAATTTTTCCATTTTTCGCCCAAATCTTCATAAGGGCACATCTTTCGCACCAGAGCTCAAAATTTTGTGATTTTTGTATCAATGGAAATATGTTGAAATTCTCTACATGATGGACACTTTAATTTTAAATTTTGATGGAGTTTTGTGGGATAAAAATAGAAAAATGTCTCTGTCATGGAAAAATTACAGAAAACGACCCCAACCGCCAAAATTAATGAAGTATGGGCCTCTTTCTTGCTATGCGAAGTAATGTACGATGAAGTATGGGATTGTTCATGGAAACCCATCATTTTGTAGGATAATTAAATGATATTTTTGGTGGTTGGAGTTTTAAAATCGATTTGCCCGCGTTTTCTCATTTTCTTCATTCTATTCGAGTGAAAAAAGCCAGTTTTGGCTCATTTGTAAAGGGTTGTTTATCCTTCTTCTCTGCCTCTCCCTTCTTTTCTTCCTCAGGGTTGAAAATGGGTTTTGAACCTCCTCTCCTGCTCTATAATGGAATTTTTCCTCTTACTCATGAAATGATGCACTGTGTAAATTCTAAGCAATAAAAAACGTGTTTCATGATGCATTTGTCCATCCTTGGCTTGTTTTCTTTGTTGTTTTCCTTACCTCTCTTCATTACAGGGTATTTGTGCATGTTTTGATGTTCATTGTAGGTTTTAGAGATGTGTTCATGGAGTTTTGGAACATTTTCTATGTGAAATCCATATTTTTTCTGTGATGCACTTGGCCATCCTTTCCATTGCTCACCTCTTCTTGTTCCATGGAAGTTTTGATAGATAATCAACACTTTCCTTCTCTGGTGTATCACCATTTTAGTGTAGGCTCTATTTTTCCTTGTTTTCTTCCTCTCCTTATCTCCTTAGAAGTTAGATTAGGTTAGATTAGCTTGCCTACACTAGAATAGCTTGTGGCAGGTAGTTTAGGAAGAGGAACCAACCTTCTCTAGAGAGCTTTCCCCATTTACAAAGGTCCCACACTTTGGGAAAGCTCAATGTTGTGCAATCACACCAAATGACTTTGCCTTAGAAAAGTAGATCCATAAATCATTTGGGGGTGCTGTGAATTTACACTAATAGAAACTTTGGAAATAACATTTACAAATGTAGAAGATGATATTCCAAGCCTCAAATCTGAAAATGGCCAACTGGAAACCCTCCAAATAAAGGTTGTAATATTCCAAAACAAGTTGCCCTTTTTGGTAGACGGTAAAAAAACATTTGAAATCCTCAGGAAATGTTGCCAAACCATTTTGTTATTGCTGCCGTAAGTCTAATATGAAAACCCACTGATTATCTTCACAAATTATCTCAAAAACCCTAAAAACCTTAACTCTAAAAACCTATAAAAATATCTCTGTAAATCAACCCTTATAATAGCTCTAAAATGACAAGCTAGGGTAGATCTTTCACCACTGAAGAATGCCCTGCTAGTTAGGGATGGATCTCTCAGCACCAAAGCTAGGGTTCCTACAGGATTTCACTCCACAAGCTATAGATTTGCAACATCAGTTGCACATGAAAGAAGATAATTAGGTATGCAAGAATGCCTTTCCTTTTTCCCCCAACTCCTTATATAAATTCTCCAAGGAAAAAAATCCCCAATAAACCCTAGAAGTATTTTTCCCTTGGAAGGGAAAATAAAATAAAAGTAACTTAAGTTAATTTTCCCTTTTTAAGTCGCCATGGTCCAAAAGTGACCCCCCAATGTAAAATTAGAACATTAGTACCATGTGCCCCCTTCCTAATGGAAAAACGTAACATCTAGTGCTTCCAAAACACGTTTTTACATATGTCAATGAAGAATTATAACAAAATGGACTAGATATTCAAACCCAATAGCTCCCAGCATCCAAAGCCCCTTGGGTATGAGCAAGGATTGGACTCAAATTAGACCTTAGGCTTTTGGCACAGGAAAGGGGACATTACAGTCCTCACTTCCCAATTTTTTCTTGTCCTCAAGAAAATGTAAATTAGGATGTTGCAAAATTTTTTCTCTCTCCCAAGTAGCATCCTCAAGTGGCAATCCCTTCCATCGCACCACATACTCGGTGATCACTCTGCTCCTAAGCCCCCTTTGTCTCTCTTCAATAATGGATTTTGGTTTTAACACCAACTTCCCCTCCTCATCTAGTGGCGGAAACTCTTTAGATGGTACAATGTGTTATCTGAGTGCCTTCTTAAGGCATGAAACATGGAAGACATTATGTATCTTACTTTTCTCTGGTAGCTCTAGCTCATATGCAACTACCCCAAATCGATGAACTACCCTGTATGAACCATAAAACCATGGTTTCAATTCTCTCTACACCCTTCTACTTCAACTACCAACTATTTCTTGAAGTGTCATCTAAATTAAAAGAAATGCATCAAATTTGGAGGGATCCCAACATGGGCCATTGCATTTATCAAATTTGACAACAACAAATAAAGGTAATGTTGGTGGTGGCATTGATGTGTCATAGACAATGTTGGTGATTTTTCCTATAGAAAAATTTACGAGGCCTACATCAACCCATAAATTTGTAATAAGCATGATTTTTTGTTGTTTGCACAAGCAGAACTTTGTGCTCCAACTGATCATCATCAACATTTTTTGGTCCAGCCTGCTTGTGACTTTAGGTAATGGATTCGGCAATCGGAACGTTCAATGCCTTCAACATCTGAAGGTTGTGGAAGTCTATGAGGTCATTTTTTACAAACATATGTGGTGCACCCTTAAATTTTTTTGAGCTCTTGCTAAGTTAGGTGTTTGTCTATACGAGACATTAGGCATTCCCAATCCTCAATAAGAGGGGTTGAATATCACATGTTGAGTAGTGAATTCCGGAATGAAACTTTTGCATCGGTTATTCCTTGTTGCCAAAATATAGTTTGCAATGTAATGGAAGAATGAAATCCCTTCCAAAGGATGATTCCATAGGATTTAATTTCATAAAGAGGATTGTCCATAACCAATGATAATTTCTTGAGGTTGCCGAGGAGGATGATTGATCCGTTTCCAAATTCAGATGTTTTTGAGTGTGGGAAAGCCTTGCATAGCCTACTGCCAATTTTTCCTAGCAAATTTGATTGGAATACAGAGGGTTGCATGGATTGTGGGTGCAGAGATGTTGAATGCTAAAAAACCAGTAGGGGTGAGCAGAAGGAGAGGCAAGGGAGATGTGGTTGATGCTGTTGTAAATGAATTCTGGATTTTATTTATCAATAATGATTTTCCTGTGCTAGTTGTTCCTTGAATTATCAATCTTAATAGAGGTAGAAGTGTTTTGTTTGCTGAATGTTGTAGTATGATATCAAAAGATAGTTGTTCTAAAGAAAAAGGTAGTGTGGTGGATGGTGGTGTGGCTTGTATTCTATGGTTATTTGTGTCTTCCTTTTCTCTCTTGATGAATGATGAACTAGTTATATGCAAATCATGCATAACACCATGTATGTTCCAATTATTGTGTATGTCAAAATATCGTTTCCCCAAAATTTCAAGGCTGTCAAGACCCATGTTGTTTCCCAGATGAAGTGTGTAAAGACCTACAATTCTTGTAATGGTTCATGTTGAATACTACATTTTCCCTTAGATTCAGAACTAAGAGTTGTACCATGTCATGTGTCAACGGTTGTGCGTAAAACATGCCATGGTCTGTAGTTGTGTTTGAACATGTCTCAAGTTTCATTGGTGTCATGTGGACTTGAGCCAAATTTGGAGGTAGTATTTCTGAAAGGCTTGTATAAAAGGAGTTCTGACCAATAGAAAAGGTCATATAGTGTTGAATCCTGAGTTGGGACCTCCACAAATCTCGAGTGGACCCAAACAATTGCTTTAGTCAACTGTAGTTTCCATGTTTCTCCTTTATGGTTCCTGTTGTAGCTCCAATCTTGAGCAACTTGAATAAGTGGTAGGTGTTCCATGGTTGTAGGGTGAATTCCATATGCATCCATGAAAGTGGTAATTTCTTGTACATCTGCGTCAATTTAAAGGACACATCTCAAGTTTTTTTGGCCAACATTTAATGATACAAATGAACGGTTGCACTTAACAAGTGGCAATGTTTGCAGCATGTGGCATATTTCTTGTGTGCTTATGTCATGTTCAACAATGCTCTCTGTGAGTATTTTACGGATCGTAATGCGTGCTGGTGAATCCACATCAACATCTCTTGAAAATTTGGATAGCATTTGGTGATATGTTTTTGAACATTGCTATGATTTTGAAGTATATTTTGTAATATACTTCAGAACTGCATGGCGGGAAAGTACCGATTAGCAATCGACATTTTCTCTGCATATGGATATTGTAGTGCTCACTTCCCTTTGACACCTTTTGATACTGATCTTGATAGTGTTGAATATATTATGGACATTATTATAGTTTTGATTTAGTATGATGTTAGAGCTTGGATTATTGTTGACTTGGTTCATATCTGATACATGGTGATTATTAGAGACATTTTATATACTACTGTTGATATACTGTTTGACGTAGTTATATTATAGATGTTGTTCAGACTTGTGATAATTGGATATTTTGAGTAGACCTAGAAAATGAAAATTGAATTAAAGATTGATGATGATATAGTTGTTGATGAAATTGTAAGTGATACTGTTGATTGCCTTGATGATTGTTGTGATTCATATATATATATATATTGATGACTTTGGAAATTTATTATATTCATTTGGATGTTATAATGTGGCCATGAAGCCAAAGGAGGTATTTGTATTTTGCAGGTTTAAAATATCACAACAAACATCGGGGGATTGGAGACCAACCACTTTGGAATTCTAGATAAATTCAACAAGTTCACCATGGCAACTGTATTTGTTTGTGTGTGTTTGATTGTGTTAGGGATTCCCATGGGGGGATCACCTTTAAATGTGACCAAGGGATTTTATGTATTCTCTTTTATTTGGTCCCTTTATTAATGTTTGCATGTGTTTATTTTGTGGTGCATTGACCCCTTTCATTATTTATTAAATGGTGTGATAATATTGTGAGTAATCATGTTGTAAAGTTAGTTAATTAAAATATGTCACAAGAAGATAATTAATAGAGTTGTTGTCCTTGAATTAAAATGTTGTAAGACATGTGTAAGTGATGTGTAAGAGATATGTAAGTTGATTTTGGAGTAAGAAACACTTCATTAGTCCTTGGAGGCTGATTTTGGAGACTTGTGGGACAAGTTAAACTTGTCCCATGCCTCTTAAATTTGTATACCAACATTGTCTATGGTTGGAAGGTTAAATTTAGACCTTCTTTATGCATTTTTGTAAGTCAAGTTGAATGTTTTTTTATTGCACTTTTCTTACATGTTTAAAATTCAGTCCTTTAGGGTGTGGGTTTGATTTGAGTGTGTAAGTAAATCTGTCATATTATTCACCCACCTAATTACTATGCATTGGAGAATGAATTTGAATTTTGTGTTGGGTTGAGGATGTGTGATGTGACATTCCTAATGGATCCACCTCATCCTCTTCTCTTCCCTCTTCTATTTATTAAAATTACTTAGCTTGTTTTGGGTTGCTTCACTTTTATCACTTTATTTTGGGAGACTTCTTTTGGTTTTGAGAGCTCTTGCTTTTGGAGAAGATTGGAGATTGTTGCATGCTTGTGGATTGTTGATCTTGGACTATTTTGCATTGGAAATCTTGTTGTTTTGGAACCTTGGAACAAACTCCATCATGGAGAGGTAGGAGCTTGGCTCTTGAAATGCTCTCCTTTTATTTTATGCATATGTAAAATGGTTGAATGTGTTGTTTTATTTTTTGGTTGGTTGGGTAGATGGATTAGGGATGGTGTAGGAGAAGACTATGGGGTACTCTTGAGGGAGGCATAAGTGTTTTGGGGAGGTATAAGTGTGGAGGGAGTTGGGATTTGGGTTCCACCTTGTAAAAAGAAATAGCTTGCATTTATTTACTCATTATGGGGTGCCATAAGAGGTTAGGGAGGCATAAGGAAATGTGAGGAATAAGGGGTACTTGGGGGAGGCATAAGGGTATGTCAGAGATTTGAAATGATATGTATTTTGGTGGTTTGTTCTCAGGTGGTGATATCCATTTCCCTTTTGGGAGGCATAAGTAGCATCCCCCATAGTTTCTTGCTCCTTTGGCTTGCATAATGAAGTCAAAGTCTTGTTTGTTATGCTTTAATGTGGTTGCAAACTACATTCTATTTTGGACTGTGTTTTTAAATGTGAGATTGCTTGTGTGTTTGTGGAAGCCTGTTGTTTCCATGAGTTGAAACACATTTTTTATTGCATTGTGGTTGGGGCTCGGGGGCCAATGAGGAAGGATGACTTCTCCTTTCATTGGATGTCTTGGTTGGGTGGAGAGCGTTGCCTTTCCCCTGCCTTTGTTGTGATCAAAATTGAAAATGGAGGATCTTCATGTTGCTATCCTGGAGCAAAGGAAACAGACAGTTTTGACAGTCCCTTGTGAGAATTCTATTTGTAAAATCTTATTCCCACTTGAAGTGGATGAAAATGTAATATATTTTGTGATGGAAAGAGGTTTTGTATTGGCTATGAAAGTTATAATTTGAAATGTGAAAGAGATACACTCTGTTTTCTATTTTTGAATGAAATAAAAAGAAAGATTTGTATTTTTTCCTTGAGAATGAAATGAAAGAAGAAAGTTGTAAAGATATCATTTTTGAATTAATAGAAGTTGTATTCTTTTACACAAATGGAGTTACTGCTGTTTAAAATCTGTGTTTAAATATGTTGAGGAATTTCTGTTTGAAAGAAAGAAATACGTATGAAGAAAATACATTACTCTGTTCTTTTGAAAAGTATGATTTGGAAATCAGAACTGTATCTTTTGGATTTTGCACATTTTTGATTTAAATCAACTTAGTATGTTAGATTTGTTTGGAATGAATTCATAGTTTAATCTTAGTAAATGCAAATAGATCAATTCGAAATTTGAAGTTGTAGAGCTCTGTTAGATAGCTTATCAAACTGGTAATTATTTTATTAAAAATGCACAGAATGACCCCTGCAACAATGAAAAATAAAATGAATCATTTTAGTGAACTTAATATGATCCTAAAATGACCCCCAAAAAAACTAAACCACTTAAGAAATTGTTAAGGAACCCTTCAAATTGAACAAAGGCAAAACTGTAGTCATTTTACTGCCAAAGGATGGAAATTTCGAATTGATCTTCAATCAAACAATTGACCCTTGCAATCCATCCTAAATTCCTCTAAGAGCAACCCTCCATGTCTGTTTGGCATGTTGAGAAAGAAAGGAGGTCAAATTGAACAAAATTTATAAGTCGAATGTTACCATTTTTTTATTTTATAAGCCTGCAGAGCGTTTTCTCAAAATTGACCCTTAAAAATTTATCTAATTTAAATTATTAACATTTTTATGTAAAGAGGACATTGAGAGATTTCCAAAAAGTCCTTGTTTTCCAAAAACGGAGTTCCCTATCAAAAGTTATGGCCTTCTGAAGTTTGCAGAAGAGGAAAAGCCTCTTGCACGCCCATCTTGCGCGCCCATGAGAAAATGAATCCCTTGCGCGCCCATGAGAAAATGAGTCTCTTCCACTCCCATCTTGTGCACACGGGAGAGAATGAGTCTCTTCCACGCCCGTCTTGCGTGCCTGGGAGAATAAGAGTTTCTTTCCGCTCCTCTCTTCCACGTCTGGGGAAATTTCTTCTACGCACCCCACAAGAAGATAATCTATGTGCACTAGGGATGAATTTCTCTCTCCTAGTGTTGTGTAGGATGTTTGATAAGTGTTTTAATGGAATCTGGAATTTTTTTGGGAACATTAAAAAAAATCCTTAACTTTTCCTAACTAAACCTAGGTTGTTCTTGGTCTCGAGCGGTTGTTTTTAGACGGGCGTTCCAGATATCATAGTTTGATTGTGTATGTTTAGTGTATCATCGTTTCTCGAAGGGAGGTACTTAATTTTCCCATCACTTTCAATCAGATAATAACTAGGATGGAACTAGAAGATAGGTTTGTCTAATGAGCTCGATAAATGCACATTGAACTTGGCACAAAAGGATGGAACTGTGAGCTTGTAATAAAGGAACTCAGCCTAGTGAGCTATGATGATGATGAGATGCGAGGAGGATAGAAGTCACGAAGTAAGCCAATGAGGAAGGTTCACAAAGAAACTTGTGATATCAAGCAATGGACAATGTAAGAGCTCAGTAAGCCGACGATAACATGGAAAGGTTGCAGCGATCAGGAGTTAAATGTAGGGATTGAGCTCAACAAGCCACCGGGAGGAAAAGAGGCTTGCATAGTGAGTTAGTAGCATAAACATGGAGCTCGTACACAATAGTTAGCATCATAGGTCATCAGTTCGTAAGGAGTTCTTGGTGGAGATCTCGTAAGAATTGTCGAGTTGAGTTGTAAGAGGCAAGTCCATCAATCACTTGCAATGAGCTCTGGTACAAATAGAGCTTGAAGAGATATAAGAGACGAATGAGTCAAGAACTCATATAGTGGCAAGCCATGGTCGAAGAAAGGTATGAGACCAATGTTGAGGAGCCATGAGGAGACGATAAAGGCGTAATCCAAACAAGCCAGACATGAAATCGAACATGGAATCATATAAAGGAAGGTAGTGGACAACTTGACCACTAAGAAAAACAGGTAAGCTTGAAGGACTTAAACATGCCCAGTGCATCGAAGATGATAGTGAGCTCATGCAAAATGACAAGTTCATGACTGGCTTGACGAGACAGATTCACATAGGGCAAGGGAAATGAACTAAGCATTGCGGCATGGGATGAAGATGAGCTCGTAGGTGTGGATCAAGAGGAAGACTGGGTTGCTAACTAAAGATCTCGTGGAGATTATCTACCTATTGGAGAAATAACACATGGAGGATGGTTTTAATTCAAATATGAGCAAAGTCCCTATCAGAAAACATCCCTAATAACTTGGGCAACCAAAAATATATCACTAGTGTTGACCTATTGAAGCCTTTAAGTAATTAGCACAGGGTTTGAAGAAATTAAACTTACCTTGATTTAGAAGATGGCTATAGATGGGAAGAATCTACACAAATGACCCCAATTTATGTTGCTCAGACAACAATTTAGTCAAGTACCATGTATTGCTACAGATCTAAGGGTTGGCGTGTTCAATCCACTAAATTGTTAGAAAACAATCTTGAGAACAATATTCCTGCAGACTATATATATACACAACATTCACCATGCAATTGTTAAAAATGGAAAATCTAAAAATATATTTCAAAAAATTAAAAAATTAAAATGTCAAAACTTTCGCATTACAAGTAAAGTCAAAGCAGCATGCAAAACTAGAAAAGTTAAATTGCTAGAAAAACAAAATTGTTAAAAATAACAAAAGCAAAGGTTAATGTATGCATAAGCTATAAAATAAAAGCAAAATTGTTAGAAAAGCAAAAAATAAAATTGTTAAAAATAGCAAAAGCAAAATTGTTAAAAATAGCAAAACCGTCATTTAGGCCGTCAAATTTGACACAGTCCCATGAATGTCCGCAAAGCCTTTTCCCATAGAGATAACGTCTTTGACGTAATTACATTATTTCTCTTTGCTTTCGGTGTTTCTCAAGATGTTCTCCCATTCTTTGTAGCATGGCCATGTTATGTTTTTGCATGTTTTGAGTTGTTTTATCTCTATTTTACCACTTTTGGTGGTTTGAGCGGCTTCTGTCTGCAATTTTTTTGGGGATGGGTTGTTTTTGTGATTCGAGAATGGATTTTGTCTGCATTTTCCTATGTGGTTGGTTTATCTTTATTTCTGTGTGTGTGTCTATTTTGTCTCAGAAAAACTACAGGTGCTAGTCGTAGAGTAACAGAAGGTAGCAGTACAGAAAAGGCGACATGTTGTGGTGAGTTTATTTGAACTCCTAGTGCTAAAATAGTTTCCCCCTGAAATTCCAGATTATTCGTAAGGGTTTAAGATTTTTCCCATCACTCTATAGAATAAAATTTGGTAATCTTCAAATAATTTTTTCTTTGTTTTTAATGATTTCTTTGTATAGACTTTGATGTAAATTTGGAGAATTTGACCACATGCTGTGATTAATTCAGCCTTTAGATCTTGTTGGTTAAGGCAGTTTCAACCAAATGGATGAAGCCGCCGTCAATTGTCAGTTTAATGGATAATCCCATTGAATGTTTTGTGCAGCTCGTTAATGATAGTGTTTTATTTGTGGCATATGGTGTGTTTCGCTATAAATATTATCGGTTGAACTATATATTCGGATGAGGAAAATTGACAATAATATATTTAGTGTTTATGCTATATATGGATGTATTTATTATAACTTACTTCTGTAATAAACATACTACAATATTACACCATAAGTCACATTTACCCGTGAGTTCATTGCTTTCTTAGCTTTCAGAAGTATATTTTAAAGGGGAATCTAGTTGTCTATAGTTCCACTGTGTGTGTCTAATAATTCGGTTATTTGTGACTTGATTGTTTCCTATCATTCAAGGTGCATTCCAGTGGTCTATGTTTTCTAATGTGCTTTACTGATAATTTGATGAAAGAAATTTGTTTCAATTTGCCATTGTAGAAGAGACAATGTTATATTTGTCATGTACTTAGGTTCTGGAAGGATACGGGAAACTGATGATAGAGAAACTCATTAGTATCAGTTTGCCATACTCTATTTTTTGAATTGGTTCTGTTTTTCTTACCAGTGGCATGACTTCTTTCTTGGATGAAGGTATAATTCGAATGTAAGTCCAGTTGTCCGTAGTTACATTGTGCTTTTTGATTAATTCAATTTTTGGTAAAAATATCCAAAATATTATTTTCTTCCCTGACTCTGTTTTTTGAATTGGTTAAGTTTTTCTTACCATGCTCTATTTTTTTTAATTGGTTTAGTTAGAAAAACCTGTAACATGAAGGTGTAATTCAAAATTAAGTCCAGTTATCCACTATGCTTTGTGCTAAATTGATTGTTTGGTGAAACACTTTTTATTTATTTATTTGTAGAAGGGACGGTAGTTTATCGGTTCCACTATTAGGTGAAACCATAAATTCTTATAAACACCACCTTCTAATTGTGAATTTAGGCCTTAGGTCGGGCTTCAAATTTTCTGGTCATTCAATTCTTTTATCTTTTTCGGGGGGCATTTTTAAGCAGTTGTCACACAACTTTCCTTCATATATTTAGCAACTGGAAGATTACAAGATTCTAATGAATGGAGCAGAGGAAGCCAAAATTTCCCAAGCTACAATTTTTTATAGGATCTGTCCTTGTATTTATCCAGTTGTTTTTATTGTTATTGAGCAGAAAATCTTGTCAGCAACATTCTCCTTATAAGCATCATTTCATATAACCCATTTGAAGGGCCTAAATTCTCAGGATCTTTGAGGGCTTATGAGATCACAACAAAGCACCCAATTGCAAATGAGGTGATTTCAAGCTTGATTCAGCCAACTTAATGTACAAGGGTTATTTTTTAAAATTTAGATCTGGTAGGCTATTACGTTTTAATTACCTATATGCATAGAGTTAAGTTTGTTAATCTTAGGGTTTAGATTTGAATATATTGCGAAATACATCGTACCACACATTCACTTTTCAACGTAGTGGAAAACACTACAATGGTGTCTTACGATGCCTCGTGCAAAATAATGCTATGTAGGTGTGGCAACCTAGCCACACAACCCAAACCTTGCACTAACCCCTTTATTAATGTACTCTAAACATTTAATAAATCCACATCTCCAAACCTGCCACCCCTCATTTCACCACCTCATCATGACCTAGCCCTAACCCTAAACTAACCTAATTAAGACCTATAACTTGGTCTACATCCAGCACCCATGACTAATTACTCCTCACCTGCACCAAAATCAACCTAATAATGACATGACCAAGCCCACAACTAATTCCTCGGGAGAAAAGGAGGGAAAGTTGGCTATTTTACTAAAAATAGCCCACTTTGACTTAACCGACATCGGTTCCTACTCGACCATTTTCGGTTACGTAACCGCCATCGGTTCCCTGTAAATGACCTCCTCCAACCAAAAACAAGGCTAGATATTCAGTTAGATCGGATATCAGAAGTCATTGGAAGGATACCGGAATTCACTTAGCCGAGCAGAGACAAGTGAAGGAAAGAGAGGATTCTTGTTTTTAGTAATTTGATCATCTCAGCCCAAGACTGCAACTGAGTAACCAGATCTTATCTCGTAATGTACACAATTTTCTAAGCATTGGAATAAGACCTAATAGCTTGCATCTTAGATTTTGGTGAACCCACTTACTTTCATCCTAGGTGCAAACCCTGCCTTTGTCATCACAGTCCCTGGACCAGCATCTTCATCAGGAATTCAGTAAGTAGTATCTTTTATGTTATCAAAGCCCTAATTTCTTGGATCCACTGATACTACTACAATTATAAGTCTATGCAATGAGATCTACTACCCGCTAACACCCTCCACCTAACTCTCATTAAGCAAGCTCATCCCTTGGTATTAACCCCCAAGATAGCCACCATGACTCTCTGAGTCTTCTCCATCGACCCCATTGCCACTATCCCCTCAATCATTAGACCAGCCTTAGATAACCTCCAATAGCCATCTTGCATAGCCAACCTTCATTACAAGCCCCTACATCACTACCCCTACCGAAATCGGTTATCAGACACCGGTTCTTCCGGTCTTTCAGTGAACGGCATCGGTCACTGTGATTCTATCAAACCATTGCAATAGAACTTTTCGACTATCTGTGATTGAACAAAGTAATTATCATTGTCGAGAGTTTGACACCATAACTTCTTTGTTATCATTTGTGTTAATTCATATTAGTCCTTGGGGAACTGACATACCTTCTGAAAGGAAGTCTAATATTTCCTGGGCACAAGGTAGTTCACCTCATTTATTGTCTAACCTTAGAATCTGGTGGTCTTGTATTCTTACTTACAAGTAGTCCTTCCCAGAAAAAAGGAGTTCTTTGCAATCCCATCTGATCTCTCTCTACATGGTACGCGCACATTTCCTCTCAACATTCAATAGGTATTCATCCTATCCCTAACCCTTATCTGTTTCTCAAAGGAATGAAAGGATAGAAGAAACTCTATTCCAGGAATGGAAGCATTCTGTGCGAAACAGTAGCTTCTTTTATAGAGGTTAAATAGTAGCTTCTTTTATAGAGGTTAAGCCTAAATACCTATTTCAAGAACAATACTCTTCTACATGCGTTCCCTTCGACACCTTTTTGCTTTGATTTTGATACTGTCGACTACACTTATGGACATTGTTGTAGCTTTTTGATTTAGCATGATACTAGATGTTAGAGATACTGGACTGTTGTTGATTTCGATTCATATATGATGCATGTGGATTATTAGAGACATTTTATATTGATGTTGATATGTTGTGGACATGGTTATTTATATATATTTCTGACATGCGATATACTTTCATCACCATGAGTAGGCTTTGATAATTGAATTAATGTTGTGATCATTTTGACATGGATGAAACATTGGATAGAAATGTTGCTAGAAATTTGTAAATGATTCGTAATTTCTAGATGATATTAATTCATATATAGATGATTTTAGATTTATATTGCATATTTTGGCATGGATGTTTTAATGTGGCCACGAGGCCGAAGGAGGTATTTTTGTGTTTTGCAGGTAAATTTATTCACAACAAACATCGGGGGGATTGGAGACCAACCACATTGGAATTCTAGATGAATTCAACAAGGGTCACCATGGCAACATGTAATTGTGTGTGTGTTAGAATTATTTGGTTAGGGGAAAATTGTGACCAAGGGGTCATGTGTTGTCTTTTTTTTTAGTTTCCCTTTTATTAATGTTAGTATGTGTTTCTTTTAGTGATGTAATTTACTTGTTTTAATTATTTAGATTTTGATGTATGTTTTTCCCCTTTATCTTAGTGGGTCTAAGTGTCTTATTAAAGTTAATAAATCTTGTCCTAAACTAATTAAAGATGTGACCAAAATAATTTCATTTATTAGACTTGATTTTCTCTTGGATTTTGTGTTGTGTGTTGAATGCTTGAGATCTTGAGTGTTGTACACTCTACCCTTCATGGGAAACTCGAATTTGGCCTTAAGGGCCAATTTTGAAGGCTTGTGGGACAAGTTAAACTTGTCCCACACCTCTTAAATTTCTATACCAACCCTACCTATGGGTTGGGGGGTCAAAATTAGACCCCATTAGGTGTTTTGGGAAGATAAAAAGGTGAAATGTTTATTGCACTTTCTTTCAAGTAATTAATTTTGTCCTTAGGGGGTGTGGGCTTAGTTTGTGTGTGTAAGTAACTTGTCATTCCTCTCACCCACCAATTTATGGTGCATTGGGGTTGAGGTTTGACTTCTTAGGTGGAGTTGAGGATGAGTGATGTGGCATCCTACATAGAGCCACGTCATCCTCCTCTGTTCCTTTTCTATTTATTGAAGTTCTTTTTGCTTGTTTGGGGGTTACTTCATTATTTTGTGCTCTTGTATTTTTGGAGAGTTAGAGGATTTTTGGGAGTGCTTGTGGATGCTTGCTTGGTTTTGAGGAGCTTGGAGACTTACTCTTGGAACAAGCTCTACTATGGAAAGGTAGGAGCTTTACCTTGCTTATGTTATGCTTTACTTTGTGTTTATGTGCTTGTGTTGAGTATTGTTTTCTTTGGAATGCTTTTTGGGTGTGGGTAGATTGCCTAAGTGTGGAGTAGGAGGATACTATGGGTATATTTCATGGAGAGAGGCATTAGAGTTTACTTTCTTGTTTTTAGGGGGTTTGGGTTAGGTGCCCCACCTTATATAAGGAATGCTTGCATTTCTTACTTGTTTACTTTATGAGGGAGGCATAAGAGATTGAGGGAGGCATAAGAGTATGTGGGAGGTATAAGGGGTACTTGAGGGAGGCATAAGAGTATGTAGGGGATTTGAGATATGCATTGGAGGCTTTAAGGTGGGCACCCATTCCCATTGGGAGGCATAAGTGGCCTCCCCATAGGTCTTGCTCCTTTGGCTTTCATTTTAAGCCTTGTTTTTGTTATTTTGTTGTTGTTCTTTATTGTGTTGTTGTTGATTTGAATGTGGTTGAAATGGTTGTGAAATATTTTTTTTGTGTTGTGGAAGCTTGTTGTTGCCATGTGTTGGAATTATCTCCCATTGTAATGTGGTTGGGGCTCGGGGGCCAATGGAGAGGATGGCTTCTCCTCTTCATTGGATATCTTGGTTGGGTGGAGAGCATTGCCTCTCCCCCCATTTTGTTGTGAATCAAACAAATCTTGGAGGAGCTATCTTGTTGGAGTTGTGAAGCTTGAAGTTTTGTTGGAGACCTTGTGAAACTTCCTTTGTGTTGTTCCCACTTAGAGTGGAGAAACTTGTATTAATGTATTTTATTTTAGCTTACATCCTTGTATGATTTCCCACCTTGAGTGGAAGACTTTGTAATAATTTCATGGAGAAAATTGCATTCCAATATTTGTATATTGTGAAGAGAAAGAATCAAAATGATATATTGTGTAAAAGTTTAGTTGGAAGTTGCATTGTGAAAAAAAAAAGAAAGATATTGTATTGTAAAGTTAGTTTTGATTAGAAAAGAAAGTGAATTTGAAATGGTTGTAAATGTGAGAAAAGTAGTTCTTTTTTTGAAAAAATGATATGAAAAATGGAAAAGAAAGTTTACTTTCATTGTGAAGTTGTTTAATTGTAAATGAGAAAGGAGGAAATATAGAAGTTGTAATATGTTAAAATGTATGCATAGTAAACTTGAATGTAAAATAAAGTTGTTATAGTTATTTTTGATATATAATTGTAGTAAAATGAAAGAGACAAAAAATTTGAAATATTGAATTGTTGAAATGTTTTTTATTAAGAAAAATAACAATGTAGAAGTAGATATAAATAGTTATTTTACTCTTGAAATTGAAAGAAAATTTAGTTGAACAAAATGGAATAGATCTTGTAGTTATTATTGTTACTATTGATTTCAAAATGCTTTAAATGAGTAATTTTAACTAAGAAATGAACAAATAGGAATGAAATCTCAAAACTGGAAACTTTAGGTGCATAAAATCAAGCTCAGAATGCATTTTAGAACCTTTTAGTAACTTTTAGTTTTTGTAAAAATGTCAGATTAAGGTTCTCTTTTTTTTGAAACACGACCGCCACCCTGTGCAGAGTAGTGGTCCCGTAACCACCACTCAGGCTAAGTCAATGGTCTCAAAACCACCACTCAGTAGGGTGGCAGTCCATGGTTTGTCACCCAGGTAGGGCGGTGGTCCCAGGACCGCCGGTCTGCTCTGGGCGGCGGTTCTGTCACTTACGACAGAACTCCTCGGATCCGCACCTGTGCAAAAATTTTAACTGGTTTATACTAAATTTTAAGTTGTAAAATTTAACTAATAACCATCAGCAAGAAAACAATGAGTAATCCCATGGATTTGAAAAAAAAACATACAAATGGTGGATTAAAAACATTCTTTCATTTATAACAATGGGGGTAGGGTTTGCCCCAAATTTGAAAACCCAAATACAAATGTGTTGAAATAAAACCAGATTGGTAGAAAGAAATCCCTCCCAATCCTTGAATGAAAGTATATTACAATAAAACTAAACTAAACTAATCTAAACTAGATCTCCTTGTAGAATCCTCCATAGTTCTTCCTCCTTTGCTCCCATGGCTTCCTCTTCTCCAACCTGCAATTTTTAACAAAACAAATAGACCAAATGAGGAAATGAACAAAGGAAAGGTTTTAATAAAAATTCATAAGGAAATTTAGGGCTAGTTTGGAACCCTAGGATCTAGTGGCCAAGATTGATTTGATCTAAGGGTGGAGGTTTCACCCTACTTTTGTTAGGTGAGAAATGATTTTTAAAATGTTTAAATTAAAATCCTTAAGGGTATGTGTAAATGGGGAATGGGGCCATTTAATTGCCTTAGAGTGTAAACCTTTATTAGTTCTTAGCAAGCCTTAGGAATTAATAAAAAGGACTCTAAGTTAATAGGATAATGAAATTTAATTAAATTAACATAAGGTTAACCTTTTAGGATTGAACATTAACTAAAGAGAAGAAAACATTTAACTAAGTAAATTAATCTATGGTACCTTCCTAATGAATAATTGATTAATGGACCTTAGAGATAAATTTTTAATATGTTAACCTTTTATCTAGACCTGGTTCTTCAATCGTAAAGTTGATCTTAGTGGTGTACTTTATTTGATGTACCCTAGGGGATTAACATCCTTGTAACCTTTTTTATCCTTTTACCTTTATCTTGTAACAAAAAAAAAATTAGTCACAATTTTGGGGTAAGTGTTAGGTTGTTAGCGTGTTCCTAGAACATCATTTTTGTGGGCGTTACATTTGGTATCAGAGCCATGGGTTCAAAGCTTGGACCCTTGGGCACACCTAGAAAACATGAGACATGAACTTTTAACCTAGTGCAAAATTGTTCTTTTAAATCTAGAAAACCACACTAGCTGATAATTGTATAATTTTAGAAAACATAGAAAACTGAAACCAAACCAAAATGATGAACTAACTCTCACCTTGGTCTGTGCAGGAGGCACAGACCAAACGAGGGGTCTTTTCACATAGACCTAGGTATACCACCTCCAGATCAGGCTGTAGCAGCCATTCTTCCTCAGATTTTACAGACACTTCAGGACGTCAATGCCACTATACGCGGAGGGTCCCTAGGAGGATGACTTGCTAGACAGGATATGGAGCCATCAGTTGAGGCTAGGGCATCTCCTCGATACAACGAGGAGCATGGGGCAGAGAACTTCCACATGGAGTCAGCTAGGGTAGAGTCACCACAGAGAGGGCATGGAGACAGGATTTCAGGACATAGGGATAGATCTCAGAGCCCTAGACAGAGGGAGGAGCATGTAGAGAGACCTAGGGCTCATCAGTCATCAGCTGCAGACCATATCAGGGAGATCCTGAAGCTACGACCATCTCACTATTCTGGAGATACAGGAGGTTTTCAGGAAGAGGCCTGGTTGGTGAGCTTGAGTGGATGCTTCAAGCTCTGCCCTTGTACTAGCAACATGAAAGCTCATGTTGCGATCCATCTTCTGAGGGATGGAGCAGGAGTCTGGTGGAGGACCGAGGAGCAGAAGCTCCATGTTGACTCAGAGACAGTTACCTGGGAGCTTTTTGAGGAGCATTTCAGGAGCAGGTATTTTCCCAGGAGGTTTATTCAGTAGTGGATAGATGAGTTTCATGACCTCCGTTCAGGCATCTATAACCATAGCCGAGTATGAGAGTCAATTTCTGGATCTACTCCAGTATGTCGACTATATGCAGGATGAGCAGGTATGGATTCACAGGTTCATCCGGGGCCTGAATTTGGATTTGGGTGGTGCGGTGCACATTCACTACCCACAGACATTAGCAGAGGCCATGGAGAAGGCCTATATTGCAGAGGAGACATGGGGGAAGACACAACAGGCTAGAGACAGAGTTTGGAGCCACATCCAGTAGATGTAGGATAGTAGATCGAGGGGGTCAGTTCCTCCTCCTCATGGTGGATAGAGTTCAGGACAGTCTTCCTTCAGGCCACCTCAGCAGCCACCTCAGCAGCAGCAGCAGCAGACCCACCCACCTTACAGACCTCCTCAGAGATTTGATGCACAGAGAGGGGGCAGAGTATGGGGCCTCCTCCTAGGGGTCCCATCAGGACACAGGGTGCACAGAGAGCTCAGTCAGTAGGAGCTCATCAGCAGAGACCTCAGCAGTCCATAGCCAGGGTCATCAGGATCCACAACACATAGACATCTAGAGTACCGGCTGGAGCTGCATCCCACTGGAGAGGACCAGGTAGCTGTTATGGTTGTGGTGTTGCTGGACATCATTGGAGAGAGTGCCCACAGAACCCTAGCAACAAGGGTAAGACACAGATCTCAGAGCCTACTATTGGAGATATGGCACAGAGCCATCAGATCTATGCAGTGGTCGAGAACCACCAGGCTGAGCACCAGAGTACCATGATAGAGATGACAGGTAGTATTGGTGGTATTTCTGCCTCTATATTATTTGATTCTGGTTCATCTGATTCTTTTATTGCACCATCCTTAGTAGAGCATTACAGGCTGGTGGTAGTTAGGAAGGGTCATAGTTGGGACGTTGAGATGGCTTCTGGAGCCAAAATTTCTGTAGACTCCTTAGTTAAGGAGTGTGTAGTGGATTTGGGACCCTTCACCACTACTTCGGATCTTCGAATCCTTCCATTGGGTTCCTATGGTGTCATCTTGGGCATGGACTGGTTGTCTACACACAGAGCTAGAGTGGACTGTTACCATAAGACTATTGCTTGTACAGATGATCTAGGAGTGGAGTCAGTGATAGCAGGGGTTAGGAGGCCCGTTTCTATTCACACCATCTCCGCTATGCAGCTTAAGCGGTGTGTGCGATGAGGTTGTCAGATGTATGTTGTTACGGTTAGTGACAGATCTGAGGATGAGTCTAGTGGACCATCCCTTGATGACCATCCCATTTTGAGAGAGTTTGCTGATGTTTTTCTAGGGGAGCTACCAGGGTTACCTCCCCCACGTGAGATAGATTTTCACATAGATCTGGTTCCAGGCGCAGAGCCTATCTCACGAGCACCTTATCAGATGACTACTCCTGAGCTATGTGAGCTCAAGTTACAGCTTGAGGGCCTTCTAGAGAAAGTCCTAATCCATCCTAGTGTATCCCCTTGGGGTGCACCAGGTGATCTTTGTGAAGAAGAAGGATGGATCTCTGTGGTTGTGTATTGATTACCACCAGCTGAACAAAGTAACGATCAAGAATCGTTACCCCCTTCCACGCATTGATGATTTATTTGATCAGATGAAGGGGGCCACAGTTTTCTCCAAGATAGATCTTAAGTCAGGGTATCATCAGCTGAGGATTACGGAGGTAGATATTCATAAGACCACCTTCCGTATGAGATATGGCCACTACGAGTTCACAGTGGTACCTTTTGGTCTGACGAATGCCCCCGCAGTGTTCATGAGCTTGATGAATGGGGTATTCAGGACATTTTTGGGCTGCTTCATGCTCATCTTCCTTGATGACATTTTGATTTACTCACGTACACATGAGGAGCACAAGGAGCACCTTCGCCAGGTTCTTCAGTGTCTTCGTGAGCAGCATCTTTACGGGAACCTGGAGAAGTGTGCATTCTTTCAGACAGAGGTGCAGTATTTGGGCCACATCATTTCTGGGGAAGGTATCACAGTCGATCCTTCCAAGATTCAAGCTATCATGGATTGGCCAGCACCCACCAGTGTGACTGAGGTGCACAGCTTCATGGGTTTGGCAGGATATTACAGGAGATTTGTTCAGGACTTTTCTCAGATTGCGCACCCCATCACTTCCCTTCAGTGGAAAGGGAAGAAGTTTGTTTGGTCAGATAGATGTGAGCAGGCCTTCAGGACACTGAAGGAATGCCTCACGATAATGCCTATTCTAGCAGTGCCAGATCCTCAGGGTGAGTTCTACATTTGCACAGATGCTTCTTTGGCAGGACTTGGAGGTGTGTTGATGCAGGAGGGCAGAGTAGTTGCTTTTGAGTCTCACAAACTCAAGGATTATGAGCTCAATTATCTGACTCATGATCTTGAGCTTGCAGTAGTTGTGCATGCCTTAGTGTGGTGGAGACATTTCCTTCTTGGCCAGAGATTTACACTCAGGACTGATCACTTGAGTCTTCACCACCTCTTCATGCAGCCCAATCTCAACACTCGTCAGCGGCATTGGATGGAGTTGCTTTGTGAGTATGACATGGAGATAGAACATTTGAAGGGGAATGAGAATGTGGTTACAGATGCCTTGAGTAGATAGAGACATGTGGCTATGGCTACTTCAGTAGTTACAGATTTGTGGAGCAGGATTTTGCAGCAGCTTCCTCATGACAGCTTCTACCTTGCAGCCAGAGCAGAGATTGAGTCTCAGAGGCCCCTTGAGGGGAGATTTGATGGATTTTCATTAGAGGCAGATGGTCTTCTCAGACACAGAGGTCAGATATATGTTCCTAGAGATGGAGGCTTGAGACAGGACATTTTGACAGAGGCTCATCATGCACCTTATTCAGCCCATCCCGGGTGAAGAAGATGCACACCACTTTGAGACAGTTGTACCATTGGAGAGGACTTCAGAGAGACATGGCTCAGTTTGTGTCACACTGTTTAGAGTGTCAGAGGGTGAAGGCCAAGCATCAGCATCCAGCTGGCCTTCTCTTTCCTCATGCTATACCAGAGTGGAAGTGGGACACCATTTCCATGGACTTCATTGTTGGGTTACCGACGTCGAGATACCACCATGATGCCATCATGGTCACAGTGGATAAATTGATGAAAGTGGCTCATTTTTCTCTGTGAAGACCACCTACACAGCTAGTGTAGTGGCACAGGTATATCTTGATGAGATTGTCAGATTACATGGGATTCCACAGAAGATCATTTGTGACCATGATCCTTTGTACACTTCCCATTTCTGGACCACCTTGCAGCATGCTCTCGGGATGAGGATCAATTTTAGCATGACATATCACCTAGAGACAGATGGACAGACTGAGTGGGTGAATCAGATCCTGGAGGACATGCTTAGGATGTACGTTATGGATCACCAGTCGAGATGGGAGGAGTATCTGTACTTGGTGGAGTTTTCCTACAATAATAGTTTCCAGAGTTCGATAGGCATGGCTCCTTTTCAGGAATTATATGGCAGAGAGTGCAGGACACCTCTTAGTTGGGACAGGTTAGAGGATAGGGTTTCTCTTGGGCCAGCCTTATTGCAGGACATGGAGCAGCAGGTTGTTTTGATCAGACAGAGATTGCAGGAGGCACAGGATAGGAAGAAGAAGTATGCGGACCAGCATAGGACAGATCATAGTTATGAGGTGGGCACGAAGGTGTTTCTTCATGTCAGACCACATAAGAGCCCTATCCATTACAGAAAAGGTTCTAAGCTTTCTCCTAGGTTTGTGGGTCCCTTTGAGATCTTGGAGCGCATCGGTCCCTTGGCCTATCGTCTAGCATTGCCACCTAGCTTGTCTCACGTCCATGATGTGTTTCACATTTCTGTGCTTAGGAGATATATTTCTGATCCTTCTCACATGTGCTAGATTGGACCACATTGTAGGTGTAGGATCAGGGGCAGGTGATGGTGGAGCCCATCCACATTATAGAGCGCAGGACCCTGGGCCTTAAAGGAAGAGAGATTGACCAGGTTCGGGTCCAGTGGGACAGATATGATGAGACTGCTAGCTACATGGGAGGATGCTACATTGCTACGAGTTCAGTTCCCACACCTGTTCTAGTGACTTCCAGGAGGCACTCGAGTCTAAGGGGAGGTGGAGGTAGTGCCCACTTCCCTTCGACACCTTTTTTATTATTGTTTTCGATACTGTTGACTACACTTATGGACATTGTTGTAGCTTTTTGATTTAGCATGATACTAGATGTTAGAGATACTGGACTGTTGTTGATTTCGATTCATATATGATGCATGTGGATTATTAGAGACATTTTATATTGATGTTGATATGTTGTGGACATGGTTATTTATATATATTTCTGACATGTGATATACTTTCGTCACCATGAGTAGGCTTTGATAATTGAATTAATGTTGTGATCATTTTGACATGGATGAAACATTGGATAGAAATGTTGCTAGAAATTTGTAAATGATTCGTAATTTCCTAGATGATATTAATTCGTATATAGATGATTTTAGATTTATATTGCATATTTTGGCATGGATGTTTTAATGCGGCCACGAGGCCGAAGGAGGTATTTTTGTGTTTTGCAGGTAAATTTATTCACAACAAACATCGGGGGATTGGAGACCAACCACATTGGAATTCTAGATGAATTCAACTAGGGTCACCATGGCAACATGTAATTGTGTGTGTGTTAGAATTATTTGGTTAGGGGAAAATTGTGACCAAGGGGTCATGTGTTGTCTTTTGTTTTAGTTTCCCTTTTATTAATGTTAGTATGTGTTTCTTTTAGTGATGTAATTTACTTGTTTTAATTATTTAGATTTTGATGTATGTTTTTCCCCTTTATCTTAGTGGGTCTAAGTGTCTTATTAAAGTTAATAAATCTTGTCCTAAACTAATTAAAGATGTGACCAAAAGAAGTTCATTTATTAGACTTGATTTTCTCTTGGATTTTGTGTTGTGTGTTGAATGCTTGAGATCTTGAGTGTTGTACACTCTACCCTTCATGGGAAACTCGAATTTGGCTTAAGGGCCAATTTTGAAGGCTTGTGGGACAAGTTAAACTTGTCCCACACCTCTTAAATTGCTATACCAATCCTACCTATGGGTTGGGGGGTCATAATTAGACCCCATTAGGTGTTTTGGGAAGATAAAAAGGTGAAATGTTTATTGCACTTTCTTTCAAGTAATTAATTTTGTCCTTAGGGGGTGTGGGCTTAGTTTGTGTGTGTAAGTAACTTGTCATTCCTCTCACCCACCAATTTATGGTGCATTGGGGTTGAGGTTTGACTTCTTAGGTGGAGTTGAGGATGAGTGATGTGGCATCCTACATGGAGCCACCTCATCCTCCTCTCTCCCTTTTCTATTTATTGAAGTTCTTTTGCTTGTTTGGGGGTTACTTCATTATTTTGTGCTCTTGTATTTTTGGAGAGTTAGAGGATTTTTGGGAGTGCTTGTGGATTGTTGGAGCTTGTGGATGCTTGCTTGGTTTTGAGGAGCTTGGAGATTTACTCTTGGAACAAGCTCTACTATGGAAAGGTAGGAGCTTTACCTTGCTTATGTTATGCTTTATTTTGTGTTTATGTGCTTGTGTTGAGTATTGTTTTCTTTGGAATGCTTGTTGGGTGTGGGTAGATTGCCTAAGTTTGGAGTAGGAGGAGACTATGGGGAGATTTCATGTAGGGAGGCATAAGAGTTTACTTTCTTGTTTGGAGGGAGTTTGGGTTGGGTGCCCCACCTTGGATAAGGAATGCTTGCATTTCTTACTTGTTTCTTTTATGAGGGAGGCATAAGAGATTGAGGGAGGCATAAGAGTATGTGGGAGGTATAAGGGGTACTTGAGGGAGGCATAAGAGTATGTAGGGGATTTGAGATATGCATTGGAGGCTTTAAGGTGGGCACCCATTCCCATTGGGAGGCATAAGTGGCCTCCCCATAGGTCTTGCTCCTTTGGCTTTCATTTTAAGCCTTGTTTTTGTTGTTTTGTTGTTCTTCTTTCTTGTGTTGTTGTTGATTTGAATGTGGTTGAAATGGTTGTGAAATATTTTTTTGTGTTGTGGAAGCTTGTTGTTGCCATGTGTTGGAATTATCTCCCATTGTAATGTGGTTGGGGCTCGGGGGCCAATGGAGAGGATGGCTTCTCCTCTTCATTGGATATCTTGGTTGGGTGGAGAGCGTTGCCTCTCCCCCCATTTTGTTGTGAATCAAACAAATCTTGGAGGAGCTATTTTGTTGGAGTTGTGAAGCTTGGAGTTTTGTTGGAGACCTTGTGAAACTTCCTTTGTGTTGTTCCCACTTAGAGTGGAGAAGCTTGTAATTATTGTATTCTTTCTTTTAGCTTACATTATTGTATTATTTCCCACCTTGAGTGGAAGAATTTGTAATAATTTTATGGAGAAATGATGCATTCCAATATTCTATATTATTTAAGAGAAATAATTAAAATGGATATATTGTGTAAAAGTTTAGTTATAGTTGTAGAAAAAAAAGAAAGATTTGTATGTAAAGTTAGTTTTGTGAAAAAAAAGAAAGTAATTCTCTTTATTTGAAATTTGGTTGTATTGTGAGAAAAGTAGTTCTTTGTGTTAAATGATATGAGCTATTTCAATGGAAAAAAAAAGTTTACTTCATTGTGAAGTTGTTTTATTGTAAATGAGAAAGAAGGAAATATAGAAGTTGTAAGATGTTAAAAATGTATGCATAGTAAACTTGAATGTAAAATAAAGTTGTTGTAGTTATTTTGATATATGAAGTTGTAGTGAAAATGAAAGAGACAAGTAAATTGTTATTTAGAAATGTTGCATTTTGTAGTAAGAAAATAACAATGTAGAAGTAGATATAAATCCCTTTTTTACTCTTGAAATTTGAAAGAAAATTTAGTTGAACAAAATGGAATAGATCTAGTAGTGTTATTGTTACTTTGGATTTCAAATGCTTTAAATGAGTAATTTTAACTAAGAAATGAACAAATGAAATGAAATCTCAAAACTGGAAACTTTAGGTGCATAAAATCAAGTTCAGAATGCATTTTAGTAACATTTTAGTAACTTTTAGTTTTTGTAAAAATCTCAGATTTTAGGTTCTATTTTTCTAGAAACAGGACCGCCACCCTGTGCAGAGCGGCGGTCCCATAACCACCACTCAGGCTAAGGCAGTCAAAACCACCGCTCAGTAGGACGGCGGTTTATGGTTTGTCACCCAGGTAGGGCGGCGGTCCCAGGACCACCAGTCTTCTCTGGGTGGCGGTTCTATCACTTACGACATAAATTGTCGGATCCGGGCCTGTGCAAAATTTTAACTGGTTTATACTAAATTTTAAGTTGTAAAATTTAACTAATAATCACCAGCAAGCAAACAATGAGTAATCCCATGGATTTGAACAATAAAACATACAAATGGAAAATTAAAAAAAAGCATTTCTCTTCATTTATAACAATGGGGGTAGGGTTTGCCCCAAATTTGAAAACCCAAATACAAAAAGCTTGAAATAAAATTAGATTGGTAGAGGAAACCCCCTCCCAATCCTTGAATGAAAGTATTATAACAACATAAAACTACAATCTAAACTAATCTAAACTAGATCTCCTTGTAGAATCTTCCATAGCTCTTCCTCCTTTTCTCCCATGGTTTCTTCTTCTCCAACATGCAATTTTTAACAAAACAAATAGACCAAATGAGGGAAATGAATAAGGAAAGGCTTTAATAAAAATTCATAAGGAAATTTAGGGCTAGTTTGGAACCCTAGGATCTAGTGGCCAAGATTGATTTGATCTAAGGGTGGAGGATTCACCCTACTTTTGTTAGGTGAGAATGATTTTTATAAAAAAAAATTTAAACTTTAGTAGTATGTGCAAATGGGAGAGTGGGGCCATTTAATTGCCTTAGAGTGCTAAACCTTTATTAGTTCTTAGCAAGCCTTAGGAGTCAATGGAAAGGACTCTAAGTTAATAGGATAATAAATTTAAATAAATTAACATAAGGTTAACCTTTTAGGATTGAACATTAACTAAAGAGAAGAAAACATTTAACTATGTAAATTAATCTATGGTACCTTCCTAATGAATAATTGATTAATGGACCTTAGAGATAAATTGAGATTATGTTAACCTTTTATCTAGACCTAGTTCTTTAATCAAAAAGTTTAGTTAGTGGTGTTAGTTAGTTGTTGTACCCTAGGGGATTAACATCCTTGTAACCTATTTTATCCTCTTACCTTTATCTTTCTTGTGGTTCCACAAAACTCCCCTCATCATCATATGCTCCATGATGGGAAATGGAAGCATCCAAGTAAACTATCACTGGATCAATGTCCCAATGTCTTGTTGACCCTTCATTGTACTCCGACTGCTTGTGGGATAAAAGGCGCAAGTTGGAATGTATGTATACCAAATATTCATCCCTTTTAGCCCCCAATCTATTGTGCTTCTATGAGTGGATGAAACTATACGTAATCTAGTTGCACTCAGAGGAAGATGAACTTGCAACCTATTAAGGAAACCCAAACTTCAAAGGCAATGCAAAGTTCAACTTCAAACTTAAATTTTAAAAAATGAAAAGCTATAACAAAAAAAGGAAAGAGAATAAAAAAATTAAATACTTACCTATGTCAAGATCTTGATTGCAAGTAAACTGATGCATGATCATAGAGGTACCACCACATATGAGCATCCAAATTGTATTTTCTCCAAAGAGCGAGAAGGCTATGACCTGTTTCTACTATGAAATTTCCAAACTCTACCATAACCTGGGCTTGAGGCCTTAGGATCAGGAGAGAGCTTAGCCAATGCCACAATATATCCCTCACTAACTTTTGCATCACTATATGGTGTTACCCTCCCTGACAAGGAAAGGATATATGTACGATAAAATCTAGGAGTCAATGCAAAAACCGATCGATGTAATGGGGTGGTCATTTTGTTCCACTGCTTAATGAGGATTTAATTAACTTGTTTGAAAATATTTCCTCAGAATCTTGTTCTTTTGCATTTATGATGGATTTTATCTTCTCAATCATTAAGTCAATGTCATCATATATCTCTCCTAGACATGGCTGATCTGTGTCAGTAAACTAGATCATGCTCATAATGGGTTCCATAAAAATCAACATATATTCCACTCTATCCCACCAAGGGTCCTCTAAGATCATGTTCTTCACTTTTTGATCTTGTTGAGTGTTTGATTGCCTTCATACAGACCACATATTGGAGGTTAGCATCCTCATGAGTTTCTCTCGCACCTTCACAAGTCGTCTCAAGATGATTGTGTGTGTGATGCAAACCGAGTCTCAACAACCTAATTAGAATGAGGAACAAAAATTAAAATTTAAAAATAAAATTGAAAACTAAAAATATTATATTTTAATTTTAAATTAAAAAAAAGAAAGATAACTTTTCCTTACTTTCAGTAACTCTAACTGTGAGAATGATCTAAAAAAGCCCTATGACATGTGGTGGTTGGTGACAAACATTTGGATCTCTTCAGCTTCTACATACACTTGCTAGATCAAGTCTATTTTTTTTTCTATATTATTTAGAATTAAATTCATTGAATGAACGACACATGGTGTCCAAAAAATATGCCCATACCATGCCTCAACTAGAATCCCCGCAACTTTGCAATTTTTGGCGTTGTCAGTTATGACTTGGAAAAACTTTTCAGACCCCACTGCCTCAATGGACTCAAAGAGAATGTTGGCTATGAATTGGGTATCCTTCACTTGCCCCTCAAAATCAACTGCTTTCAAAAAAAATTCCCCCTTAGGGCATACTGCAATCACATTGATTAAAGGGCGGTTTCTTGCATATTTCTATCCATTAGAAACAATGGACACACCTATTTTGGTCCATGAGTCCATAATTGGTTGCAAGGAGGTTTCCACATATATTTTTTATTTATTCAAAAGGGTGGTGCATATCTTCTCATATCCTGGTGATTTATACCCTTTTAGTGCCTCATTGATGTCTTTCACCATCTCATGCCAATAAGATGATCTTATAACATTAAAATAAATACCATTAGCATATACACACATTAGAATGTGTTCATCTACAATTTCCCTGATCTCATTCTGAAAGGCCTTTTCCAATGACCCTCTTGTCTTACTTTTCTTTCGTGTAAGGGAAGCATCCTCATTCGTGTAGATAGGAGTCATAAATGGATGTGGCATGGCCATAATTGGGGATCCACTAGGTGATGGAGCAACTCGAGGACTCATTGAATGAGATGAACCTCCTCTTTTGGCTAATGGATGACTTGCTCTCATAGCCACATTTTCCTTTGCATCTTCCTACTCTTTGATATATGCCAAAAAAAATTCTTTTGCCACCCCAACATTATTCCTCCCCTTGCATACTCTTATACCTTTACCCGTTATGGAACACAAGTGGATTTTCACCCTATTGTAAGAGCCTTTGAATAATCCATCACAATCATTGCATTTCCATTCAAAACAATCACCACTTGCAATTTGTTGAATTATTATTACATGCCTCCATAATGGTGAATTTGGGTCAAAATCCTTTTCCAAATATTGCCCAGAAGAAGCAGAACTTGTTTTCACCATTGTAGAAGTACCTACAAGGTTAAAAAAAAGGAAAATAAAACAATGACATGCATTGAACAATGAAAATAAAAAAAATTAAATAGAAAGAGAAAAATAATGATGAACATAAAAAAAATGTAACGTGTGAAAGATTAAATGACAAAAAAGAGAAACAAGGTTAGAAATTAAAAAAAAATTTACATTCACTTAGTAAACCACAAATCCTTCACTAATCTTTTTCCTTTACAACTCTTAACACTCCTACAAGCTTAGCAATAGCTCCTCAAACCCTAGACAAACACAATGCAATTTTGGAGAGCCAAAGGTATGTTTTTTCTTTATGTTTTGTTTTTGTGTTGTTCTTTTTTTTTTATTGCTTAGAGTTATATTTTAGGGTGTAGATTAGAAGATTATTATATTTTTTAAGTGTTTAGTTGGTTTAAAAACATGAAAAAAATAAAAAAGAAATAACAAAAACTGTTTTAGGTGGTGGGAGTTGCTTGGAGGCAAGAAGGGAGCGATAAGGGGCCTGCAGAAATGGCCATGTACGGAATCGGAAATGGCCGTGTACAGCCTATTCTGTACACAACCAGTTTCCACAGGCCCCTCACCACTCCCACTCCTGTACCTGCTCCCATAGCCCTAGGGTGCCAGTTCTGCTATGTAGGATTTGTTTGTTGTGCCTTTTTAAAAATATCTATTCAAGATATATATATGGTATGTATAGTTATACCCCTTTCTTTTACTAAATTGATTGTAGATTGCTTTGGGCTGTTTTTTATTATTATTTTGGGTTCGGAAGTAAAATTGGTAGGATTTTTATGCATTGAATGATCATTTAGGATGATCCGGTGTCCATATCTAATCTTACATGTGGTTCAATTTCAAAACAACTTACCTCCGGTTGTTTATGATCATCCAAATATTTTGAAGTACTTCAAGCCATCAAAGACCATGTACATCATCATATATCATAACAAATATCCAAATATTTTGATGTGCATCAAGCCATCAAGGACCATGTTCATCATATATATATCATCTAAATATTTTGATGTGCATTAAGCCATCAAGGACCATGTTCACCAAAATAGTTCATCCCATTATTTTTATTTAAATTAGAGGAGTCCAAATTTGAATGCAACTCATCCCCCAAGAAACACACTTGTAGGCAATGGCTTTTGGGTTATTTTAGTGTTTTTGTTTTCGGTGCATTACAATCTATTTTAGTTATTTTTATTAATAGATTTTGAGTTGCTTACTTTTATTTTATGGTTTGAATGACTTTTTCTTAATTTTAGACTGCTTGTTTTTTGTTCTGTTTGAGGAAGATTGGTAGTGCAGGGAGCAAAAAACTGAATGAAGTAGACTAGACTAAAACAAGCAGATTTAAGTGGAGAAGAAAAGTGAAGGTAGAGGAAGGATGCATGTTTTCTTAAACTCGTAAGAATTTCTTAATGTTTAGAAACCTTTTTCCTGTAAATTGTAGATTGATGAGTGTTTTTTTCTACTTAATGGATTTATCTATTGATGTTGGATGCTATTGAATTATTTAGAGTGTGACTCTCACATAAGTAAATGATATAAATGTTTGTTTATAATATTTATGTTTATTTGGCTATGGTTTTGTCACTAAGAACTTTATATAAAACTTGTACTTAATTTCAAAATTATATCTATTAGTTTGGTTTTCTTAATGTTTATGATATTTATGATTATCTGGCTATGGGTTAGTTATTAATTAAATTTTCAATTATTAATTAGAAAATGCATAAAGGTTTTATGTAATTTAAGATTGGGATTATATAATTATGGTATGGTTTGAATTTTTAATGCTTTGGAATGACTCTTTAGTTTAGGATTTTATGGTTTTTTTTTTTTCATCAATTATGGGTGATTGACATTTTGAACATTTTGATGTAGACTTGCAGTCGAGCACACTAAAATTTACTAATTTATTTGTAGTTTTTAATTTTTATATTTTTTAAAACAAGTATGAGTTTCATTAATAATATACCATGTTTATTATAATGAGGTTTTAAGCTACGGGGAATCGAGGAAGGTCGTTAGTAGAGTTTATGACTTGTGTATGTATAAACTAATACTTCGTTTCTTGATCGTCTACAAAGTTTTTTTGGTTAAATCCTATCGTTTGGCATACGAGACTAGATTTGGGTTCCTCCAACATTGTTTAATAGTTTTAAATTCTCTTTCGTAATTTATTGAAATTTCTACGATTTGTTTAATATGATTGCATTGAATCTAAATACGAGAAAATAGGTTTGGTTCATTGGTTAATGGTTACAGTGCAACAAAAAAAGAGAGGAATTTATGATAATTTTTATTGATTTATTTTTGAAGTCTTATTTGACAGAGTGAACTAAGTTAACGACTTTGGTCTCATAGTTGTATTCTGACATGAGAAATATTCTTAAGGTGCTTGTAAGATGGGAGTTTTTTTTGATAAATCTCGATTAGTCTAAAGATTTATTCGTTATATAGAGGTTTTTATTTTGTGTAAATGAAAGTGTGATAAGTGCACATTATTAATCACAGTAATATGGGTTTTAATTTTTTTTTTTTTAAAAGTTTTTCATTTTTGTTTGTTAAAGTTTGTGGTTAATGTAACATTTATTCATCACAGAAATAGGGCTAGTTGTATTTCTTAGGGAGAGCATTCCTTTATTCCTTCCTGTAGAGTGTTGCGTTGCTACAATTTTTAGTAACATTTTTATCGGTATAGTATTTTTGAAATACCAAAAATAAGTTGGATTTGTTCTTAAAAGGTTTTTTCTGATCTTTCATAATGAAATATGTTGTTATTCTTTTGGTTCATTAATTTTTTTTGGGGCAGCTAAAATAATTTTGTTTAGATCTGGTTGTTATTTTTTTGAGACTTTGCATGGTCTTTTAGAATGAAATATGTTGTTATAGTTTGGTAAGGTTTCACATATTTTTTTGAATTCTATGTGGGTTGGAATATACTATCGATGTCTCCCATATATTGCTATGCCAGGTTTAAATGTTGTGGCCTGGGGTAAGTTGTTTCACCATACATAATTTCTTAGAACAAAAGATTTTAGAAGTTTATGTTAGTGTAAGAAAAAACACTAGATGGGTAGTATACCATATGGTTGTGATTTTTTTTTTAAAATGGCTTTTGTTGTTTGCTCTTCTTTTTGAGTGGTTTGTTCGTTCTTTTCTTTTGATTATAAGAAAAACAATTTTTATTGTGGCTTCTATTATGGTGTGTTTATATTGTTGTGATTTTTTTGAAAGCAATTTATCATTGGTGTGCTCATACTCTTGAATAGAAGAATAAATTTTTTCATTGTAACTACTGTTGTGTTCTCATATTTTTGAATAAAAGAGAAAGTGTCTGTTTTTTTGGGTTTTTATGTTGTGTTCATACTTATTTAGTATAATTGGAATGATTTTTGTTGAGGTGTGTTCATATTTTTTTATTATAAGAATAATGAGATTTGTTGTATAAAAATTTCAAAGTGACTTTTATTGTGTGTTTATATATAATTATAAGAATAATAAGATTTTTTGTTAAAAAAAATTGAAAGGAATTTTTGTTGCGGTGTGTTCATATTCTAAGTAGAGTTTTTTTAAGTTGTATGTTCATATTTTTGAATAGAAAAATAACAATTTTCATTGGAACTGCCATTGTGTGTTCATATCTTTGAGTAAAAGAGCAAGTGTTTGTTTTTTTGTTTTTTTTGTTTGTTCATATTTTTTATTATAAGAATAATGTGATTTATTGTAAAAAAAATTGAAAGTGACTTTTTTTGCATTCATATTCTTGAATGTAAGAGTAACAATTTTCATGTTGTGAATAGATTTTTTTTATAGTGGTAAGCTCACATTTATTGTAAAAGAGTAAGGATTTTACTACAGTGTCTATTGTGCGTTAATATCATTGAGTTTAAGAATAATGAAAATTGTTTTACTTGTTTTTTAATGTGGATTTTGACATGGTGTGATTGTGTATTAGAATAATGAGTGAATGTGAATTTTGTTAAATGTTTATATTTTTAACATAAGAGTAGAATTTATTGTGGCTTTTGTTTTTGTTAGGGGTGTTCACTTAAGAGATAACAATTTTTATTGTATCTTTTATTATGGGTTTTTCATACTCTTGAGTATAAATAAAACTATCTAGAATTGTGAACCTTTTTTTAATATTGTTTTTGTTGTGTTGAGTTGAGTTTATATTCTTGAATGTAAGAGTAATGGATTTTGTGATGGTATGTATTTTTTATTTTAATATTAACAAGAATTGTTGTGAATTTTTTGAATGTGGAATTTGTTGTGTTGCATTCATATTCTTGAGTATAAGAGTAAGGAATTTTATTTTAACTTTTGTTGTGTGTTTATGTGTTTATAATTTTGGGTAAAAGAGTAATGATAATTTTCTATGAATTTTGCTGTGTTGTGTTTACTTCTATTCACATAGAACTTGATTACACTACTTGTATCATCATTACCTGATGACACACTCTCATGCTTTAGTTAACACTTGATTTTTGAGGTCATACTATATACATGAACCACATATAGTACACACTGCATAATGCATACTTCATGCATGCTTGAAATCTATCTCTTGCAACTTCTACGACATGCTATGTGCATTATTCACTCTTTATCACTCTGAGATATACTTTTACATGCTACTCATTACCCTATGACACACTCTATTTCTACAGTTCATACTTGACCGTTGAGGTTTCTAATTGAAAATTAACCTCACATCATCTCACTCACACTCACTACGCTATGTGCTTTGACGATCATCTCTTTCTAGCGTATATGATCAATCCATTTCCCAATGATGCACTCTTATTCTATGGTTCATTCTTGACTGTTGAGGGGTCATTTATAAATGAACATCATCTCACTCATGCATACATACACACCTAGGGGCACGTGGATCCTATAAAACTCACAATTCATTCCATTCCATTTCATCCATAACGTACTACATATATTGGTTGCACATTGTTCTTGTTTTCTTATGCTTACATGTACACTTTTTACACATGCTAAATAGATACATTATATGTAATTATATTTCTATATACACATGCACATTCACTTTCCTTCTTGTTGTGATCACAGAATTTACACAAATTGTTACATGCAACATGGATGCTTGGAACTGTACCTTTTATGAGTCCCATAACAAGATCATGAAGGCATCCACTTTCATACACATTACAGGTGTTATTGTTTCATTCTATACTACTTACTTATAGCACAAGCTAGTATTCGATCATACAACACTTTGACATAATTTATATCTTTCTCACAGTTAATGGGTGCTTTATGTGCAACATTTATCTTGCATGAACTCTTTCTAGCTGCCGCCATGGTTGTCTGATGATTGATCACTATTGCTTGTTCTTGTATGTCATTGTTTGAGGTATTTTCCCTATGTCTTGTATTGATCACTGCGTATATATTTGTTGCCACTTTGGCCCTGATTTTCTCATGGCATTATGAAAAATGTACCATGTTTGCAACCCACTTTTCATGGTCTTCATTGTATTCTTTCTTGCTAGCTTACACTATGTTCTATTCGCTGTGCTTATATTGTTGCACTAAAACTTGTTCTTAGCCATTTTTTACAGGTTATTGTTCCCACCCAAGCATTCCTCTACATATTGGTTCATGTGTAGCACAGGTCATACTTGGGAAGTATCCTCCTAGTGACGTCATATGTGTCCCAAATGAAGGGGGCATTTATTACGTGAATCAATCACCCCATTCAACAGTCTACAGTCATAGTTCATCACATAGTCAACACAGTCTATAGTCACAGATAGGGCTCATAATTAGACTTGGGTCCTTATTATAGCACATGCACTAGTGCCAAGATACAAACTTAGGTAGCTAGGCATTTCTGTCCATTCCTGGGAACCTATGATTAGGGGGAAGATACAAAATTTTTCTCAAATCATCACGGCTATCAACAATTCATAAAGTAGTTGGCACAGTCCAAAAACGGTCCTCCAACAATCAGTACACAATTTATCTTCCTTTTTTGGATCAAACTGGATCAAAATTGAGTAAGAAAAGATCACATCATCTGAAATGGTGTATAAATCTGGGAAAAAAATCAAGGATGGAGAATGACACTTAGACCTTTTCTCCCTCCACTAACTTATGTCATGAATGTAGATCTACCCCAAAAAACTGTTTTTCACAACATTTCATGATCATTTCTATCTCTTCACTCGGGACATGTATCGATTGCACATGTTCCTTTTTTTTATTTTCACATTTTCACCTTGACATGCATTTCATATATTTGGATTGAAACTTTCTATTACACATATTTGACTACTTGTTCGTTCTTTTCTTTTGTAGGTCCATCCTTATGGGAATTGTTACTCACATCTATCACACATCAACACATTAGTAACAATCAACATCAACATTAGGTATAAATGTGAAATCTACACATACGCTCTTACCCTAGGGTCATCATCATCACTGTTCCTTTTACTTCCTCTTCTATAGCTTCCACACTTCACATTTTATCACTCCATGTTTTTCTTCGTCTCTCAGCTGCTCTCATCTCGATTCTACATGGTTATCAAGCACCAGATCTCTATCTACTTTATGTACCATATTTTTCTCAACAACATAATTGGGGGAAAATGTAGATAGTAACTACACACTTGGGTACAATTTCTAGGTGACTAATCACATGCATTGAATTCATATGATTTCATTAAGGGAAAAAAAGACATAATTGATCACTATATTTGGTTTCTTAGGTTCCTTTCTAGTCTCCTTCTTGGCCCAACACACCCTACTACCCATTCTAAATTTTGATACTTCACCTTTTATAGCTCTGGACACCAGCACCCAGCCAGGAAGCCAGCACCCAAGTTCCTTCATACCCTCTAGGTGCCCTAAACCTCTTTGTATCTTGTTCTCTCCTTTTGGGACTTTTAGTGGTTGGGTATCCTTATCTCTTAGCGGGTCATTATTTAGTGATCATATGAAATTAAAGCAAGGAAATCATATAATATAATTTGATGAGATCAAATTAAAGGACAAGCTATCAGAAATCTATTATCACCACGTAAGGTTTCATCCAAAAAAGCAATAAGGAGAATCATTGCATCATCTAACACCATCCAGGGACAAGCGGGGGGATTCTATGCATACATGTATAGGAGGGGAAGTTTATTTTTCTATGTACACATCTATTTACATGTTTTACATATAGTTATTTTCTCTCTATCAAGTGCAATATGCACAAGAGCCACCTAGGGCACGATTTCGACACACACACACATAAAACTACATTTTTTTTAGATGTAGTGCAACACTCAGTTGTAAGATCACTTTATTGAAAACCGATGACATTCTGAACCCCATTTTGTATTATTTTCCTTGTAGGATTTGATGTGTTTTGGGGTTTTCTAGGTCATATATTTATTGTAGGTTATCAACGACTTTGGAAATCATTGTGTGACATTCTAGTGATAGACAGTGAGGTATTGTGATAAATCAACAACCGTGCAAAATTTATTTTCGATATATGATAGAACTTGGATCCCAGAGAGGGGAGAGAGGGATCTTAGTGCCCAGACACCATATTACTTCTCCAAGTGCCCTGGTCCAGGCTTCTACTACATTCCTGCATTTTTATGGGTTTTGGTATGACCTCCTGTGTTTTAGTTTTACTAGTCTTCCACCTTCACACACTATTGGGAATATTGTGAAATCAAATAAACATATACCTAATTTTATTGCAATTAGTTTTTTACTTTGATTATTTATTGTACTCTTCAATGTTAATTTATACTTTATTATTTCCAGACTTGAAATAGGCTATCTCGGGTTTTTTTTTTAAACAAAAACTTTCTTCTGTTAAATCAAATGTACTTTAAACATTGGAAATAACAGTATTTTCATCTACAGTGGCATAATCAAGACCAAGAATATAATTGATAAGAGAATAATCATGTGATATAACAAGAATAAAAGAAGGTGGAGCAACCTCGGTGACTATAGAAGAACAAGGAGATCATTTAGTGAAGTTTTGGTCAGGTGAAATCTGCCACACTAGAGGTGCAAAAAATAGTAGGAGTTTTTGCCATTAGCAATAAGTATGTAGGTTTGGAAGCCTATTTCATGTGAGGAAGTGTTGAAGATTGTACACTAAGAGTACTATACACTTTCCACAGTTGTCTCACCGGGTTCGGGGCCGGGCTGAGCCTCGAGCGAGGGTTGCCCTTGGTAGTAAGGGTTTGAGGGTACAGCCCTCGAATTTTTTTTGGCCTTAAAAACGTGCGCCGATAATCGGGAGGGAGGAAACATGATTTTTTCCTTTTTTCAATATGGGTGCGGATTTTTGACGCTAGGTTTATGGGGATGGTTTTGGCCCATGGTTTTAATACCCACGATTTTGTAAAACTACTAAGCAGTGTCTAATTATAGGGTTTTATCATATGGGAGAGGATAATGTAAAACATGTAGATGTGTTTTGCATTCGGTGTGAATTCTGTAGAGTTTGTGAGCATAGCTCCAAACGGATTCTATGTATTGCTATTGAGAGGAGTTATGGCTTGTAATAAAATAATGAGCAAGTGGATTCTTTGTGGAGTAGCATAAACTTGGTGTGAACCACGTTAAAATATGTCTCTTGTGTTTTTGTTATTTATTCTAACTTTATTTGAGATCTGTAATATTTTCTACCATATTAGTTTCTACGGTGATTCGTTGAGGGAATTTATGCATATTTATCTTATTTTCCAACAATTGTATCAGAGTGAGGTTATGGTTTGATGTTGAAGTGTTGATCATAGGCGGAAATTTATCTTGAGTGGAGAGAGATATGGCAGATGATGGCAGAGATATAGGGTTGTAATTCAACGGGTTAGAATTTAGTCTTTAGAAAGATGCAGATGGAAGATATTTTCTCAGAAGGATCTTTATATTCCGCAGTCTCGAGAAGTGAAAAAAACAATCAAGCATGCCGGATGTGGAATGGGATTGGTGGATAGGCGACACTTGGGACAATTCCAGCTGATGTTTGCATCTTCAGTATTATTAATGTTTCAACGGAAAGATACTTACAAAAAGAATGAGGGATGCATTAGGGACGTGTTATGGAAACACCATCTGCCTCAAATAAGATATTTTTTATGAAACATTTGTTTAATATAATTTTTCTAAAAAATGGTTCAGTAGCAGAGATTTAACTTGATTTTTAATACAGTTGTAATTATGATAGCTTCGGTACAATAGAATTTGATTGAATAAGTTAGGGAATTATTAGTTATGGCGCGTACAAAGAGTTGGAATAGTCAGGTAATGGTGGTAAAGAAACTCAGTTCAGCTAACTTGAAGTTGAAGTTTGAGGATGTTGAGGGGTGATTTTAACGAGGAAAGGGGGGGAAAGGAAGGACAATGTTGAAGAACAATATTTGGAGAAATCTTATAATCAGGGAATGCGTTAACAGTGGAAACGGAAAAACTAGAGGGACACCGAAGAATAGAGGGAAGCTTGTGGAAACTCAAAGGATGGGCAAGGTCAAAATCCAAAAGCAGATGATGTGGCATGTGGAAAGTTGGCATTTGCACAGAGGACTGGTGGGAGCTTCGGGACAAGAAGAAAACAACATGAAGAAAACAATAAGGAGGGCAAATGTGAACCAGGTATTGTAGGTCAGGATACTTTGATTCTTCTTGCACAATATTACTGAAAGCTTGGGTTTTAGCTTAGGGGGGCGGCTCCTTCCATGCTACTCCATCAAGGCATTATTATTTGGTGATTATGTTAAGGAGAGTTTGGGCATGTTTTTCTTGGTGATGATGACGCCTGGCAACTAGTTGGAAAAGGTTCTATTTCAGGTTAAGCTGCAGAATGGGAATTACTTGATATTGAAGGATTGTCAGACATGTGCCTACATTATACAAAATATGATATCGGCAGGGTGTTGGGAAAGTGATGGTTCTACTTGATATTTAAAACGGACTCTTGGAAGGTTTACCAAGGGGCCTTGTGGTGCAAGATGGTAAGAAGGTTAGAACCTTGTATTTAATCACTTATAGCACTAATCTTTGTAATCTTTGGAAACAGAAGTAAATACAACATGGGCACTATAGGCTTGGTCGTCATATGATCCTAAAGGGCATGGAGATCATAAAGACGGATCTTCCTGTAACTGAAATGGGTTTGGAGTTTTGTGAGGAATTGTTATATATGGGAATAGAAGCGAGTAGTAAGGTTCTCAAGGTTGGACCACAAGAACAAGAGAGTAAGTTAGAGTTGGTGATTTTGATGTGTGGGGGCCGGTTCAGGGTCATCTCTTCTGGGGTTTAATTTATTATGTTACTTTATTGATATGCTGGCAACAATGAAACTTTGGGTTTATGATTAGGAAAATAAATCTGATTGGTATTTGACGCTTTTTATTAAATGGAAAGCCTTTATTGAGATGAAACATGGCTTAAGCTAAAAGGTCTCAGGTAGACTAATGGAGGGGGAGTACGCATTGCAACACCTGAATTTGATTATTACTATTCTAAGAATGGAATCTGTAGGAAAAAAATATGGTTCTAGGAACTCCGCAAACAGATGGGGGGTCAGAAAGAAAGGATGAACAAAAAAATAATGGAACGTGCTAGGGGATGCAGAGGTACATGTCGGCCTACCTCTTTTTTTTGGGAAGAAAGAAGCGATGAGCACAATATATACTTGATAAACAGAGGACCCTCAAGTGGCTCTTTGATGAAGGCATACCTGAGGAGGCTGGTATGGTAAGAAATTTGATTATTCTTCTTAGAGGCTTTGGATTGTGAGGTGTTTGGTCAATATAGAAAAGGATGTAGGACAAGCTAGATGTTAAATCAGAGAAAAAATGTAATTTCAAGGGTTAGGGTGGTGATGAATTTGGGATCTAAATATTGGAAGTATTAAGGACAAGAAAATATTCGATTCGGGTGTGGTCTGTGATGATAAAGTATCATGATAAGCAAATGTTGCCAGAAAACAAGGAAGAATCCAAGAAAGAATATATGTAGCGGTTAAGAATAGTAGGAGAGGGTTATTTAGAGGTAGAGGATCGTCCGATGGGGAAAAGTGGACAACATGAATCCAGTCAGGAACCTCCTCAATAAGACCCCAAATTCCTATATTGAGGAGGGCTTCGAGGGGAAAGAAGAGAACCGAATGGTTGTCTCTCCTCTCTTGATTAGGGTGAGGACGATTCTCACTGATAGTGAGAGCCAGAGAGATTTGATGAAGAAAATGGTAGGTAGATGCCAGGAAGAAAGTAGGAGCAAGCCAATGGATGAGGATCAGCAGCTTTCCATGGAGACTCAGAAACCAGACATGGGATTTGGTGAAGCTACCCAAGGTAAAGACGCATTACAAATAACACGTGGGTGTTCAGAGTCAAAGATGAAGACGGACGTAAGAAAAAATACAATGCCTAGTTGGGGGTCAAGGGGTTTGTCACCAAAAAAAGGTTATATTTTGATGAGATTTTTTCTCTTGTGTAAAAAATGACTTCTATTAGAACTATTCTAGAATCGTTGCAGCAGAAGACTTGCACTTAGAACACTTGATGTAAGAACTGAATTTCTCCTGTGATTTTGGAGAGGACCTATATTATGTAGCACCAGAGGGCTATGGGTTCAAGGTCAAGAGGATAGGGTATGAACCTGAAGAAGACTTGTATGGCTTGAAATAGCTCCCCGATCAATGGTAATAGACTTTGATAGCTTCAATGATGGAGCAAGGAGATACACTTTGAGATGTCATTCTGACCATTTTTGTATATAAAGAAAATTGAGGATGGTAGTTATATTATCTGTGTCTATATGTGGATGACTTTGGTTTGGCAAGTAAAAACACATCACGAAATAAAGTACTCAATAAGCATCTAAGTGAATCCCTTTGCTATTGAAGGATTTTGGGGGTCAGCCAAACAAATCCGTGGAGAGGATATCTTGGGATAGGAAGGAACGAAGTTTAACTTTATCTCAGGAAGAGTACCTTAGAATGTCTTGAAGGTTTAATATGCAGGATGCCTAACCATGGGACTCACCTTTTGGCAGGCCATTTCAAGTTATCAAAGGACTAGTGTCCCAAGACAGAGCAGAAGAACCAGATGTCCAAGGTACCTTACTCATTAGTGGTTGGAAATTTTAATGTATGTCATGGTGTGCACCAGCCTGATATTTCCCATACAATGGAAGCTGAGTAGATTTATGAGTGAACTATGTATTAGAGATCACTGACAGGCAGTAAAGTGGATCTTCGGTATTTTGAGAGGTACCATGGGGATAGTTGTTTGTACTATGTGGATCAGACACAACTTGTGTGGTTATGTAGATTCAGATATGCTGGAAAATGTATACCACCATGAGAGCCAACAGTTATGTTTACACTGGTATGTGGGATAGCAAGTCACTTGGATTTCCACGACACAGAAGTTGGTGGCTTTGTCATCACCACGGAGGCTGAGTAATGTTGCTGCCATACGAGGCAAGCAAGGAAATGATTTGGTTACAGCAATTACTTGAAGAGTTGGGGCATAAACAGGAAGAGGGAAAATTGTGCATAGTGATAGTCA